>JAJHZJ010000129.1:1628947-2163872 GCA_023548195.1 Bettongia penicillata ogilbyi | reverse complement strand
TGGAATGACATGGTCATATTAGATTAACATCTCATCTAACATGAATGATCTATGATTCTACATGATGTAATCTAACTTTCTACAACCTAGAATTATATTTTTAATTTTACTTAAAAATAACCTTATTTTAAAACACAGAAAAAAGAAATTTGCATCTGCTATTGGTTGATGACAAAAAATGATGAATCAACTAAAGCTGGCAGAGCATGCTGGGATCAGCATTGCACCATTCATTTGTTCTGGAAGATGCTTGCTTTCTAAAACCAAAAAATAAGAGTATCTAAGAGATACTAAAAATGCTCAGACTTCAGCAGTTAAAATATCTCACTGCTCCATTTAAAGCAGTTCAAAAAAGATTAAGAGGGAATGCTATTAGGAAAACTGGAAATGAAAACAACAACACTTCTTAGAAGGTTTCACATTTCAAATAGCCCATATAGCCATAAGCAAGCCTGTTTCTCCAGTTCATTTTAGGTAAGAGATTGGAGTCCTCCCCTTTAATGGAGCATTGTAAGAGTTAAATGGTAACTGAAGCAATACTTGTGAAATGTATAGAGAAGTAAATGTTTAATCTGTATATGCAGAAAGCAGTTTACAAACTTCCTGTAGAGGAAGCACTTTTTTTAATTGGAGAAAATATAGCTTCTTCTGAACGTTAAGTAATTTAAAAGTTTTTGACAAGAATTCTTGGTTTAGGGTGTTGGGGAAAAATTGTGAAGTAGATTCCTGAATCTCTGACAACGTTTAGTAATAGAAATAGGTGGTTTTTATTCCTAGCCAACAGTAGGTCCTGTTAGTCCTGCTTATCTACAGAGTGTGGTACTTTCAAAATTAGAACACTTTTAAGACAGGGAGTAAATGGAATGACTTAAGATTACATCCATTTAAAAATAGTTTGCAAGTGGAAAAGAGGAAGACTTAGAATTAGTTTGCGGTTCATTTTCCTTAGATATGTCTTACACTAGCCAACTCCTTTTTCTGTAGCTTTAGAAAATAAAAAGTGGAAGCTTTGTGTCATATGAAAATATTCTCCAGAATGTTTTCATGATATATTGAATTACTGAAATTTAAAAAGAACTAATGGTATAGAAAGAAAATTTTGACCCCAGATAAAGTCCTTAAAGGCCCCTCTTCTCTACTCATTCCTCCCAGCAGTGCAAGGGCTTCTTGTGTTGCATTTTAGATTTTAGTGACACAGCAAAAAATAGGACTTTTTGATATTCTTCTTATAAGTAGATAAGAGATTTGTGAAGAATTAACCTCATAAACTGACTACCACATCTTTTAGAAATTTGGTATCTCTGTTAAGTATATGTGGTTAACTGAAGTCACTTTATGTGTATACTTATATAGTAGTATTTCCCTACTTCAGAAGATGCATGGTTTCCTGTGAGGTACTCTTTCTACAGATAAAGATAGCAACACCTCCATACCATGTCAGATCTCTGATAAGACTTCACAAAATGCCTCTTAGGGAACGAGTGAAACCTTGAGTTAGGAGGCTGTAAGTTGGCATTGTATGACAATGTAACTTTGTGACTGGTGCCTTGTACCACTAGGAAGTTCTGAGTGAATGCTATGTCAAGGCAGTGAACTCAAATGGTGACAAAGCAGTCATGGACAAGATGATGTCCACAGGGTATCTTTCTTTTTTAGGCATTTTAGAAGGGTAGTATTATGCAACAGAGAAAGGGCCAGGAATCAGGAAGGTCTAGGTTCATTATGTCTTGCCTGTGACATATAACTTTGTGATTTTGGGCAAGTCAATGCCTCAGGAAATCTCTAATACCATAAGTTACAGAGAAGTTGTTGATTTCCACCAGGGAGAGAAGTTTCCGTGTTAAGGAGTTTTACATCTTGATGAAATATTAGGTTGAAGCAAAAAAATTATATTTTTAGAAATATATATATCTACAGATATAAGAAGCTTGCTAGATGAATAAAATTATAAATTATATATTTTTAGCTTTCTGTTAAAAATATAATCTTTATTCTGAATTGTTCATCAAAGACAAACCTGTTTTTGCAATATAATACACTAGGATGTCCTGCTGAGCGTGGTTGTCCATTGAATTGGTGGGACAGCTGTGAAAAACTGAATGTTTTTGCAGAATCTGTAGCCATCTGGTTCAACTGATACCTAAAAGGAGTCCTACTTCCAAATACTATACTTGACAAACAGTCATACAGCTTTTCCTTTTCCGAGGAGAGGAGACCCATTCCACTTTTGTGTTAATTTACTTGGTAGCAAACTTTCATCCCCTGAGCCTCACTTGGCTATTTTACAACTTCTAGTCATTGCTCTTGATTTTTCTGCTGGGAACAAGCCAAATAAATTCAATTTCTCCTCCCTTGTTGGCCCTTTCATATAATCATCCTGGTTCCTGCTCTGGAAAGTCACCAATTTATTAATGTCCTTTTTTAAGCCATGATGGTCCTAATTAAAGAAAATATGGTCTAACCAGGGCCCAGTATAGACTAATGTTGTGAATAGTGGGGTGGTAGAGAAAATTAATACCTGCAAAGTATGAAACTGTAGATTTCACATTCGCATTGGTTGGGGGTAGGATGGTGATAACCATTATGATGACAGTTGCCAGGAACTGAACCCAGAAAGAAGGCAGGGAGTCAGACCACTGAACAACTAATTATTGTATAGCCACAACGATTATGGTAACTTGGAGCAAGGAAAGGGAAAACAGAGAAATCACAAGAATTAAAAGTCTACATAAAACTGTAGGATTGTGAGAAACCAGTATTCTCTGCTTGTATTCTCAAACCCTAAACAATGTTTTTCGAAACAGTTACTTTTTTTTCCTTGTTTTATATTTTTTTGGTAAATGGTATTCATTTAGAGATTTTTATTTTTGCACTGGCTAATTAAGTTGCAGAAATAATGGTATTAATTTTTTTTTGCGTTTTCCACTATAGAGAGGCTTCTTTCTCTGTGTCTAAAAGAGTGGAAGAGTGAGGGTCCATAGCTATGATATCAAGATGACCTTCATAAAATTTGATGCCTAGAGCTAAATTTTAACCATTGATAATATTAAAAAATGTTTTAAAGGGTTTTATTAGTGATCTCCATACTGAGGTGGAGAAGCTGGACTGATAAGACAGGAAGACATGGAGGTTCAGTGTGATGTAATTGAAAAAACACTGGGTTTGGAGTTACAGACACTGGATTTTGCTCGTGCCTCTGTCCATCACTCTAATGTGGAGCAAATTGATTAACATTTTGTACCTTAATTTTCTCATCTTTAAAACAAAAAAGGTTTGGAATAAAATATCTCTAAGAATCTTTCTTATCCTAAATCTATAATGCTATGATTCAAAGAGATTTAAGTGGGTGGTAAATTCTTGGGTTATCAGGTTCTGAGTACTTGATGGACCTATGGAGGAAGTTTGTGGAGATTATATTTGTATAATTATATAACTCCAGTGATCATAGATCAGACTCTGTCCTGGATATTTGCTGTCCATCATCTGTCTGAGAAAAGGATGCTAAATCCCCAAATCTTCTAGATTTATGATTATGTGACTCTTATATAGCCACTTGTTGGTGCTCATTTTAACATATCTATAAAGAAAAGTCACCTAACAATTTTAGACATCTCTAAAAGACTGTCAGTTGCAGAGAAGGTACAGAGTAGCATTTGTACAAGGAGTTTTCTTACCTAGATTCCACCCCTATCCCTATAAAGAAAATATTGCCACACCATTTTATAGAGGTTCAAAGTAGATTTATAGGATTCAACTAATCCCTAATCGGAAAACACATTTTAATCCCCTGATATGGCCAACTGTGAATACCTAATGCTTAAAATTTAGTTTATTAACCATTTTTATCTCTCTATAAAATCAGTAATATCTTTCACCGAAGTGCTCCCATATACAGTAGTACTTATGTATTCCTATATACCTACCCTCAAATTGTATTGCTTTTTCCTTTCTTTTTTGAAATTAGTTTTATGTTGATTGTCTTTTTTTTAAATTGCAAGCTCCCAAACATAATAATAATACCTTTACATTTCTATAACTGTTTTCTACTGAAGTACTGTTGCATTATCTCATTTGACATGAAGATGACTGGGTTCTCAAAGGTCATGCTAGTGGACCATAAGCTCTTCTAGGTTCTGTGAAGCTTGGGAGGCTTTCTTACAAAGTGTGTGTCATTTGAGGACCATGCCAACCAAGTTTGGAGAGGCTCATTACTGGGGATAAATATTTTGAGTCATAGGTAACAATTTACAAAGGTCAAGTTATCTACATAGAATACTTACACTTCTTAACCCATTATAATATGGCATTTTCCATTATTACTTTACTGTAATTGCTCTCTCTAAGGTCGCCAGTGATCTTAATCTCCAGACCCAATGAGTTTTTTAAAAAATCCTTATCCTCTGTTGGATGGCCACAGCATCTGATATGCTTGGCCATTCTTTGAAGTGGGTCTCTCCTTGTTCTGCTCCTACCTATCTTTTCCCTTTCCCTAATTCCTGATCTTATTCTCAACTCGTGAAGGTGGGTGTTCTCAAATTTTCTCCCTTTAGACATCTTTCCATTCTCTCTTCCTTTCACTCTCACAATTTGTTCCTCCCCCTATGCAGATAACAACCCATTCTCTATCTCTAGCTATGATCTCTTTTCTGAATGTCTCTAACTTCCTACTTTACTTTCTGCTCCAACTTCCTTCTGGTTTTATGCTTTTCTGTGAATGGTATCACCATCACTTTTAAGTGTTTTGGTCATCTCTGATTATTCCTTTCTCCCCATCTCAAACTGTCAACAGTTCTTGTTGATTCCATTGTAACATCCTCTATATCTGTCATCTCCTCCTTCTTCCCCGCTTTTATTACTCATTGACAGCTGCCCACACTTTTAGAATTGCCTCCTTTTGGCAACTGCAGTTGCCAATTTGGCAATTGCCTCCTAACTAATTTTTTTCTCCTTTTAATAATGCTTTATTACTTTTCTTTATGCATAACTCTGGTCATGCTTTTTCTTTTTTCCAAAATCTTCAGCAGCTCACTATTGTCTACCAAGTAAGGTTCAAACTCCTTTGCCCGAAGTTACAGACCCTCTACCCTGCCTTTGCAACTTTACTTTTCATCCAAGTACTCTATAGTCCTAGCTGAACTGGATGATTCTGTGTCCTCTGAACAGATCCTACACAACCGCCACTTAATAATACTTTTTTTATGCCAGTTCCTACCTCTGTCTTTCCCTCCTCCTGTATTCCTTGTTGATATAAAAATTGTCCAAGAATACATTGATAGACAACACTGTCAATCATACTTATCAAGAGAGGACATTTTTAATAACTGGCTTATAAAGTGCTGAGCAAAGTTCCATGGCAAACAAAAATCAATAAGCTACAAGCAACATTTTTAGAAATCTTATATAGGTTTTATTTACAAGGCAGAATGGATATGATGGAATTTTACAGAGGACAGAAGGAAAAGGCAGATTTACACCTCAGAGAACAGAGAGCAGAAAGAAAAGATCCGTATCAAGTAAAACAAGAAACTAGTTAGTCAACACCAGAGCTATTACTTATATCTTGAAGCTGAAATTTTATGAACATGAGTAGGAATTAACTTGATAGCGCTAGGCCTATAGTTGATGTCCTCAGCTTGTTTTTGCAGACTATAAATGGTTACATGACTTGCTTTCAAGAGGGAAATTGTGGTACTGAAGTCAATACTAAGATTTTTCTTATGTCATTATCCATTTTTTAAAACACCATTGAAATGCCATCTCTTATTCATAAAGATGTTTCCTTCTTGGATTGTAAAATGAAGGGACTGGATTGTATGATTGCTGAGGTCCCTTATGGGTCTAAACCTTCTGCACCTACCTATTATCCCAAAACAGCATCATTTTTTATTGAATATTTTGAATTATAGTAGTCTGAGTCTTATTCTGTTATTAGACTTTAAACTTATAGTTCTATGGGGACAGAGACCTTGTCTTGTCTTAGATAAACACTGCTTTCCCCTAGAGTCTAGTACAAGACTTTGAACGCAATAATAATAGGTTGCTTAATAAATGTTTTTTGACTGACTGGGTTGTGATCTAAGTCAGTAGAAGGAGAACCCACAGGGATGAAATCATAGATCCTTTAACTGTGTAAAGAGTTTGGCAGTACACAAAAGCACTTTCATAGATATAATCTCATGTAATTATTATTATAATAATTATCTGGGAGGAAGTAGGCTTTGGTAATGTTTTGCCTATTTTACAGACAGTGAAACTGAGGCTTAGAGATGTTGTAATGCTAGGACAGTGTGGTGTAGGGGAAAGAATGGGAGCAAAGAGATCCAAAAACTAACTGTGTGACCTTCATATAAAGAAATAACAACGTAAAGGATTTCATCAGAGAAATGAACAAGTGAAAAAAGGACTTTGGCAAATATCTCATCTGATCTTATCTGATGGGTAGAGGTAGGCTTAGGCAATGTCATGCCTGCTTTACAAATAGGTTAGTATCTATATATTGTTGAAAGAGGGAGAGAAAGCCCCAGCTCCCTGGTAAGTTGGGTGGACCTCTTGTGGAAAATTTAGAGGAGGTAAGAATCGCAAAGGATGGGTAGATACAGGTTGGGATTAGCATCACAGGAGAGAATACCCACATTAATGAGATCACAGACCCATTTGAATATGTAGGCAACTCATTAAATAACACCCTCTCTGATTGACAGATGAGTTACTGTTATCTGTAAACAACAGGGGTTTTATAGGACAATAGAATGAGAGATTAAGTTTTAAGGAAACTTAGAGGTCAGTAAATTCAATAAGGTGAAAGAGAAGTTTGTAAGATTCTTTCCAACTTTAAAATTCTATGGTTCTATGAATTAAACGAAATCACAGGACTAATTAAAAATAGTACTAGACCTAGAAATACAGGTTACCCATTTCAAGTCCCATTCTCATCTTGCCACAGTAAATTTTGTTGCCTCTTTATAGCTGAAGAAAATGAAAATTTACATATTAATTTTAAGTTGATAAATGAGACCTTTAGGTACTACTTTTGGAAAAAAAAGTTATATTTTATCATAACCCATTTTAGATTTTTCAGAGCTAGCAGAAGATAGAGTATAAGAATGAGAAGTGGTGGAATGAGGAGGATAATCAGGTATTAACCACCTACAATGTGCAAGACTCTGTGTTGGGTGTTTTACAGATATTACCTCTTTAGTACTTTCCATCTTTCCATAGCAGAACCTGAGTCCACAACCTACATATCAAATAGTGAGAAAAGTTGAAGATGGAAAGATAATCTCCAGAAAGAGTCCAGGCCTTTGACAGATGCCCATTCTCATCTTTTATTTGATAGATAACAAAATAATTATGGGATAAGCAAATGGTAGCCTCTCTACAGATGTTTTTTAATAGAGCCACAAAGAAGGCAATAAATAATTCTAACGCAGGTGTTAGTGGTGGCAATGGTGGAGGATGTAGGTTACATGGGATTGATGAGTAACACGGAGAAGGAAGGTCCTACCAGAACGTTATAGATTATGCATTATACATAGTAGCAAATTGGCCACAGTTAGCAAATGATATATTCATCTGAAGAAAAAAGCAATATTTTCATACAATGAAAATGATCAAAAATGGAAAAGAACTCTAAAGAAAAATAAAGATCTTTGGTTCAGTCCAGTTTAGACAAGCTCCCAATGAGTTCACCTATTGTTTTGAGTTTGCCAGATTCTTTTGCTATTCTAACAACATAAATATCTTTAGGGCATAAAGGTGTAGTCTACCCTCTCAGTAAAAGATTCCATATTGGTTGAACTGTTCTGCTCTTTTGCTGGATCACTGATTGACAATGATATTAAAACAAGTTGCCTACCACTTTTTGGCAAGCAGACAATAGCTTCAAGTAATAGTTCTCCATCTGATAATTCTATTTTCTATTGCTCTCGTACATTCTAACCCGGAACTGTATTTTAGTGAAATGAAGGTTTAGAAACCTGTAACATGCATAACTGATTGTTTATTCAAATTATATGCTTTGGGGAGGGGCACTTGTTTGTATTGCAAATATTGTTCAAAATGACTTTTGCACAAAAGGGCATTGATGAACCTGAAAGCTTCCAGTGGAATCTGGAATAGAGAGTCTGTATCATACCAGGATCAGCTGACAGTCCTGGAGATATTTGACAGAGACAGAAAGACAGAAAACTTCGGGTTATATGTTAGTCATTTTCACATATCTGAAATGATGTCACATGGAAGAGGGATCAGACTTGTTCTGTTTGGTACACAGGGCAGAACTAGTAGCCTGGATGGAAATTTCAAAGAGCAAAATTTACACAGTACAGGGGAGAAACAAAACAAAAACTTTGCTAACAACTAGAGCCATTCATGGCGTCCTCAGGAGGTAACCTTTGGAGGTCTTTAAAGCAGGAGAACCACTTAACTGGGATGCTGCAGAGCCAGATTCTTCTTTTCTGGTATAGATTAGATAGCTATAGAGGATGGCGTTATGAATAGAGAGCCTTTCTAAGGCATTTGATTGAAATACATACATACATACATACATATATATATATGTATATATACATGTGTTCTATAGGAAGTCTTGCCTGATCACCCTGACTGCTTGTCCTGTTTGTATCTTGTATGTACGTAGCCTTCATGTTGTCTCTTCCGTTAGACTGTGAACTCCTCCAGAGCCCAGATTCTCTTTTGTTCTTTGGTCATTTCTTTATCTTCAGGGCTTCACATGGTGCCTGGATCATAGTAGGTGCTTAATATGTATTTATTGACTGGTCCATATACGCATGCGAACAATTTATATATAACTTTTCAGGAAGTTCTATAGAGTCAGGCAAGCCCTAAGTGGAACTCCTTGATTTGGTAACGTATTATAATTATAGGGATTATTGTTGTTTATATGCTCACGCAGAGCTGAAAAAGAGACCTTTCCATTCTGCGCTGTTTTGGATACGCTCATAATAGTGCTTTGGTTTGAAGGTGGAGGCCCTGTTGGTGTGTTTGGCTGTGTCTCTAAGGCTTTCTGTTGGCTTAAGGCTTTTGTTTTAATAAAGGCTTTATTATTGTGCCGTTGTTTCAGTCATTTCCCACTTTTTGTGACCCTATTTGGGGTTTTCTTGGCAAAGATACTGGAGATCCCATTTCCTTCTTCAGCTCATGGGGAAACTGAGGCAAATGATTTGCCCAGAAGCTAGATTTGAACTCAGGAAGATGAATATTCCTGACTCCAGACCCAGCACTCTATCCACTCAGCTGACTAGATGCCTTTTACAAAGGTTTCCAGGACTTTGGCAGCATCCTTGGTGGGGGAAAAGAAAGAAAAATATGAAATCTATTCCCTTATCACAACCAAAAGCTAAAGTTGAGCCAAACCCTCTCTCCATGAGCTAGACTTAATGGGAAGTATCAAGTTGAAACTATGTTCCCATTTGACTCACTGGATATTTATTTTCCTTAGACACCAAATAATGTATCCTAGGCCAAGTTATCTTGCTGAATATAACCATGTCCCAGTCTCATTGATGTCATTACCACTTTATATGGACAAATAATTTTCTGAAATTTATTCAGAAAATACTAAAGCCAAAGGGAACATTAGAAATCTTTCAGTTAAAACTCTTTAATTTTGTAGATGAGAAAGTTGAGGCCCAGAAAGGACATAAACTTTATTTAAGTTTTCATAGCTCCCTAGGGATACAGATGACCAGAAGTCAGGCTTTCTGTGCTCCCAGACCAATGATCTTTCCAACACATAAGGCTTCAATCAGTATTATTTCATACTTGCTGTGTGCCTCTCACTGAGGTCCTATTGTTTGGGGCAAACTATAGACCAAAGGCCAAATCCCCTGCAGGTCTGTTTTATTATGGCCTGTGAACTAAGAATGAATTGTATGTTTTCAAATGAAATTTTACTGTATTTAAAACTATAAATCCCTTTCTTAGTCAGTTGGCCAAGCAAAAACAGACAGTGAATGATAATTTGCTGACCCCTGATTGTAATTTCTTGGAAGGTAGGGGCTCATTTGTTTATATCCATGCCTTTCCAGAACCCAGTACAGTTCCTGACATAAAGTGCTTAAGAAATAACTGGTAATTAGTTGATTGATCTCATGTCGTTAGTATCATTGTTCAGTCATGTCTGATTCTTTGTGACCTCAATTGGGGTTTTCTTGGCAAAGATACTGGAGTGGCCCATAATGATCTCCAAAGACTATTTTGTAGAGTTGCAAGCTTTGTTGCATATAAAGGAAGTGTCTTAAGAACAGGAAATACAGATGGGTAACTGGGATACATTTTAGATGGCCTCTGCAAGGGTGGGTAGCCTGTGGCCAAAAGACCACATGTGGCCTTCTAGGTCCTTGGGTGTGGCCTTTAATTTAGTCCAAGTTTTACAGAATAAAAATTTTTATTAAGGGGATTTGTTCTGTGAAGTCTGGACTCAGTCAAAGGGCCAAACTTGAAGACCTAGAGGGCCACATGTGGTCTTGAGGCCACATGTTCCCCATAGCTGGGTCCTTTGGAAAGACATAAAAATCCTTATTGGATTTTTCTCCCATTAATCTTTATTTACAAAATAGCATGGTTCTTCCTTTTTTTTTTCTTTTACCTAATAGCTAGAGGACTTTGCCTCAGCTTCTTCTCCTCAGGTCTTTGCCCTAAATCCTTTCAATATCATCACTATTTTCTTCCCTGTTGTAATTTGACTCAGGTAATTACTGCCTTTACCCCACTCTCAATTGCTGCTTGTGGGAGCGTGTCCCTTCAATCATCTCTTCTTAAATAGTCAATATATCTTTCTTCCACTGGTACCTTCCTTGTTCTTTCCAAATATGCCCAGGTTCCCATAAAACCCTAGTTCTTATAAAACCTTTGTTTGACCCTACCATCCCCTCAAACTATTAAGCCTATGTTTCTCCTCCCTTTCACCACCAGACTCCTAGAAAAAGCTGACTACATTCATTGTTTCCACTTTCTCACGGGCTTATCAGCTCCTCAGATGCAGTTGGTGACAAATGACACCAAAAACACAAAATACTGAATTTGGAGTCAGAAATATGACGTTCAGATTGTAGCTCTAACACATAACTAGTGTGACTTTGGCTAAGTCACCTGACTTGTGAGAGTTAGTTCCTCTTTTGGAAAATGAAGAAGTTGAACTAAAGCCCTTTCCAGCTCTAAATATATGATCTTGTTGGCACAATAATAAAGCACAACCTTTTTTAAAGAGTATTCATAAGCTTCTAAAATATTCCAGCCTCACTTCCTAATGCTCCCTTTTCCTTGGCTCTCTGCTCTAGCCATATTGGCTCCAGGCTTTTCCCTAAGTGCGTCAAGAAGTTCCTTCCCTTTCTGACTTTGCTCACAATGTTATCTGTGACTAGATTGTCCATCCCCTTATGCTTTCGAGTATTTGCTTGTTGAAAATTTACTTTCTGTCTATTTTTCAAGGGCAGTCAAAGCCTTTCCTGGTCTACCATCCCCCTTTCCAGTCTTCTTACACCTTATACCTTTCTGCCTCTCATGTACTGTTATTCAGTGACACTGACCTCTTCGCTGTTCCTCAAACAAGAAATTCCATCTCTCTCTCCTGTCATTTTCACTGTCTTTCCCTTTTGGCTAGAATGCTTTCTCTCCTCATCTCTGCCTTCTGGTTTCCTTGGATTCTTTCAAATCCTAGCTAAAATCTCATCTATAGGAAACCTTTTCCAATTCTCCTTAATTCTAGTGCCTTCTCTCTGTTGATTATTTCTGATTTAGCTCATATACAGCCTGTTTGTACAGGATTGTTCGCATGTTTTCTCCTTTTTTTCTTTTACCTTTTATTTGTATTCTCAGTGCTTAGCATAATGCCTTTTACGTGGTTGATTGGCAATAAGTGTTTCTCACAGATGTGAAGGATTTCCTAATCTTTTAGCTAGAAATGATCTTTCTTTTTTCCTGTGAGTTCTCATATTTTTCTTCTGACTTTTGTTAGGTACTTTTTGTTTTCTGATTTCATTGGCACATACACGTATTTTTCCCCCAGCAAATTCGTAACTTAAATATGGAGTTGATAGTGCTGCACTGTACAGAAATAAGGTGGCTTGGAGTCAGGAAATTCTTTGTCTTGAAATCTGTCACTTAAACGTAACGGGTGCGTGACCATGGGCATTTGTTCTAAATTTCAGTTTCCTTTCTTGTAACATGGACCATGTTACTGTAAAGATCAAATTAAATCACATGCATAAAGAATTTATAAAGTTCAAAGTCCTTTGTAAATGTCAGCAGCTATTAAATGGCTTACCTGAGATTATCTCATGGTTGAAAGAACCCTTTATGACAAAGAATATTTTTCTTTGAGGAATTTAAGATAATTACTGAAAGCACTTTGTAACATACATATATATGTAATCATACAGACATATAACTGTATATATATGTGTATGTGTATATATATATATATATACACACACACATATGTGTGTGTGTGAGTGTGTGTATCATCAGAGTCAAATATTTCTGAACTTCCAGGGAAAGTTTAAGCACTACCACATCACTTATCTGAACAAGATGGAGTTTGAAGGTCGAGGGGAAGAAAAATTAAACAGGACATGGTGATTTTGTTCTCCATATTAGGATCAATCTTTAGGATTATAAGTTGTTTTGGTGGATGAGAGGGTAATGGGGTTTGGTGAATACTTCAAAAGCCACCTGAGTTTCTGAGTTAAAGATCCACCTTTTCGGCTCTGCAGACAGTGGAAGAAGGCTTCTCCAAACCACATGGTAGACCACCAGAGAATGTCCATCCATGTGTGCCCTCTTCCTGCAATCTCCCAGAAGCAGATGCCTAGTGTTTTTTATTTGGATGACATTATCTCATGTGCTTTAAGCTTGTATCAAATCTCTATTATAAGAGGAGTTATAATAAGAGGACTTCCCATACTGTCAGGGAAATTCCCTGAATCAAATAGCTGAGCTTCTTTCTCCCTCCTTTAGCAGTACCTCATAAACCTTCAGAACTTAAGGACTTTTACTCTTTCTAGGAAAATAGTTCCCCCTCCAACCACCTCCCTGTCCATTCCTCCTCCTCCCAGTTTCCTATTCATCCGCCTACTGTTTCTGGTCTAGAGTTCACTTCCATTTTTTTATGTGGTTCAAGTGATTCTTGGAGGAGAATGAAACAATTCTATGTCACTTCTTTTTAGTCTTTATAGGTACTATCCCAGGACAGTCTTTACTGTTTGACACATCACCCTTAACAACATGGTTTCTTGCAATATTTTTGTATTGATATGAAGTCTCCACCTCAGTCTCTAACTTGAGACCAGTTGTGTCTTGCTTCTGATGCTTCTGTCCATTATTTCTAACCACTGTGGTTTTGAGGGGCAGGGGTAAACTGGTTTCAAGCATGTCCAGTGTCAATTCTCCTACCTCTCCTCTTACCCTACCCCAACCAAGCTTTCCATGTCATTGTAGAATGTCTCGATTATAAGCTCACTGGAATTTTTCTCTTGAGGTACAAAAGTCTTTGCTATACAGAAGTGTAGATGTGGTGTACTGTTTGAATACATTTCTCAATATGCGTATCATTTGCTAAAACAAAAGAAAATCAACAAATATTTATTAAATGCTTATTATGAGCAAGACACTATATTAAACATTGTGAGAATATCAAATGAAACATACAAAACATTCCTTCTGTTTAATATTTCTACTGGAAAGGGAAGACATTTTATTAATTAGTTAAACTGAACCCTTTATATGGAGACAGTGATAGATGGTCGGATTCAGCAAGTTATATTTCTGTTAACAGCCTCTGTCAAGGCATTGGCTACCCATGATACTGGAGATTGGAGTTCTTCCCAATTTGAGAAGAGATGACGCTTACCTGAAATCAGTCTGGAAGGGTAGAATTTCATATACATCAAGAGTTTTGAGAGATGACTACATTTCTATGTTTCCTATTAATCTGTGATCTCTTCAATGTAGGTATCCCCTTCTCTGAAGGAGATCCCAACCAAACCATTCTTGCCCATCCTGTATGACTATATCACTGGGGGTGTCCACCCAACCTGTTCAGGATCTTTCTCTAGTTCTGTTGGCATTTCATGGATACCAATGGAGTTCTCAATGAGTTATCCTTTGCACAGAGGGTGCCTAGTGTGTGGAGGAGTTTTAAGAAGACAAGGATATGAGATGAGAAAATGTGAATGGATTGTCATCACTGAACACAGAGCACATTTCAGTGGGATCACACAGGCACTGAAATATTGAAGTTGCAAAGAAATAGAGACTTGAAAAAATAAATAATAGTACTCAGTAAATAACAGGTGCTTGTTGAGTGAAAACAAGATTCAAATTGTAGTTTTTAATGATTAAAGGGATTTTCTAAACAATATGTGATTAAGTGCCAGGTGAATGGGACAGACAAATATTGGTAGAATTCAGGAATCCAGTAAAAAGGTTTTCTAAGGTTGGGGGTTCATAGGAAAGTTTTTATGAAAGCTACTGGATAAAGGTGAGTGAAAGAATGGATTGAATTTGGGTAGGTGGAGAATAGGGGAGTATCTACTGCAGTGTAGATGAACGGTGTGAGCAAAAGTGCAGAGGCCCCCAAACTCTAAGTGTATTAGTAGAGAATAATGCATCCATGATGAAATCGCTGAGGATATCTAATTATAGAAGCTATTCTGTGTGAAGCTGTTGGAGGATCAAGGGAGAAGGAAAATGTATGAATTTTGTTATTAAAAAGTGTTACTCAAAAAAACAAACACGCTTGTAGTACAGGAAGAAGCCTGAGAATACTTCTCCCTCCTGGCAAGATTACAAATGGTTGATGACTATTTTTGTGTTTAAAGACCCCTACAGCAAGAGATTCTACCACTTCACTGGGAAATCCATTCTAGAGTTTAGTACCCTCCACTATCTGTGTGTGTTCTTTCCTTTAAATAATGCAAATTTTATACATGCCACATCTAAACCATTAAAAATATTCCTCTTAAAAATTTCCTCCAGGGTTTGTTTCTTTTTGGTCTGTGCATTCCCAGTGTTTAGCAAAATGCCTGATAGTAGAAGGAGCTTAATAAATGGATTGTAGGAATGGGATTGGGCATTGAAACATATTGGACTTTCAATTTCATTGTTATATAGGGAACCAACAGATGAGGAAAGTCCCTCAATAAATACTGTTCCAGGACTTTCTATGCAGCTGATAATCAGAAAGAGTTGCTTAGAGTTTTGAGAGGTTCAGTGATTTGCTGACACAACCAGCATGTGGCAAAGACAGGATATAACTTAAGTGTACCTGACTATAAGACTATCTACTATGTTGGATTGTGAAGGGTTTTAAATGCCAAAATGATAAAAAAACAAGAGTTTTCATATCTTTTTCTAGAGGCCATATCCTAAACAAGAGAGCAGCATGGTTAGACCTGTATTTTTAGGAATATTGCTTTGGAGGCAGCATCAGAATAGATTGGAGAGCGGAGAAACTTGAAGCAGAAAAACGAACTAAGTTATAGTCCAAGAGGAAGGTGAGGAGAATTTGGGCTACTAGGGTGATATCCATGTGAACAGGAAGAAGGGTATGCATGTGAGAGATGTTACGAAGTCGAATTAATGTGACCTGACTAGAGAATGGATATGAGGTGGGGTGGGGGAGAGGGAAGATTTGAGGATTACTCCTTGGTTGGGAACTTGGGTGGCTAGAAGTACTGTGATGATTTTAACAAAATACAGAAGTTAGGAAGAGAAGAGGCTTGGGCAGGAAACAAGATGCTGGTACTTAATATCAGATTTAAAGATATCTTTTATCAGTTGATACTTAAAGTCACATTCTGTCCTTTAAAGATCTTCATTCTTGAAATTCCTTCAGATTAATCACAGATTCATAGACTTTCCATTGGAAGGGACTTCAATTGGCCAACTGGTTGAACTCATACCCAACCCATTTCTTTTTCTCCAAATGACTTAATTGCATACCTGAGATTAACCAGTCCTTGCTTTAAGCCCCTCTCCCCGAACCTTCGCCTCCCTCACCAGCTCCTCTCACTCACCTCTAGTATAGAGGAATGGACTACCACTCAAAGTTCTTTTTTCTTTTGAAAAACTGGAATGGTCAGGTCTTTCATTCTACCAAACCTGAATATGCTTCTTTGAAACTTTTATCCACTGCTCCAAACCCTGACACCTGGGGCCAAGACCAAGACTTTAATATTCAGTTCATATCTATGAACTCCTATTTATATGAGAGGTCTGATGTTCAAAACCACACTTCCTTGTAATTTCTCACAATCTGTTAACAGAGAATACCAAACCTGAATTCCTGAGTGCTTTCATAATTTAAATCACTCAGAAGACAAGAACTGAATTCAGTATTCTAAAATTTTATCAGTCTTATGAGCTATAGAGTCTAGTCTCTTTACCACAAACCATTCAAATTACTTTTCCCACTTTTTTAATGTGGGGTAGTTTAATTTTCCCCTCCCGTTTGTGAACAGTTAACAGACCAGACACCTATTCTAATACACAGAGAGTTATAGTAGTTAAAATGATGCCTGATAACCCTGGGCCAGAGTGGAAATAACTTTTTAAAAAAAATTACAGGGCTACCGTGAAGCTATTTGGGACATTTGAGCCTTGACTGGCTGTCTTTTCTGGAGACCTTCATTTAACCGATTACCTCGAAAATCTTGAGTATGTGAGAGAGAAAGGCAGTAATTAAAGGATGGAGCAATCCCTTACCCATCCCTCCTCTCATTTCAACCACAATAGCACATAAATATTCCACAGTCAGGGTACTGGAGAGAAGTGTCACCTATTTGTGAGACTGCAAAATTTTATTCCATTAAAAAAAAAACCAAAACAAAAATCAAGGGTCTCAGATCATTTGGATTCATGTGTTAGATATGTTTTTCAAAAGGTCCATTTCACAGATTCCCCATTATAAGTAGCGTAGTATGGTGAGATGGAGAGGAAGGACTGATAGTATGGTAACACAAGTCAGCTAGTGTACACACTTAAAGGTGGACAGAAGGAAATCATTATTCTAGATCTTATTGGAACAATTAACTCTGGTGGTCAATGACTTGATTCCGTTTATTGTCCTGTGTGGGAGCAAACATCCCTAGATAATTGGTGAAGTATTTGTAAGCAATAACTTGCCTTGGTTATTCAGACTCAGTGATGAAAATGAAATCTATTTGAGGGCTGTTGTGTGAAGTTTAATAGAGGAAAAAAACCAGGAGTCTGAGAGAAGAAGTTAGGCAGTGTGGTCTTGGGCATATTATGTGACCTCTTTCACATTTAGTTTTTTCATCAGTAAAATGAGGAATGAAGGGAGGGAGGGAATTTGGGCTAGCGAAAACTAGATTATAAATTAATAGATCCAGAGCCGGAAGGGATGTTAGAAGTTACATAGTCCAATCTCCCTCATTTTATTTACAGATGAGAAAACTGAGGCCTACACATATTAAATGATTTGCCCAAATCATATACGTTACTGCTGCTACTGCTAATAGCTAATATTTGTATATAATTTTCTTTTTTTGCCAGAAACTATACTAAGTTCTTTACAATTATATCATTTGATCCTTAGAACAATCTGGGAGGTAGGTACTATTAATATCCTCATTTTATAGATGAGGAAACTGAGTAAAATAGAGATTAAGCATCTTATCCAAGGTCACACAGCTAGTAATTGTCTAAGACAGAATTTGAACTCAGGTCTTCCTGACTCCAGGCCTAGCACTCTGTCCCTAACTTAACTTTCTCTGCCTCAGTGTCTTCCTCTGTAAAATAAAGATAATAATAACACCTACCTTATGATTGTTAGTATAAGGTGAATGTTTGTCAAGCTGTTAATAAAGTTGTAACAGTGGAGGGGAAGGTGAAGTAAGATTAGGGATAAGATGGTATTCCTGTAGAATTTCCCTTTTTAGCTCTTAAATACTGGGATATCTAAAAGGTTCAGTTTGATAGAAGATGATAGCTGGAGAGCTAACCCAATATTCTGTTGTTCTGTAATTTGCTAATCTTTCTTGAACTTAACTACTAATAAATTTCACTACTGATTAATTTTTATAAGGAGACTATGATTAATGAAGTTTATGTATGTCAGTTAATGGAAAGAAAAAGCTACCACAATCAATGGAATATTCTGCATTCTGTTGAGGTTTATTATGAAAATGAACAAAAGTAATGTGAGAGTTCGAATTTATTTGCTAGGATAATGTTTTTTACTGTATCCCTTAAGTGAATGACTTCTTGTTCACTTCTAGGATCTAATACAAACTTTGGCTTTCGAAACCTTTTACAATCTGCCTTTAACCTATCTTTTCTAGCCTTACCATATATTTATTGTTATTTTTCAGGAATTTCAGTCATGTCTGACTCTTCATCATGCCATTTGGGTTTTGTGGGCAAAGATACTGGAGAGGTTTACCATTTCCTATTCCAGCTCATTTACAGATGGGGAAACTGAGGCATTCCTTCCCTTTATACTCTTGCAGCTAGGCAAACAAGTCTTGTTTTTGTTCTTGTTTCTGACATTTTTGTTTCCCATACCTGGAAAGCAATCGTTCCTTGCTTTGTTTCAGATTCCCTAAATTCCTTCAAAGCTCACTTCAGATGCCATCTCCTATGTGGGATCTTTCTTGATCTCCCCAGCTGCTGGCACTTATCATTTTCCTCCCTCTACTCCTTCCACTTATTTTGTATAAACTGACTTTGAAGTTGGGAAGATGCAACTTCCTGTCCTACCGCTTACACTTAACTGACTCTGTGACCTTGATCCAGTCCTTAATTTTTTTGTGCTCTAGCCAACTCTCTAGAACTATTTGTGGCAGAAAAGGTGCAAATATGCATTCTGTAGAAAGAATTTCCTCACTTGAGAGCACCCTATGCAAGTGAAATCACACATCTAGTTCTTTTCCCAGTCTCTTCTATGTGTACGTATTTTCTTGTCCAGTAGAATGTACGCTTCTTGAGGTTAAGAACTTTTGGGCTTATATCCCCAGCACCGAGTATAGTACCTGGCATATAGTAGTTGCTTAATAAATACTTATTATTTATTCATTCCTTTGGCAAGCTCACATTAGAATAAGGGAGATAATATAAATGTGCATAAAAGATAAATGCAGAATAAATTGGAAGGTAATCTCAGAGGGAAAGGAACAGCTAGGTGGCATAGTGGGCTTGGAGTCAGGAAGACTCCTCTTCTTGAGTTTAGATCTGGCCTCTGATACTTACCTGGGCAAGTCATTTGACCCTGTTTGCCTCAGTTCCCTTCTTTGTAAAATGAGTGGGAGAAGGAAATGGCTAAACCTCTCCAGTATCTTTGCCAAGGAAACCCAAAATGGGATTACGAAGAGTTGGAGATGACTGAAATGGGTGAACAACAGCCAAAAATGTCAGAGGGAAGGCACTAGCAGTGAGAATGACGGAGGGAAGTGAGAAGAGACTCCTGCAGAAGGTAGGGTTTGAGTTCAGTCTTAAAGGAAGTCAGCAAGTAGGTGGAGGTGAGGGCAAAGAGCATTCCAAGAATGGGGAACACCTAATGGAAAGGGAGTGCTATATGTGCGCAACAGCCAGAAGGCTAGTGTTAGGGGATCTTGAAAAAAATCATGATGTGCTTTTGAATTGGATGATATCAGGAAGCATTTTGTTTTCCTTCCTAGAAAACTTCCGTTCTTTTCCATTCATTTCTTTCAGTCATTTCTAATTTCTAATTACATTTCTTTCTCAGAGTTGGCTAGTAGCTTTCAGTAACAAGATTTATATCTTAAACATTCAATTGAATTACTTAGTAAGCAATATTCTTTTATTACATTTTGAACTTAATACTTAACAAATATTTCAGACCACTTTAAAGGGGAAAAAGGATATTATTACATAATACCACTAGAAGCCAAAAAAAACCTTTGGGAATGGATGATGAGATAGATTTATTCATTGGGAGTAAAGAAACTTGGTATATAGCCAGCTTCAGGAAAAGATTCTTACATGGATGGGATTGTTGCTGGGGTTTAACTTTTGTCAGAAGGTAAAATGGGCCAAATGCACACACCTGAATGTTGACAGATTTGACAAGGAATCTGGTAGGATTTGTCATATTAGTGATGAGATGGTGTCATCATACTGTTTGTTCACCTTCATTATTGTCTCCTACATCCTTTTGATAAGTAGCATTGATAGAGCACCTTAAGGTTTACAGAATCTTTACAAGTATTTTCTCATTTGCTCCTTATCACAACTCTGGGACATTAGCCCCACTTTATAGATGAGGAACGTGAGGAAAACAGAGATTTGGTGACTTGCCCAGGACCACAAAGTTAGTAAGTGTATGAGTTCAGATTTGAACTCAGATCTTCCTGCCTCCAGGTCCAGAGCTCTATTTGTTGAGTCAACTACATAGAGGTTCTTTTTCATCAAAGGTTCCCCTCCTTCAAGTACTGGATACAAAAATGAGCTTTGGAAAAATGAAATAATTCTATGGTTTATACTTCTGCTCTTGGTTATATCTATGTTCTTAGTGGTTTGAATATTCTATCCAATGGTGCAGGTCATAGTTCATCCTGTGAACTTATGTGCCTTATCCTGTATGCTTCTTGTCCATGTTCACTATGAGGTTCATCCAGTGTGGCAAAAGCTTTTCTCAAGATCTCTTGACATTATGCAGGTACTGCTTGAATAGACAGGCTGTCCATCTTATGCACCTCTCTTGCTATATGATTGGTCTACCTCTTTTTGGGGGGAGGTGTCAAGCCTTTCACTAGTGACATCTTTTACACTATTTCTCCAGCATAAGTTTGTTGGAATTGCAATTGCATTGCAATCTATGCACTCACACCACCTACAGAGTCCTGCATGGCACTCTGGGTGGCTCTCAGCTTTCCCATAGTTTCAGAAACTATGGTATTTCATGACAAACAACCATACAGTACCCCAGAAAGAATAGTGATCTTGAAAAATTGGGTCTTTATTTTAAGGAGAATTAGAGGGTCATTAAAAGCCCTTCATGATTTATGAAAAGTGGTCCAACCTGCTCTTCTCCTCCTATTCAATTTAGGACCTATTTCATTGTTCATGCATGATATTTGTACAAAATAGGTGTATTAATGAGTCAGCTATATCAAACTCTATATTATAGTTTGGCCTTGTAATTATAGAATTTTAGAGTCAGAAGGAACTATCTAGTCTATAACCTTTAGTGCACAATCTCTTTTAACAAGTGTGGTACAGTGGAACAACTGCTGGATCTGGAGTCATAGCACCTGGGTTCAAATGCTGATTCTTTCTATGACCCTAAGTAAGGTTGGTTCTGGGACAAAAAGGAATTGAGTTGTTGGATTCATTCATTTGTCACTTAACTTCCATCTGTTACATGGAAACAGATTGAACTCCCCATTCAAGGCAGCCATCTTGAAGATTCTTGTTGCTTGTCACAAGGAAACAAGCATAGATCAGTATAAATTTGTTACTCTTCTTGGAATAAAGCCTTAACTTGTGTATTATACCGATGCTGACTCAGTAGAAATAGAAACTATTAATATATACAATATAACACTCTCCACATAATACATACATATGTTATTCTACTCAATTAAAAAATTAATGTTTCTTGTAGATGAAGTACTGTACTGAATGATGAGGGCAGAAGGGCAAAAATGGGGGTACAATCTATTGGGAGCCACAATATGGCTTTTTCTTGCCTTTGAAAAAAGTCATAGCAGGTCAAGTTGAGTCTATTTATTAAATGCTTGTTATGTGACAGGCACTGCACTATATTCTAGGGATATAAAGGCAAAAAAAAAATGGTCCCTACGCTTTGGAGACACATTCTTTTGGGGAAGAGTAAATTGTATATGCAAGCAATTATGAGCAAATAGGATCTACTTAGGTTAAACTGGAGATAATCTCAGAGAGAATGCAGTGAGAGATAGGAATGAATTCTTGCAAGAGGCAGGGATTTAGGTGACACCTAAAGGAATCCAGGGAAATCAGGAATCAGGAGGCAGGGAGTTTCAGGCATGGGAGACAGCCAAGAGGCAGGAGATGGAGTGTCTTATGCCAGGAAAAGTAAGGAAGCCAGGGTCATCAGAGTACTTGGAGAGGAGTAAGGTTTAAGAAGTCTAAAAGGGTAACGAGAACCAGATTATAAAGGGCTTTAAAAACCAGAGGATTTTACACTTGTTCCTGGATCTAATAGAGAATCACTGGAGCTTCCTGAAAAAGGAGGGGGTGATATGGGTAGACCTATGCTTTCAGATGAGTTTGAAAACTGAGTTGAAGCTAAACTGGAGTGGAGAGAGACTTGAAGTAGTGCCAACAGGCTGTTGTAACAGAGCTGGTGTATAAGGTACGGCACCAGATCGGTGGCAGAACCAGAGGAGCAAAGGAGGAATGTAAAAGAGATGTTAAAAAGGTAGATGCGACAGGACTAACTTCTGGAGAAATCCTAGCTTGATAATATTTATACTTCATTAATCAATTAGTCATTAAACACTTTTTAAGTGCCTACTGTGTTCCAGGCACTTTACTAAATACTGGGGATATAAATATGAAAAAATACAGTCCCAGCCCTCAATGAACTTAGAATATAATGAGAGAAGACAACATATAAAAGGAAGCTGAAAAGGGGAAGGGAGAAGAGGAAAAGGTACTTACTTGTCTCGTGGTGAAGTCAATTAGAGAGTCCCAAAGTAGTGCAGTCAGATGAAAAATGATGAATTATTTTATTTATTAGATTGAAATAAATTTATAGAAAACTGAACCTTATGCTTGCCTTTCCTGTTTGTGAAAAGGTGTTAACTCATCCACATTTTCCTTTTGTTAAAACTCAACAAGGTGCATTTGTTGGGGTCATACAAGATTCCTCAGTAGAGTCAACAACAGAGATGCCTTTGTTCATATTTGATTCTAGATATTAATCAAATTAGACATAAAACAGGGAAATGTATGCTTGCCAAAGATATTTGGCATTGTCTTGGAGGCTGGCCAGTGCAGAGTCCAAAGGAAGAAAAATCCTATATAAATGGCTAGGTTCTCCAGTTCCTACTTGTATTTCCTGTGAACATCCTCTTCTGCCCCGGAGTCACCAGGTATCCAGAATCTCCAAAGCTACAGAGCTCAACCACAAAGAAGCTTCATTGAACTGCCTAGCACTTGTACTATGGTCAGTGTAGTCAATGCTACATCATTCTAAAGGTAATTTAGAATATGGACTGGCTTGATTTCTATGAGCTGTTTCTGTAAACCTGGTTTCATATTTGGGGTTATGTGGTCTTCCCATTTCACAGCTTTATTTCCCTGACTTCTAATTATAGTTCATCCCTTTCCTTGGCCTTTCCTTGGCACTAGAACCAAAGATGGGTCATTCTGTACTGAGGCCTGTATATGCCTAGTTTTGGCTCTTCAAATACTATTTGAAACATATATATGTATATATTTCATTAAATATTTACCAATTAAATGTAAACTTTTTAAAACAATCATTAAAAAAATTCAGAATTCTCCCTTTCACTTGCCCCTCCTCCCTCCTTGAAAAGGCAAACAATTTGATATTGATTATATTTATGAAGTCATGCAAAAGATATTTCCAGATTAGCCAAATTAAATAAAAGAAAAATAAAATTAATAAAAAGCATGCTTCAACCTGCTTTCAGAGTTCATCAGTTCTCTCTCTGAAGGTGGATGAGATTTTGCATTATGAGTCCTTTGAAACTGTCTTGGATCATTATCTTGGTCAGAGTAGTTAAGTCTTTCACAGTTGATCATCTTTTATACTACTGCTGTCATGTAGTACAGTTCACTTTGCGTGAGTCTATATATCTTCCCAAGGTTTTCTGAAACAACTCTCTCATCGTTTCTTACAGCCCACTCTCTTTCTTTCATCTCTTTCCAGATGCTTTCATGTTTACTGCTTTATAATATAGTTTGAAATCTGGAACTTCTAGGCTACCTTCCTAGGCCACTTAAATGTATCTCTTAATACACTTAATCTTATTTTCTCTCAGCTGAATTGTGTTATTTTTATAGCTCGGTAAAATAATTCCTAGATAGACTCCTAAGTATTTTACATTGTTTGAAGTTGTCTTAAGATAATTTCTATCTCTTGCTGTTGGACTTTGTTGGTAATATATGGAGATGCTAATGGTTTATTTGGGTTTATTTTATATCCTACAACTTTGATGAAGTTGTTCATTGTTTCAACTAGCTTTTTACTTGATTCTCAAGGATTATCTAAATATGCCATCATATCATCTACAAAGAATGACAGTTTCATCTTTGTTTTTATTCCTTCAATTTCTTTTTTTTCTTTTATGACTAAAGCTGGAATTTCTAGCTACTGTTTCTAGCATTTCTACTACTAAGGAATTAGCAGCTGTGAGCATTTTCTCTGTTTTAATCAATAAGGATGACCAGAAAACAGGGCATAAGGAGAAGGGGAAACAGTTGCTTACACCACACTCTCCTGTATTTTCATTGCCTCTTGATATTATTCCTTGTCAAGTGTAGATTTCTTGGAATAGGTTTGGATATATATTTCCCTCAGAGTGGGAAGTATTGGGAAGCATTAGTCTATCATTCATCCGTCTCTAGCTGTGCATAAAAAGAGGTCATGTAAGAAAAAAAAAAGAGATGTTTTGCTTGTGAAGAATGAATGCACGATGCAGGATGTGAGCTAGTGCCTCTTGTCACAAACCTGTTTTCAGCAACATTACATGCTAATTCTTTACCATTGTCTGATGTTCATAAGAGTAGCACCCCATCTAACATATCTTCACCGAGGAGTGGATTTCTTTTTTTAAATTTTATTTTTATTCTGAACTTTAGAAGTATCAAATAAATTGGGAATTTACATACATATAGTAGAACAGAAATGGAGCGAGACTGGTGACACTGCCAATCTTTATTACATACAGCTCTCTTTTAAGGAATAGAATGGTAGGTTATTTTCCAATACTGGATATTTATTGTAGGCTCAGGTATCGTGATGTCACTGTTCAGCGAGTAGTTGGCAAGATTCACCGGTGTCATCTCAAGACAAACTTTCCTTTAGGGGAAAACAGACCACAGTTTCTTACCGAAGTTATTTGGCTCTGACCTTGTTACTAGCATACAACCAATCCATAAACGAACAAGAAAATTGCCCACATCCAGGAGCATTCTGGAACTAGCACTGACTGTTACATTTTGGGCATGAGGGAGCCCGCGCGGCGGGGCCAGCCCGTCCTGAGCCGGGCAGTCATGGCACCGCTTGTGCACCAGGAGAACTGGCGCATCGCCGCGGGGCACCTGCTCAACCTGCTCTTGTCCATCTGCATCTTCTTCCTTAACAAGCGGATCTACGTGCACCACGGCTTCCCCAACATGACCCTGACCTTGGTGCACTTCGTGGTCACCGGGCTGGGCTTGTACATCTGTCAGAAGCTCAACCCCTTAACCCCCAAGAGCCTGCCGCCCTCCAGGCTGCTGCTGCTGGCGCTCAGCTTCTGCGGCTTCGTGGTCTTCACCAACCTCTCCCTCCAGAGCAACACCATCGGCACCTACCCGTTGGCCAAGACCATGACCACCCCTGTGATCATCATCATCATCCATAGCCTGCTCTACAAGACCTTCTCCGCCAAGATCTAGCTCCCCCTGATACCCGTAACTTCAGGTGTCATCCTAAATTCTTACTACGATGTGAAGTTTAATTTTCTTGGAATGGGGTTTGCTGCTGTTGAGGTGGTGGTTACATCCTTGTATCAAGTGTTCCTAGAAGCCAAGCAGCATGAGCTCCAGGTGAACTCCATGCAGTTGCTATACCACCAAGCACCAATGTCCTCTGCATGTTACTAATGATTGCACCCTTTTGTGAACTGTATTTGGGAAAGGAGGAATCCTTGACCCGTGGTCTTTTTCTGCCCTGTTTATGGTGCTGTTTATCTGGTATAATAGCCTTTATGGTAAATTTATCCATATACTGGATCATTGGAAATACTTCACCAGCTATGTATAACATGTTTGGACACTTCAAATTCTGTATTACCTTATTTGGAGCTTATATTTTCTTTTATTTATTGACCCACTGTCAATTAACCAGGGACTTGGCATTTTATGCACATTATTTGGCATTCTAGCCTACACTCATTTTAAACTTCGTGAGCAGGAAGGCACCAGGAGCAAATTGGTACAGAATCCTTAAGGGATTTTTCATAGATAAAATATACTTGATTCAGGTGGTTGAAAAGTGTTGCCAAATGTGCACTGATTTTTTATGATAAGCAAAATATTAATTTCAAAATCCACCACAATAAAATCTACTACTATGGTATAAAAATAAAGCATATTTTTACATGTTAAAACTGATTTTGAATTTTTAAATATTGTTTTCTCAAAACATTGAATTTTAGAAGTCATCTTTTTGACCATAAAAGAGAATTGCTTTATCCAAATAAGTATATCCAAATTGAAGTTATTATAGTAATGTTAAAGGAATTTTTTCCAGTACTATATCACAATTATGGCTTATTTTGGGTTTTGGGGGGTTTTCTGTATTCATAAACTAAGAAACATTGACGGCACAGGACAATTTTCCAGAATGTAAGTTTTCATTTAATATAGCATATATCTTATCACTGGTGATTTCTCATCAAGTGGGATATATAGTCACTGGGCAAAATCTTAGAATTTGAAATTCTGCTGAATTTGGTTTAACTTCAGGATTGTTTCATTTGAAGAAATCAGATTGAGAGTGAAATCAATTAGGTGTCGAAGACAAACTTCAGTTCCAAATTAATTATTTTTGTGGGGAAAAGTTAATGCAGAGGGAGGTAAGTTTGTTAAGAAAGTGAAGCTTTCTTATATTGAGTCTTGCTTTGAACTTTTTTAGTTGTGCACTTGGTCCAGAGAGATAAACACACATTTTAGACTCACAGAAAAGTGCCATCCGGGCTCTAAATGGAAATGGGCCAAATGTGTAGTGGAAAGAACTATAATGTTGATGATGACTATAAAATGCTGTCAAGCAGAGTTCATAGTGTTCTCCTCATCCTCCGTGGCAAGCAAAATACCAAGCAAGCATTTCAGAGCTGTAGCTTTTGAAGCCGTAGATAGGGATTGCCTGGCCTCTAAGATTGCCCCCATCTCCCTTTGGCATCAAAGATCAGTGTGAACTACGCCCAGGCTAACAAAGGAGACAGAAAGAATCTGAAGTAGCGAGTTGAGACAGAAACTGTTCAGAATCTCAGGAATATCTAGGGAGAAATGAGGAATGAAGACGGGAAAGAGTAACCTGAGTCGGAGAATAATTTTTGCATGGTAATTATTTTCTATTGACAATTTGTGATGGATTTTTTTTTTGAAACTTCAACACAGAATTGTGTTTTCTGGAGGAACAAGTGACCAGGAGAAAGAACAATTGTTATATAAAAAGGGAGAAAAATATTGTGCCATGTACTTAGGAGGCTAGCTAATTATCTATAGTGCTTGAAGTCTGAGCTTATATAGAGTGTTGTAAGCTATTAAAGCTTAAAACAGCACTAAGACTTTTAGGGTACCTTGTATAAGGTAGATTAATGATAATAACTGTCTCATGATAAAGGGACTGGATATTGTTTTCTTCTGTAAGAATTATTTCCATATGTACTGTTATTTGGGGTTTTTTTTACTTTTTTTCCAATTACATATAAAAACAATTTAAAAATTTTTTTTTAATTTTAAGTTCCAAATTCTCTTCCTCCCCTCCTCCTCTCTAAGATTCCAAGCAATTGGATAAAAGGTTCTACATGTTAAGCAGCGTTATTGTGAGAGGCAGTGTGGCTTTGTGGATGAAGGGCCTTGTCTTGGAAGCAGAAAATACCTAGTTGGATAACCTGCTCCTATCACATACCAGCTGGTGGACTCTGGGCAGGTCAAAGCCTCTTGGTGCCCAAGTCAGCACTTGGATTCTGAATCTACTTCAGAAGAAGAAAATTGCATACCAGGAGTTCTCTGCACTGATGAATTTTTTTTTAATTACTTGTATATTTTGAGCAGTAGCAGCTTTGTAGAACCAAAGGCTAACTGAAGTTATAGTCTGTGCCATGTACTTAGGACCAATCTGAAATGTGTGACCTCTCTTCAATTCTATTTTGAAAGCATTTCAGCTGCAAAAATGTTATGGTGTTTATTTTTGTGTTTGTATTTTTTAAAACATTCTTTGATTCTCCTGAATTTATAAAACTGTTTAATTGTATTAAGTATTATAAAGCAATTTATACAGATCTAGGTTCTGCATAAGTCTGATTTTTAACATATGCCATGTGAAAAATAACGATTATCTACTGGTGTTCTTCGAGCAGTGATGATGAGCTGTCAATTCTACACTATGTGCACTGATTTGTGTTTTGCACAAACGCTTTCTCGTAAATAAAAGTGAGGGGCATTTTTAGTCTTAGGAAATATGACTGATGCCAAAGCAACGGCAGAAGGGGGTGGGGGGACATGCTATCTATAAATATGCAAATAATGTTAGAAGCATACAGTGTAATCTATAAGAACCAGAAGATGAGAATGTTTTCTACTACATAGAAGATAATCTAAATGGCATGAAGATGGGAAAATGCACTTGCCATCCAAGATGGAAGACAAGCCAGAAAAGCAGTATGTTTGAAGACACAGTGGACAGAGCTGTAAACTTAGAGACAAGAAAATCTGCTTTTAAATCCTGCGTCAAAAACCAGCTGAGTGTGACACTAGGCAAATCATTTAACTTTTTCGAACCTCAGTTCCCTCACCTGGAAAATAGGGATGATTGCATCTAGTTTACAGGGTTGTTGTGATCAGGTGAGCTTATGTAAAAGACCCTGCATACCTTACAGGTTTATACAAATGCGAACTAGCTTTTGAATAAAACAAATTGGATTTTTGGTTACTTACAGTGAGTAGAGCTGTCTTTAGTCACAAGATAAGCAGTCTCTATTTGATAAGTAAATCGAGACATTTACTTTAATTTGTAGAAATTAAATGATCTTCAAGACTACGCCAGCTTCTCATAGCTTCTGTAAGGCTAAAAGGAAATGCATGTGTGTATCTCATGATAGTGTGGCTAGGTTCCAAATATGTCTAGTTCAATGCAATTCTTGACTTCCTATTTAAATAGTATTTCAGGGGAAGAGAATCTGTTCATCTGTCCAAAAAGTGCATTCCTGGTCATCATTAAATTTTTTTTCCATAGTTGCCAAATGTCAGCAAATGTCACTTTTTAAAAGGAAGCACAGTCTTCCTCGTGTCCCTATCATGGCTGGCAATCCAACATTGCAGCTGTCAGACTTATAATGTCTCTTCCCAAAGTTTTGGCAGTTTTTATTGATGGTATTATTTTGAACAATGACAATGTTATTTTAACTGTTTGAATAAAAAGAGAACCCTCTTTTTAAGAAAAAAATATTTAGGCATGAACGTTTACATCTTGGGAATCGGCAAATGTTAGAAATCAGGACTTGGTTTCCTAATCTGTTGATTATTTAGATTTAAGAAAATGACAGAGAAAATGTTAATAATGCAGGTTAAATTTAAGTGTGGGGTAGGTTTCTTTTCTTCAGAGAGCTGGTTTTTATGCATATACCAACGCCCCACTGAATCAGTACCTAGGTTATCCAACCTTTGTTTTAAGGCTTTTAGCATTGCCCATTTTTTTTGATAGTTAATTATTGGGATTTTTTTTCCTTTCATCAGGCCTATTTCATCTACTACTCTCTAGTTCAGCCAGCTGGGCTAAACAGAACAGGGCTAATTTCTTTTCCATTTTTCAGTCCTTTATTAAATACCCCCCCCCCCCCCACCCCGGATTTCCCTCTGTCTCTTTTCTAATATATTCTTCACACAGTGGCCAAAGTAATTTTCCTAAAGCACAGATCTGATCATCCTGCCCTCCTGCTCCAAATTCTTAAGTGGTTTTCTATTTGTATTTGGGACCAAAATTTATCCTCCTCGGCTTAGCTCTCAAAGCCTCTTACATTTGGGTTCCAACTTCCTTTTCTTTCATGTTACTTACCCTTTCATGCGTTCTGCCTTGTAATCAAATTATCATGTGCACTCTTACCTCAAGTCACTGTTCCATCTCTCACCTAGGTGCCTTTATATGGGCTGTCCCCCTGTCTAGGATGCACGCTTTCCTTGCTTCCTCCTCTTTGAATTTTCAAGGATCATTCAAAGGCTATATATATCCTTTAATAAGCCTTTTAAACTTCTCAAATGATATGACTACTTATGTAACCCCATAGTAAAAGGGTTCTAAACCTGAGGTCCACAGAGAGATTTCAGGAGGTCTGTAAATTTTCTAGAAGAGAAAACAAATTGTATTTTTCTTTTCAGTAACCATTAATTGAAATTTAGAATACTTTTGATGGTTCATTTTTTTTTTTTTCTGAGAAGAGGTCCGCTTCACTATATTGCGAAAAGGATAGAACATCTGAATTAGAGTCAGGAATTCCTGAGTCCCTACAACCATTTCAGGCACTAATTAGCTATGTGACTTTAACCTCTTTGAGTTTCATTTTCTAATCTGTAGAATAGGCATAATATCTATGACTCCTGTCTCACAGAGTTCTTATAAAAATCAAAAGATTTTTTTCCTCCAAATTGATTTATTTGTTTTCAATTTTCAACAATCACTTCCATAAGTTTTAAATTTTCTCCCTCCCTCTCCCCCCCTCCCCAAGATGGTATGCAATCTTATGTAGGTTCTATGCATACATTCTTATTAAACACATTTTCACATTAGTCATGTTGCATACAAGAATGAAAATGAATGGGAGAAAGCATGAGTAAAATGAAACAAAACCAAACATAACAAAAGAGAAAATAGTCTGTCTCATTCTGCTTTCTGATTCCATAGTTCTTTCTCTGGATGTGGACGGCATTCTGCATCCTGAGCCTTTGGATATGTTTTAGCTTCTTGCTTTGCTGTAGTCTATCAAAAATAGTCCTTGAATAATGTAGCTGCTACTGTGTTCTGCTCACAAGAATCAAGAGATTTAATTAATGTTTGTGGAGTATTTTACAAATCTGAAGGTTCTCTTTGTCATACATACATACATATATATATTCATATACATATATACACACATAGACACATATGATGTTTTTATTATTTGTTGTTCTTATATATGCACACTCAGGACTTGGAGTCAGAAAGACCTGAAATCAAATCCTGCCTCAGACATTTATTAGCTGGTGTGACCCAGGGCAAGTTACTTCAGCTCTGTTTGCCTCTCTTTCTTCAACTGTAAAATGGAGATAATTATAGCACCTATCTCACAGGGTTGTTGTGAAGATTTGGGGATAATATTTGTAAAATGCTTCCCAAACTACAAAGTGCTATGTGAATTTATAGTTTGTGAAGCTTTGTGACCTGTGTGTGTCCTTTCACCTCTTTCATCTTTAATTTCTCCATCTGTTAAATGGGGATGGCAATAGCACCTATCCCAAGGTTGCTGTAAAGAATCAAATGAGACAGTAACTGTAAATCACTTAGCACAATTCTTGGCACATAGCAAGCACAATATACGTTAGAAACTATTATTTATTATTACTGTTATTTGGCCTTGAACCTCAGTTTCCTCAATTATAAAATCCTTAGGTTAGAGGAGATGGTCTCTAATATCCCTACTAGCCCATAATCTATAATCCTCCGGTCTTCTCCTCTAATGGGGATTGTTTATTTTGCAGAATTCGAAGAAGCTAAAGTCCTGAGAAGAAACTTCAAAGTGAGAAAAGATTTGACTGTAACTGAAATCAAAATGTCCTGCATAGATCCCTATCAGCATATTATAGTAAGTGATTTTCTGTTCCTGTTGGCTTTTTAAGAAATTTCACTGGATGAGTGTAAAAGGCATTGGCAGGCTGAAGCATTTTGCAATGTAACATTATGTAGTCTAAGGAGACGTGCAGATGAATGTACATGACCTACTTGCTATTTTTCACTGAGGGTACTGCATCAGAATTTAATTTTGGCAAAACTATGTTTACATAATACTATATTTTTCCCCTGTCTTTTTTTTTAAATGACAACAGAGGAGACAATTCTGGGAAGATGACAGAGTAGATCAGAAAATTCCAACTTAAGATTTTATTCCACAAAGGAGATGAAATGGCACTTTAGGGTGAAAAAAAAGTGTGGGTAAAAATAAATAAGAATAGGGACACAACTGGGGTCTTCCTGGGACAATTTGAGAAGATTGGGAGAAAAATCCCAGGACCACATTTGGCAGCAGATGCTGCCTTGGGCCCAGCCACAGGAATGTTTACCGCCTCCACACCTCACCATGTGAGGGGAATTGGGCATATGAGCCAGGGAGGATGGAGGGAACCTCTGCTAACAAGGAATGCCAGACCCAGCTGTACTTCAGAGAGTGACTGGGGCTAAAAGGAACCAACACACACCAGTGAGTGCAGTAGTGGTGGGACAGAAAGCCCCTGACTGCAGGCACTTACAGGAGGTTGGAGGTTTGGCTTTGGTTCCAAGAGAGGGGAGAGAACTGAAGATCTGGGGCAAGGGGCACCATTTCTCATACCCAGATATAGAAGGGATTACAAAAATTAGGCTATTATACACACACAAATGCACAGGCAAAGGAGGAAGAATCCAACCACAGAAAACTGTTATGGGAATAGAAATGACTGGGGATCATCTTCAGAGGAGGATATTGACGCAAAGAAACCCCCAAAGAGTAACATCAAATGGTCACTTGCCCCAAAAGAATTTATAGAAAAGCTTTAAAAAGACTTTAAAAATCAAATGATAGAGATGGAGGAAAAACAAAGAATAATCCAAAAAAAACCCCCAAAACCAGGAAGGTTATAAAAGGAAAGTCAACCAATTAGAGAAGGAGATGCAGAATAAGAAAGAAAATGACACCTTGAAAATTAGAATATGGCAAAGTGAAGCCAGCAAAATTATAAGAGATCAAGAAATAATTAAGTAAAATATGAATAATGGAAAAATAGAAGAGAAAGTGAAACATAAGAAAAACAACAGATTTGGAGAATACATCAAGAAGAGAAAATATAAAAATAATCAGACTAGCTGAAAGTTATGATCAAAAAGAATCCTGATACAATAATATAAGAAGTAATTAAAGAAAATTTTCCTGAAGTATTAGAACAAGGGGGGGAAAGTAGAAATAGAAAAAAATCCATTGGTCACCACTTGAAAGAGATCCTGTGAGGAAAAGTCATAGGAATATTATAGTCAAATTTTGAAGCCCCCAGCTCAAAGATAAAATAATAAAAAAGAATAAAACAATTTAATCATGCTGTGAATCACAGAAGACCTAGGAGTGGAGGTATTAAAGGACCACAGGTCTTGGAACAGTGTATATCAAAGAGTGAAAGAACTGGGGCTCCAGCCAAAAATATCATACCCAGCAAAGTTAAGCATAATCTTGAATGAAAAAAATGGATATTTGGTCAACTCTCAGAATTTCAAGACTTTGTTAAAAACAAGCAAACCTGAACTTAAAAGAAGATCTGACATACAAGAGCCAAGAAAAGTATAAGGCATATACTAAAAAATTGATTATAAGGGATTCAGTAGGGATAGACTGTTTACTTTTTGTGGATGTAAAATATAAAATGTATGTCTAAAATTCTTATTAATCAGTGGGTACCCTATAATAAAGACTGTGGTAAACCTGAGTATGATATGAATTTTAAAAGTAAAACCATTTAGGAACTGCTAAAAAGAATAATTATTTTATACAAATGAGGTACAAGAGAAAGAATCAATACAGAGAGATTAGATGGGGGAGGAGGGCTGGTAGTTCTGGTAATTAACCTACTTTCATTGGGAATGGGTTTAAGAGGGAACAATATGTATATATATTTAGAAGAGTATAAAAGTCTTTGAAATTCAGAAGAAATAAAATGTTAGGGGGGAGAGGGAGAAAGGAGAGGAAAAGGGAGGGGTCTTTAGAGGGGGGATGAAGGAATAGATAAAAGGGGTACAGAAGGGTGTTCAGATTTGTGGGATAGGGGACGGATCCTTGGAGCGGGGTAAGCAAGTAATAGCAGGGCAAGGTAGTGGGTAGAAGTAAAATAGAAGAGGTAGGATAAACAAGAGATATGCACAGACATAAAAAGAAAGATGAGGTGTAGAATCTGTGTGGGAAAGTATATGTCTATATATGTGTATGTGTATGTATATGTGTGTATGTATTTGTCCTTTGTTGCTGAAGAAGACCATGTCATCAGAGAACGACTTGCACTTGACATGCTTTTTTCCCCCCTTTTTACTTTGTATTTAAGTTCCAGTATTTAAGTTTATAATACGTTTTTGTTTCTTATTCTGTATTTGTGTTCTGGTGGTTGAGTCTAAAATAAAAAAAAGAAGTGAGCCAAGGAATACCCCCTTTTAATAGAAAAAAATCAAACAGAGGGAGATCCTTGGGTTGTTTCTGGCCATACCCACTTATACATACATATATATATATATATATATATATATACTAACATATCTATATATCTGTAACATCAGTGTTATAGGATATAGGATATAACATATAATTATATGTATATATCATAATATTAATCTTAAGTATAATACACAATGTACATTATATAATATATAAATTTTAAAATGAGAACATAGTTCCTGAACATGTGGATAGTATTATTGAATTGTTGTAGGTGACAGCCATACACCCTTCCTTTACTTTAACTAGAAAGCTATTGGCCCCTTTCTTTTTGCTATCGCCTCCTTTTGCAGTCTGGTGAAACCTAGGGATTTCTCAGAATAATGTCTTAGGTACATAACAAAATTACAAAGGGAAGCAATTATATTAAAATTCAGTTATAAATGTATTTTTAAAAATCACGGACCCAAGGAACCCATAGATTTAAATTTAAACAGTCCTTTTTAGATATATAGTCATATCCTTTAAAAAACTGTTAGGGAAAGAGAGCGTGAGAGAACAGAAGTCTTCCACAAAGGAATGTGCTTTGGTTTTCATGATGTCAGTCTAGTGGTGGCACAGAATATTTTTTAATACCTTTGCAATTTTGTTCAGTTGTTTCAGCCTGTCTGACACTTCATGACCCCACTTGGGGTTTTCTTGGAAAATATACTGGAGCGCTTTGCCATTTCCTTCTTCAGTTCATTTTACAGATGAGGAAACTGAAGCAAACAGGGTTAAATGACTTGCCCAGAATCCCACAGTTAGTGTCTGAGAACAGATCTGAACTCATTATACTCTGTTCACTGTGCCACCTAGCCACCAACAATACCACTGTTAAAATTTTTAGATGAAATTTCTGAGTTATTATTCTCCCCTTCCCCTTTCACAGGAAAGCAGAAAGACTCACTAGAGAACGTTATTTCCTAGAATTCCTGGTCCAAGAGGGCAGAAATTCACCCAGAATTTGAAATGATCAAATTTTGAAGGATGATGCCAGTTGGGCAAGCAAAGCAGGGCCTTGTGACTAGCAGCACTTTGAACTTCCTGATAACGTGACAAAAATGTTTGATTCTTTTTTCAGAGAAAAGGACTTTAAAATCAGAAGATCTTCTGGTCCATTTATTTCAAGAGAAAGAGATTTGGGGAACAGGGAGAGTACCACAACAGAAATAGATTCTTTAAAGTAACTTCTGGAAGATTAATTATGTTTGAAGTAAATCTTAATGACTTGTATATTTCCTTTCTGACCCTCTCTTCCAAGTCAGTCTTTGCTGTCTATTTTTAGCAAGCAATAATTTGAAATTGTTCTTATCCGACCCCTTAGACTAGAGCCTTATTCTGTTGGGGCTCAGGCACTAAGGTGTTTCTGATCCATAGCACATTAATGGCAAGTTAAACACCAACCCTGGGGTAGGAGTTTCTGAGAAGTACTGTAAAGCTAGAACTACCAGATAGAGCAGATTAAAAAAATTTTTCCTACCTTTTCTTTTTTCTGGATATTCTTTACCTCATTTCAGTCAAGACACACACATACACACACATACATACATACATACATATATAGGTTGTCTTATGTAATTTCAAAATCTTTTGTATCTATTGACCTTAACAGTACAGTAACACCTGCACGATCATTAGTAAGTTACCTAATGTCTGTGAGATTCAGTTTCCTCATCTGTAAAATGGGGCTAATAGTCCCTGGTACCTCAAAGGTTTTCATGAGGCTTGGTGAGAACATTTGAAAGTACTTTGCAACTTAATATCAATAGGATACTTATCCATACATAGGCAGCTCATTCAGTGGTGTAGTATTGTCAGAGAGAACTGAGTTCAGATCTGGTCTCAGACGCTGTGTAACCTAGGGTAAGTCACTTGTGTAATTTTTACCTGTTTCAGTTTCCTTATCTGTGAAAGGCTGATAGTAAGAGTACCTACTTCCCAGTGTTGTTGATATTTGCAAAATGCTCTGAAAACCTTAAAATACTCTATAAATGCTATTGTTTTTGTTATTACCTTAAAAACTTGTCAGTGTTACATCTAAGGAACAAAGCAACCAGACTACATCTAGCTTGCTTTGTACAATAATGTTATTGCTGAGACACTCTGTAAACTCATCTTACTGCCCTTTAAACTTGTAGTAATATGTAAGATGCAGTGGTTCTCAAGTAAATTATATATTTTTTAAAGTATGTAACATTAAAATCTAATAAATAAGGTACAGTGAGGGAGTAGAGAAGAAGGGAAGGCCAAGCTTGAGTACCTAAGCTTGAAATGTTGATAAACTGTTCCCCATCCTGGAGGTTTAACCTCACCAGAATCAGTAAAAGCATTATACATTTCTATCTGACTTTTTATTTGAAAGAAACTTCACTTACAAGATTAAAGGTATGAAACAATAGTCCTTTAATCTCCTCTGCCTGAAGTCAACAGAAGCTCTTTCCATCAACTATGATGTGGTCCAGACACTAAATCTCATTCTATTACGTTTTCATAGTTTTCCATAAAAAAATATTTTTGAAAACTTGACTTTGTGCACTTAAAACCTGTGGGTTTTTTTCTGGGTAATTTGAGGCTCTGTCTTAAGTAGTTTTTCTTGTAGGCTTTGAGGTTTCCATAGATTGTTTTCCTTTTTTCTCAGCTAAATATCAGTTTTTTTTAAAAGTCTCATTCTACAGATTGCCTTACCAAGTACTGGAACATATCAGTGAGTTTTCTGCATTTCAAATGACCGTGCAGGTCATGGTACTTCTATTCATAACTATTCCTCCTTTACTTCTATAAAAATACCCCTAAATTTCATAGCTGACAAATCAAGGAGATTCTAATTTTCATTCATTCATTCATTCATTCATTCACTTATTCATTCACTCACTCATTCACTCATTTGTCTATCTATTTATAAACTGATGATTTTTCTGTTTACTGAGCAAGCTCTTTTATTTAGAAAAATCTTGAATATTTTATTCTGCTAAAAGTTTTTAAAAAACTGTGTGGTGAACAGAGTTCAGTTGCATGCCTTTAAAGATCTACTGGGAACAGATATGTTAGCATTGGTTTCTGGTTGTTTTTTTTTTTTTCAGTTCAGTAGTGTCTATAATGACCCAATGTACCATAGCATATTAGGCTCTCCTATCCTTTATTATCTCTTGAAGTCTGTCAAAATTTATGTTTGTTGTTTCCATGATACTGCCTTCTCTGTCCATCTCTTCCTTTGTTGTCCTCTTTTCCTTTTACCTTCATTCTTTCCTAACATTAGGGTCTTTCTTTATGTGACCAAAAAATTTAAGTTTTAGCCTTAGTATTTGACCTTCTAGTGAATAGCCTGAATTAAATTTTTTGAGTACTTCCTGGTTTGATCTCCTTACTGCCCAAGAGACTCTCGAAAGTCTTTTCCAGCACCACAATTTGAAAGCATCAATTCTGTCTTGCTCAGTTTTCCTTATTAGTCAGTCCAACTTTCACAGTCATACATTGGTATTGAAATAACTTTGACTATGGGTTTTTGTTGGCAATGTGATCAATGGCTCTGCTGATTGATGTCTCATAATCAGTCAATGTGATTGATGTCTCATACTCTGAACAGTATGCTGTTCAGATTTGGCACAGCTTTCTTTCCAAGGATCAATTGTTTTTTAACGTCATGGTTATAGGCATGCAGTGATCTTTGAGTCCAAGAATATAACATCTGACACTGCTTCCATTTCTTCTTCATTTGACAAGAAGTGATGGGATCAGTGACCAAGATCTTAGTTTTTTCTTTTGATTGTGTATGAGCCAACTTTTACACTTTCCTCTTTCACCCTCATCCAGAGGCTTCTTAATTTTTCTTCATTTTCTGTCATCAGAATGGTATCATCTGAATGTCTGAGACTGTTGGTATTTCTCCTGGCACCTCAATTCCACTTTTGATTCATCTACCCTGGCATTTCACATGATGTACTTTGCATAGAAGTTAAATAAATAACGTAACATATACAGCATTGTCCCGCTCCTTTTCCAGTCTTAAACCAATCAGTTCTTCCATGTTTGGTTCTAACTGTTGCTTCTTGGCCTGCATACAGATTCTTTAGGAGACAAGTAAGATGATCTAGCTCTCCCGTGTCTTTGAGGACTTGCCACATTCTGTTGTGATCTCCACAGTAAGACACTTTAGTGTAGTCAGTGAAGCAGAAGTAGATTTTTTTTTGGAAATCTCTTGCTTTCTTGAGAATTCATCAAATGGTGGCAATTTGGTCTTTAATTCTTTGAACTCTGAAGACCAGCCTGCTCTTCTGGTAATTACTCTTTCACATATTGCTGATACCTAACTTACAGAATCTTAAGCATAGCCTTGCTGCTATATGAAATGAGTGCAATTATTTGGTAATTTGAACATTTCCTTGGCATTGCCCTTCTTTAGGACTGGGACACAAACTGATCTTTTCCAATCAATTGACCACTATTGTGTTCCCTGCATTTACTGGGATATTGAGTGTAATACTTGATCAGCATCATCTTTTAGGATTTTAAATAGCTCAACTGTAATTCCATCCCCTCCACCAGTCTTACTGTTAGCATTGTTTCCTAGCACCCACTTGACTTCATTCTCCAGGCTTTAGATTAGAAACCACACCATCATGGTTATTGGTGATATTAAGGTCTTTTTTTGTTTGTTTGTTTAGTTATCTTGTGTATTCTCGCCACGTCTCTTCTGCTTCAGCTAAGTCCCCACCATTTGTGTCTTTTCTTTTGCCTATTTCTCCTTTGATATCTCTATTTTCATGAAGAGATGTCTTTCCCATTCTATTGTTTTATTTCTTTGCCCTGCTCATTTAAGAAAACCTTATCTGTCTCTGCTGTTCTCTGGAATTCTACATTCGATTGGTTTTATCTTTGCCTTTCTCCTTTACCTTTTGCTTTCCTTCTTTCCTTAGCTTTTCGTGATGGATCATCAGTTAGCCATTTTACTTTCTTGCTCTTTTTTCTTCAAAAGGTTTATTTTTGTTGTTGTCTCCTGTACGATATTGTGAACCCCTGTCCATACTTTTTTCAGGGATTCTATCGACCAGATCTAATCTATTAAACCTATTCATCACCTCCACTTCATATTGATAAGGAATTTTATTTAGATCATACATATATGGTTTGATGGTTTCCCTTACATTTTTCAATTTAAGTCTGAATTTTGTAATAAGTACATAATCTGAACCACAAGCAGCTCCAGGTCTTGGCTGCAAAATAAATAATAGCTCTGATTTCTATATTGACCATCTGGTGATGTCCATGTTTAGAGTCTCCTTTTGGGTTGTTGGAAAATCCATCATTGTCAAACCAGAATAATTAACAGCTGCTGCCAAATGATATACATTTGTCAACTGCCTAAGAGGTGGAAAGATAGTCAATTCAATTCAAGTCAACTCAACTGACTCTTATGAAGGGCCTACTCTGTGTTCAGTTCCAGGAATGCAAAGACAAAGACAAAACAAACTTTACTTTTGAAGAGTTTATATTCTGTTTGTGGGATTAAGTATTTATTTAAGTAAACACACAGCATCTGTCCATAAATCAGCTAGTCAAAATGAATCAATCAGTAAGTATTTATTAAGAATCAGTTCTCTTCTAGGTACTGTAATAGGTACAAAAACATTAGTTTCAAGAGGGAAAAAAAATACTAGTGGCAGGTGAGTGATCAGACTAGGTCTTGTCAAAGAGGTACCTGGGCTATACTTTGAAGAATTGGGATTCTCTGAGAATATTTTCAGTCTTGTACTCAAAGTTTTGTAAAATATGGGAGATTCCAATGATTTCTAATACAAGTGGTGACTTGTTTTCCATAGGGGTTGGGATGAGACCTACAATTTTATTGGTCTGGAAAAAAATGCAGATTGAGTGAGTGGATGAATGAACAAGGCATTTATTAAGTGTGCAAAACACTATGCCAAGATACGGACATACTAGTAGGAAAGTAAAACATTTTCTGGTACTTCTTATGCAACTTATCGTTCGAGAAAGCTTCTTGAGAACACCATGAGTTACACGATTTCCCCAGACTCACACAGCCTGTACTTGTCAAAAGCAGGACTTGGATTCAGGTCTTCCTAGATTGTAGAATATGGTAAGAAATGGAGGAAATTAGAAAAGTAATTAAAAATGAGAATCTTGATTGAAATTATATAAAAGAGCAAAGCTAAAAAAAATAGCACTTGAAGTAGGAAAAAAAAACCCAACTAGCACCTGAAATGAGGCTTAAGCTTGTTATAAAGGGAAAAAATGATGACTAAGTATATTGGGCTGAGATTTGACATCTCAATTAAAGTATGGCACCTCTGACTCCTTAAGAGTAATCAGCAACATGTTCATTCACTACCTCCCCTAGGTAATAATATAACATAATTTCCTATGGTTCTGGCATCTGCAATACACCTGACAAGTGGAACCAGGTCAGCTTAGTTTGAGATTAGATAAGATAATGATGTTGAGAAAAAAGAGGCTAAAGACTATTTTTTTCTTTTTAACTATTTGGATGGGAATTTTCTTTCTTGTCCTATTTTAGAACTATTTAAAAATTAATTCTTCTAAAATACCTCCAGAAAAGGAGCAAGAATGGTTAATCTGTTTTACAAAATAAACATGTTGAGGGCCATGTTTTACACTTACCATAAACCTAGGAGGTGGGTGATGTCATTATTATGATGATAATTTCACAGTTAAGTAAACTGAGGCTGAGAGAGATGAAATGACTTGCCCAGGTGCATAAAGCTAAAAAATGTCTAAGTTAGGATTTGTACTCCAGTGTGCCTTATAGGTTCATTGCTTTATTTTCAAGGTTCTTGAAATCTAGTATGTACTTATTTATCTCTTATCTTCAGTGCCAAGCAGGATGTCTGGAATATAACATGTATTTTAAAAAAGTATATTAAATGAATGAATGGAAAAGAGTTTTGTATTAAGTTTGTACTAAACATTAAGTTAGGGGGTGGGCATACAAATTCAAAAGCTAACAAAATCAGTCCCTGCCCTAAAGGATTTGCAATCTAATAAGGGTAGACAAATCATAGGAGAGTTTTGGCTAAGGATGGACCCTTTGATCTAGAAAGTTGTTAGGAGGTTGAATAAGGAGAAGTAGATTCATACACAACTTCCAGAAAAAAATGGCAGAATTGGTTCAACTATGGTTCCAGGATTGGAGAAGTGTGTTTATGGCTTGTGGGAGAGTACAAGAAAGAGGTCCAGAACCTGAAAAGGCTGTGGAGTATGGAGTGAAGTCAAGTATGGATATGGATAGAGCCTTTCTTAAATATTGGCCAAGTCAGGCAATCTCCAATCAGGACAATAGCTCTAGAACAGACATTTCAAAGAGGATCTAGGTATTCTCAGCCTAAGTAGCAAGACAGATGAATAGGCTGTCTAGAATATGACCAGGGAAGTAGAGAATGAAGCTCTTTACTCATCAGAATTATATAATGATTTGGAGATAGAAATGAGATTTAGGGAAATTAAATGTGGATCAAAGGATGGTTAAAAATGGAAGAAAAAGGGAAAAAAATGACAAAAAATGGTAACGTTGAAGGAAAGGGGATTTTAACTATTGATAGCTGTTAATAGATTGATTTGAATTATAACTACAAATAATTCTTTAAGTAGAAATGGAAATAACTTTCTTTTCATAAATATATGGTTCATTTGATAGAAGTTGGCTTTAATGTGATGTAATTGGATAGAATCATAATTTTTCTTATGTATGTTTTTACTCAGTCTGATACATACCTCTGCAAGATATTCCCTTTATTGCGTGGATAGATTCAGGCCCACCAACCTTCATTCTCCTCTTGGTCCTGTTCTTAAGTTCTTCTGGATTTCAAAACCATACCCCCTTAATTGCTAGCTCATACTGGAACTTCTGGGCCAGCCCACTTTCATCCCTTCTGGGCCTTATTTCTGATTTTCTCTGGACTTCAAAACTGGGCCCTTGCACAATGTACCTCTCCCTTCCTCTTTCAGCATCCTTTTGTGTGTTATCTTAAACATATCATGCATTTCTCTTTCTTCATAAATGCAACATTTGGAATACTATTTAGACTTTACTTGATGACTCAGGGACATTATTGTAAACATTTATCCTGTAATGAAATAAAATGATGCCCTCAGGACTTAATGAGATGTATCAAATTGTTTTTCCCAACTCTAAGTAGCCCAAGATTTCTTTTCTTTTGGAGTTCTAAGTCTGATTTTTAAATAAAAACATTTATTCTGAACCTAGAAAATAACAAAAAAAAAGGGAGAGGGCATTTCCATATGCATAGTAAAACAAATATGATTTCTTTAATGAAAAAATTTATATTGCATTGTGATTGGTAAATTATGAGTTTAGTATTCCTGCTTTTCTTTATTTTTGGTGAAGTACTTATGTCCCGACATTACATGTTCAGTTTTGTACAAGTGCCATGTACAGTCAGTCAAAAAGGTTTTTTTTAGCATCTACTTAATGTGACAGTTGCACAAAGTTCTATGGATAAAAAGAAAACCAAAAAACAGTCCCTACTCTAGAAGAACTTGTAGTCCACTTGAAGAGGGAGAGAACATGAAAATAATTGTGCAAACAAGATATGCATAGGATTAGTTGGAGATAATCAGCAACTGAGAAATAAGTAAACTCCTATCCACTTTGCATTCAGTAATGACCAGAGTTCCATCATTCCTGTTTTTTCTAAAATTCTATTTAAGTCCCAACCTTTTCTTATTTCTTTTTCTTATATTTGTCTACATCTGCCTATATTGAGGGAAATTGAATTTTAAAATCTATTTCTCTCTAAAAATTAATCAATGTTTCCTTTAAAGCAACATAGAATCTTAACCTTTTTTGTGCCCTAGTTTCCTTTGGCAATCTGGGTAAGCCCTTTTCTTAGAGCAGTGTTTTTAAATGCATAAAATAAAATACATAGGATTATAAAGGAAATCAGTTATATTGAAATATAGTTACATATATATTGAAGTCACAAGTTCATAGACTTCCAATTTAGGAACTGCTATGGTAAGTATTTACATGCCTTGCTATTTAGTATCCACACATATACATATACAGAACATATTCACCATACTATGTGTATGTCTACCTACTAAACAGTATAGTATCTAAATATATAAATATGTGTGTATTGATTCCTGATCCATGATGCCTTTAAGAGGAATGAAATTCCCCTCCTTGTCTCTTTTTATTGTTTTTATATATTCTGTAGCTCTATCTGCAATTGCAATTGCTACCCTTTTTGCATAATAGATTTTATTCCAGGCCTTCATACTACTTTAAATTAATTACTTTTATTTTTTTTCAATTAACGAGCATTCTAGTTCCTCTTGCCCAAAGAAAAACAATACTCTTATGAGAATTATAACCAAGGAAAATGAATTTCCAAATCGGTCCTGTGCAAAAATGTAATATATATTCTGCATATATAATTTAAATGTATTTTTTTTGTAAGAGTGTATCACTGGATTTTGTTTTAAAATTAATTCTAATTTCTTCTTCTTTTATTATATGTTTATATGTAAGTTCATTTTATTTACATTCATGTGCATTTTATTTAGGAAAGAAAGACAGAAAGAGAGAAGGAATAAAGGAAAGAAAGAAAAAGAAAGATAGAAAGATTTAGTCCCATATAATTCCCTGTACGTTGATTTCTATCTTTTCCTAGTATCTTCAGAATAGAAAACTAACAGCAACAACCTCCCGGTTATATTTATCTTTATTAGCACTAAAGATATTTGTTTCATATCCCACTACGGCATATAAAACTTTGTCACCTCATATTTTTTTCCCAATTAAACAAACTTCCATGTCAAAATGTCTACTCAGTTCTAGCTTTTTTCATCAGGAATGCTTGGAAGTCTATTTCATTAAGGGTCTACTTTTTTCCCCCCATAAAACATATTTAGTGTTGGCAAATAGATTATTCTTGCTTGCAAGCCTTGTCTTTTGGAATGAGATTTCAAACACTCTTCTCCTTTTAAGTGACAGTTGCTGAGTCTTTTGTGATCTTCACTGCGGCTTTTCTGTACTTGAACACAAACTCACTCTCTGTTTCTTTGTCTCTCTCTGTCTTTCTCTCTCTGTCTCTCTCTGTCTCTCTGTCTCTCTCTCTCTCTCTCCTTGCAATATTTTTCTTTAAACCGGAAAGCTTGGGAGTTTGCTGATACTGTTCCTGGAATTTTTCATTTTGGGCTTTTTTTTCAGGAAATGACCCGTGGACTCTGTTTTTGCTCTATCTTCTCATTCTGAGAGATCTGGACAGTTTTCCAATTTTAATTTATGATTTCTTGACATATGTGGTTTAAGCTTTTTTTTCCTTCACATGCTTTTAAGGTAGAGTGATGGTTCATAGGTTATTTCTCCTTGACCTATAATATAGCCTACTTATTTTTGATATCAGCTTTCTTACATTTCGTTCAATTTTAAAATTTTTATTGTAATATTTCTCTTGGTGTTATTAAGACATTGTTTTGGATTAATTATTAGGGCACTCAATTTTGTGGTCCCATGGGCTAAGGTATTACTTCTTTTTATCACTCTTTTCATCCAGTTATTCCAATTTGTATTGCTTATTTCATTGCTTAAAGGTATTCCTATAGTCAACATGGACAGGACACTCTCTTTTGTAAGGCCCTATTTGGATTTGTGGAATTATTCTCTTTGTTTGGGGTTATTTCTTAGGTGATTATAAATTTAAGATATTTATTGTATTTGCCCTTTTCTTCTGTTTTCTCATATGTCCTATCTGGTCTTGGGACCTGTGCTGGGATAAAACTCTGCTCTCATGCCATTGGATGGTTTGAGTAAATCATGCTTGATCTTAAGTGATATATCTAAGCACCTCTTTAGGTAGTAATTGTCTAGTTACGTGCCCTGCTGTAATTTGGGGCCAGATCACCTGGATGCTGGGTTGAGGGCAGACTGCCTTTAGCCTTCTGATAGATACTTATCTTTTTACTCCAACTAGAGCTGCAGGCTTGCCCTGATCTGAACACTTCATGGTGGAGGTTGTGTGGAATACTTTATAGTTGATTCTCTTCAGCTTACTTTATCATGGTTTCTTCTGGAACACTTTTAGAGTTTTGTAGGGGTGCTTTTGGGGCACCTTGGCTCTTCTTGTAGTATAGTAAATAAAATACTGGACCTGGAGTCAGGAAGACTTGAGTTCAAGTCTGATCTCAACCGCTTATTAACTGTGCAATACAGACAAGTCACTTCACTTCTATTTGCCACAGTTTCCTCAGATGTAAAATGGGGATAGTAACAGCAACTATCTCATAGGGTTGTTGTGGGAATCAAACAAGGTAACACTGGTAAAGTGTTTAACACAGTGCATGATATGTGTTAGGTGCTAAATAAATGCTTATTTGCTTTCCTCAAGGATTAATAGATTATCATCTTCCAACAATATTAGATTTTTTAAATTTTTGTAAGCAGTCACTCATTGCCTTTTCTGGCTGCTGTTTTTATATGTATATATGGCCATCATATTTCTCTTTTTTGTTTACAGCTTCTGATCTGCTTCTGGACTTAGAACCTAGACAGACCGTTGTATGAAATATGAGCGGATAGAATCGGAATAAAAGTTTAGGAGAATATCTTGTGAGTTAGATACAAGAACTTTAGTGATGGTTGGTCGTTTTCTGTTCTTGAGTAGGACCAAAATGACATCACTATGTTGGAACCAAGGTAGAGTGTGTCTGACTGTGGCTGATTAGACCCATAAGAGACTCTACACGGGTCAGGTACAAATAGTTCACATGAACATGTGGAGTGGCGATATCTGAATTTGCACATCTCACGTTTCTTTTGAGTTACTGAAGTTCTGCTTTGCTCATAGAGCACAGCGCCTTCTTTGATATGAGGCTCAGTGTCTCCCGTGGCACACAATTGATTCCAAAGTTCTTTAGAGGGACCTTGTATCACTGCTTCTGACCACCATGTGAGTGCCTGGCTTGTGAAAGTTCCCTGTAAGGTCCCTAGGAAGGACCTCAGTGTCTGGTACCTGGTATCCTTCCAGATGATCTTCAGAGTCTTCCCAAGACAATTCAAATGGAGGCCATTCAGTTTCCTGGCATGGTGCTGGGAGACAGGCATGCAACAATGAGGTCAGCACAACACCTCTGTAGACCTTCCATTTGGAAGGCAGTCTAATACTTCTTGTCTCCTTTGCTTTCCTTTGGAGCCTTCCTAACATTGAGCTAGCTCTGGCATTGCATGTGTCAACCTCATCATCTATGAGTGCATCCCTGGATGGTATACTGCCAAAGTAAGTGAACTCATCCGCAACATTCAGAATTTCTCCATTTGCAGTAACTGATGGCTCCACAGATGGATGGTTTCATGCTGGCTGATGGAGCACCTGTGTTTTCTTGGTGTTAATTGTTAGGCCAAAACTGGCACAAGCAGCCAGGAGTCATCCCATACTTGGTTGCACACTTTGTTGGTTAGAATACTGGTCTGGGAGTCAGGAACACCTGAGTTCAAATCTGACTTCAGACACTCAACTAATTGACGTTGGCAAGTTCTTCAACTTCTATTTGCCTTAGTTTACTTATCTGAAAATGGAGATAACAATAACTATCTCACAAGGTTGGTGTGAGTATAAAATGAGATAATGTTTGTAAAGCACTTAGCCTGGTGCCTGGCACATAGTAGGCACCATGTAAATGCTTTCCCCACCCCAATTTATTTTGGCTCAGAGATCTTTTAGTTTCTGGATTGTTTTGTTTGCATTCAGAATCATTGAGTTGGTTGTATAGCTGAACTTCAGAATAACAACTTGATAATTTGTCATTTTTGAGAATGATCTCTTGCACTAAAAATTAAGTGACTTGCCCTTGGTCAACCCAGCCAATGTGTGTCAGAAGTAGGATTTGAATCCAAAGTTTCTTGACTTGTATGGCATTATACAAGATTCAAACTAAATAAATGAGGAACTTTAGATAAACTGGATATTAACTCTTTTAGTGCAGAAGTTCTTAACCTGATGTCTCTAAACTTAAAAAAATACCAATTGTATTTCAGTATAATTGGTTTCCTTTGCAATCTTATATATTCTATTTTATTAATTGAAAACATTATCCTGATAAAAGCTTCACCAGACTCCTAAAGGAGGGGTCTATTTAAAAAAAAGGTTAAGATCCCCTAATTTCATGTTCAGAGGATTGACAAAAATTAAATTGAGATATCTTCTGCATAGAAAATTGCCACTCCCCCCCCACACCCCTTTACCTAGATATGATTTCTTTCCTTTTACCTGACTGGGCTACTTCTCAGATCATTGTGGGGCGTGATTGTACCCATAATATGCCTAGAGAGATGGCATAGTGATTTATGTTTTTTCTTTGAAAACTTGGCAGTTTACCTTAGGTAGCAGTAAAATTGTAGAGATATTTTAGAGTGTGGCATTAACTTCCGGTGAAATTTCAACGGGAGCAGGTGGAGGACTGGGTAAAGAACCAGATCATAAGCATACAGCAACAATGTTTCTGGTATGTGTTCTAAGGTCTTTCTGAATGGGAATCCTTTTTTATTTGGACCTAATAGAAGGGAAAGGAAAGGAAAAGAAAGGAGAGGAGAGGAGAGGAGAGGAGAGGAGAGGAGAGGAGAGGAGAGGAGAGGAGAGGAGAAAATGATTTGTAGTTTCTTTGAGGGCGATTTTACTTATCAATTTAATGTCTTTGATTTCCAGGTGGAGCATCAGTATTCACACAAGTTCACAGTGAATGTGCTAAGGGCCACGAAAGTGACAAAAGGTGCCTTTGGTGATATGCGTAAGTATTTCTGCTTATTTTACAGGGAGCCTTTTGTAGTTTTTAGTTATCAAGGAGCTGGGTTTGACAATGAGCTAGAAGCTTCCCCTTCTATAGCATTTCCCTGTTTGAATATCAAAATAATAGAGCTCTCTCTCTCTCAATCAGCTCAATCTATCAGAACAACACTTTTTTGCTAATATAATAACATGTTTTCTAGTGGCACTTGGAATTTGTCAAAGTGTGTGTGCCTGCAAAATTGAGCTGGTAGACTTTTTTTGAAAATGATATTTTGGAAAGAATGCCGAATCAGGAGGCCAGGGAAGACACTGTAGTGCTAAGTTTTACCTACAGAAAGGAAAACATCAGTGTCACCAGTTTTTCTTTTGTCTTGTCTTTTCCCCTTCTTTGTCCTCTCTTTTCCCCTCCCATTTTCTGTCCCTCTCTGTGTCTGTCTCTTTGTCTGTCTCTGTCTCTCTCCCTTTCTCGTTCTCTTTCATTGTTTTCTCCCTCCTTTTCTTAATTGAGCTTTCCTCTCATTCTCTCTCTTTTTCTTTCTCTGGAAACATATTAAATAAATATCACATATTTAGGATGATGATTAATTAATTCATTAAGAATCTTTCTTTTCTTATCGGATTAACAGTTTCATCAGTGAATATTACTTCACGCACCTGATGGGAAAGAGGGAGGGTTGGGGGGGAGATGTAGATACAGAAGGATGAGGAGAGCTCTGGATGACTTCCTAAATGAAGAAACTTTCTTTTCCGCTCAAACTTGGATTAATGATATTGTGCAGGTAGCTTAAATATATTTTAGGGGTAGGGAGAGAAGAAAAGAGAGGAAGGAGGAAATTTACTAATATTAATTTGTTTTGCAAAATCTCTTCATGCCACCTCTGGCAGTCTGTTGAAGTCATCTCTGGACTGAATTCTTCCTGGTCTCCATTTTAGCTTGTCTCTGAATCTCTCCACCTTTTCTGATTGCTCCCGGCTCCTTTTGCCCGCTTTCCTCCCACTCCGTTCCATATTAATAGATTCCCAAATATTTTCCTCTATCTTTCCCAGTCCTGGGTCTTTTCATCTATTTTAAAAACAAATGCGTTACAGCAAAGGTTTCCCTAAAAGAGGTGCCTTTGAAAGGTCACATACAAGATAACTTGAAGGAGTGCCCTGAACTTCTTTAACCTCTCTCCTTTGAGCCTGAACAATCCCTCCAGTTAGCTTGAGGGAATCTTTCTCCAACCTAACATTAAAACACTTACTTGCCAAGTATATAGAAAACAACCAACCAAAAATCTAAGCTGATTTTAAAAAAATTATCTGTTAAACAAAGCAGATTGAAGCCATCTGCTTTATCAGTACTGTGATGTGTCTTATAGAGACTATGGGACTCTTGTTTTACTTGCTGGGCTTAGAAAAACAGCTGTTGGTTACTTTGTGGAAATCTGTAGGCCTATCTTTGGCTTGGCAATATGTATTCAAATAGTAATTATATCACTCTAGTAACTCTTGGCAGGTACTATTGTAATGCAGATGTGTTGGAAGAAGAAAACAATGCCTCAAGTGTTATATGAAACCTCTTTATTACTATATGAGTTGAGTTCATATTTGAAGCTAACAGTGTTGAGTTGTTTTTGTCGTGTCTGACTCTTTATGACCCCATTTGGAGCCTTTTTGGCAGAGATATTGGAGTGGTTTGCCATTTCCTTCTCCAGTTCATTTTAGAGATGAGACACTGAGGTAAGCTGGGTTAACTGACTTGCCCAGGGTCACAAAGCTAGTAAGTGTCTGAGGCCAGATTTGCATTCATGAAGATGAATCTTTTTAAATTCAGGACTGTCGCTCTATCTACTGCATCCACCTAGATGACCACAATAATTTTAAGTACACTAGGAAATTATATATTAATACCATTATGTTTGTGTAGTGAGCTTTGTCAGGGACCTAACACAGATTGCAACTGTCTAGAGTTTAAATGATGACATCTTAGAAGGATATCTGAACCTCAAAAAAGTTAAGCCATTTGTCCACAGTTTGTATCAAAGGTAATCCAGGTTTTTTTAATTCAAAGTCCAATATTCTGATCTACTAACATAACCATGGATGTTGGAAAGTAAGGTGGCACCATAAACATATCTCCATAATTATAATCTACTTTAAAGGTAAAGTTTTCATAAGTGAAGAAGATCCATACCCTCAGAATATTTCCATATTCTTATTGGTTTTTGCCATTTACATGCATTTATAAATATTTCTTGAAAGTTACAGCATATTTTAAAATAACTTATGCCCACATGGATAAAAGATAGTCCCTAGGAAAATGTAAACATATTTTATTATTATAACTATTAATTTCTTTTGATTTTCTGTTATTGAGAAGTATAAGTAAAATAGATACGTTTAAATTTTCTAAATCATTTGTCAAAAGAAACACCTCAATGAAATCATACCTTACAAATTTATTAAGGGCGCTTACCTATCATTCAATGAAGAGCACTTAGTAGATAAGTAATACAGTGCCCAGCATGATAGGAAGAGACCTTTTTTTTATTATTTTACAATATTCATTTTTTAAAGTGTTGGAGCCTCTTTCATTCATTCAGCAAATATTTATTAAAGCCCAGAGAGAAGAAAGTGCCTTGCTTGAGGCCATATACTGAGCTAATCAGTGATAGAGCCCTATCTCTGTTTCTCATCCCAAGGTTCTTTCCACTGTTTCATACTATCTTGTACTCACAAGAGACAGTATTAAGGTATTATCATCTTTGTATGATGATCCTGAGCCACTATTGCTATGGCACCAACTTTGAGTTGATTATTTAATAAAAGGAATGGTTTTGTGGCATTTCAGCTTTACTCTTGCTCAGATATCTAGATATTTGGTATATGTTTATACACATCTATCCATGTACACATACATACACATGAATTTATGGAATGTCAGAGGGTCAGAAATAAAATTGGTAGCTATATTTTTTAATTGTACAAGACTGTTGAATTCAGATTTCTCTCATCAAAGTAATTTTTAAATTAAAATAAGCTTTCTGGAATAAAGTGTAGTGTTGGTTACTGCTCCCTCTCCAAACTTGGTCTACCCACCTTACACCCCCTTCCCTGTTGTCATGAGGCTATTATTCCATCCTTTTAAAAATATTCATAATTTAAAAATTTTTTTTATTAAAGTATATACTTTTTATCTTATCCTGACTTTACACAAATCAGCTAAAGGGTAACAATCTAAAATGGTTCATGATGAAAGAGGCAAGATGAGGTGCTTTCTGTGTAAATAACTCCATGAAACTGCTCTTCATGTATCTGGAAACTAGGTCTGGAAAGAGATTTCTTTTATTGGAAGTCTCCTTAGTTGTAGCATTTCTGTGTCATATTTCCAAATAAAACATTTAGAGATATAAAGATCGGTAAGAAAGTCCATTAAAGTATCAAGTAAAGATTATTTTCTGCTTTGCCTCTCAAGGAAAATAATGATGAAAGTTGATGGAAAAGTTCTCAATTCACTTTATTTGAACTATTTCTTCTTTTAAAAGAGGATCATTTTGGTGATTTCCCCAAAAGAGTGATAGTTTGAGGATTCCGTGAGAACCTCAAACTTTTTTTATTCACGTTTACCAAGCTGCTGTGGTTAAATGAAGTTCATTTCTGATAAAGCTACAATGAGACATATATCAAGTTCCTAATTTTCTGGGAACTTGTTTTGCTATGTTCAGGCATTATGCAGACTTGTTCTATAAGCATGTCTTAGGCAGCATGCTTAGCACGGCTAGATCTTGAGGACCCAGGCACAAATACTTTTTTCTGTGTGACCCTGCCTAGATAGTTTAGTTTGCTTTCTATGTGCCAGATACTGTACTAAGAACAGGAAATGCAAATACAAGCAGAAAGACAATCTTTTCCCTCAAGGAGATTACATTATAAGTGGGGAACAAAACACAAAGGGACATTGAAAAGGAAGAGATGAAGTTACCTGATATGGAGGGAATGGTAGAGAAATTCTTGAGTGTCATTAGTGAGCCTAGAATGGAAGGAAGCTCTGATTGGTCTCTTTAAATTAGAGGTTCTTGGAAGAAAGTAGCTAATCAGAGGGAGAGGCTATAATAGCAAAGCATCCTTCTATTTTGTGGGAGTGGAGTTTCCTTCAAAAGTGAAGAGATTTGTGTGGAATGGTAGAGAGTAGACCAGAGGTTCTTAATTTTGGCTGTATCAGTGACTTATTTTGCAGCCCAGTGGAGTTTATGGCCCCTTTTTCAAAATAATTCTTTTTAAATGGAATACAGTAAAATGCATGGGATTACAAAGAAAATCAAAGATAAGTAAAAATAAAGATTTTCCCCCATCCAAGTTAATAATAGAAGCCATGAAATTTATCCATGGTGTTCAATATCTCAGGTTTAGAACCCCTGGTTTAGACTAATCTCAATTCATGTGAATTCATGTCAATTCATAATGAGCTCTAAGTGAATAAATGACTTAAATATAAAAGATTACATCAAAGACAAATTAGAGAAGCAAGAAAGAAGTTACCTTTTGAATCTATGGTTAGGGGAAAAGTTCATGAGCAAAAAAATAGGAAAAACTATAGAAGATAACATTTTGATTATGTAAAATTATAAAAATTTTACCCAAGCAAACCCAATGAAATTAAAACTAGAAGGGAAATATAACTGGGAAATTTTTTGGCAGCATGATTCTGTCTTGAAATTGTCATTTCTAAGATGCTAGGGAACTGATCCAAATTTATAAGAATAAGATCCATTTCTTATTTGAAAAATGGTGAATATCGGTAGGCATTTTTTTCAAAATAAGAAATTCAAGCAATTAGCATCCATAAGGAAACAATGCTCCAAGTCACTAATAATTGAAGAAATACAAATGAAAGCCTCTCTGAAATTATACCACAAACCCATCTGATTTGTAAAGTTGACAACAAAGGAAAATGACAAATGTAGGGGATTTAGGAAAACATTGATATACTGTTGGTAGAGTTCTGAAGTTGTTCAGTAGTTCATGAAAGAAATTGGAACCAGGTCCCAAAAGCAACTATGCATACTCTTTGACTTATCTACAACACTACTAGACCTGTATTCTACAGAGATCAAAGAAACAGAAAAAGGAACGATTTATTAACAGAACAATGTCTATAGAACCAACCAAGTATCTACAGAAACTCTTTTTGTGTTGTCAAAATAGTGGAAACTTACTTTCCAATTACCCACCAATTAGGGAATGGCTAACAAGTAATGACATATAAATGTAAATGAAATAATATTGTACCATATGAAATGATTAAAGGAATGGCTTCAGAGAAATCTATAAAGACTTGTAAAAGCAACACAGTGAAGTGAACAAAACCAGAAGAAAAATATATGTAATGACAATACCATTATAAAGAAAATTAACTTTTAATGACTCAAGAGTTTTAATCAATATTGTGATCATCTATAATTCCCAGAGGATCAATAATAAAGAATGTTAACCACATTCTAACAGAGAGATGATAGACTGAAGATGTAGAATAAAACATACAAAATTGTATTATGTGGCCAATGTGGAAATTTCTTTTGCTTTGACTGTGTATAACTTCATTTGATTTTTTCAATTAAATTTTAATGTTTTCATTGACCAAATATTTATTTTTACCTCTTGCCTCCCTGATGAGAAAAGTGAAAAACAAAACCCTTTTCATAAAATGCATAATCAAGTAAAACAAAAAATTTTCAATTACCTGTGTCCAAAAAGTATGGCATATTGCCCATACTTTTCCATGACTTCCATCAGGAGATGAGTAGCATTCTTCATCATCAATCATCTGGCATAATGGTTCATCACTGAGTTGATCCACCTTCTTAAGTCTTTCAAAATTGTTTACTTTTACAATATTGTTGTGATAATATGAATTGTTCTCCTATTTCTGTTCACTTTACCCTGAATCAGTTGATACTTATCAGACTTTTTGAAACTTTTAGCTTAAACATTTCTTACAGCATAGTAGAATTCCATTACATTTGTGGTTTGTTTAACCTTCCACAATTGATGGACACCTCTGTAATTCCCATTTCTTTGCGTCTACAGAAAGAGGTAACTATGCATGTAATATTTATTATGAGGGTTTTTTTTAAATTGAATTGTTGAGTAGAGAGGAAAGAAATGCTTGTATCTTGAAAAAAAATAGTCACAGTCATTATGAATCTATGATGTAGCTACTTAAGAAAACATTAACATTCCAGTACCTTGGCAATAACAGCTGATAACTAATATTTTCATATTTTAAGCAACTTTATATTCTTTATTTTTTTATTTTAAATTTATTTTTAGTTTTCAACATTTATTTCCACAAGATTTTGAGTTTCAAATTTTCTCCCCATCTCTCCCCTCCCCCACCCCAAGACACCATGCATTCTGATTACCCCTTTTCCCTTTCTGCCCTCCCTTCTATCATACCCCTCACTTCCTTTATCCCCATCTCCTCTGTTTTCTTATAGGGCAAGATGAATTTCTGTACCCCATTACCTGTATTTCTTATTTCCCAGTTGCATGTAAAAACAATTTTTAACATTCATTTTTAATGACTTCCGACTTCTCTCCTTCCTCCCTACCCACCCATCCCCACTGAGAAGGCAAGCAATTCAATATAGGTTATACATGTGCAATTATGCAAAACACTTCCATAACAGTCATATTGTGAAAGACTAACTATATTTTAATCCTAGCTCCTTTGACCTCTGGAATATAATTTTCTAAGTCCTCTTATCTCAGCGTAGAAGCTGCTAGATCTTGTGTTATCCTAATTGTATTTTCACAATACTTAAATTTTTTCTTTCACAATATTTTCTCCTTGACCTGGGAACTCTGGAATTTGGCTACAATATTCCTGGGAATTTTTCTTTTTGGATCTCTTTCAGGAGGTGATTGGTGGATTTTTTCAATATTTATTTTACCCTCTGACTCTAGAATATCAGGTCAGTTTTCCTTGATAATTTCATGAAAGATGATGTCTAGACTTTTTTTGATCATGGCTTTCAGGTAGTCCTATAATTTTTAAATTGTCTCTCTTGGATCTGTTTTTCAGGTCAGTTGTTTTTCCAATGAGATATTTTACATTGTCAGCTAGTTTTTCATACCTTTGGTTTTGTTTTATAATTTTTTGATGTTTCATAAAGTCATTAGCTTCTATGTGCTCCATCCTAATCTTTAAGGAATTATTTTCTTCAGTGAGCTTTTGGATCTCCTTTTCCATCGCTCAATTCTGCTTTTTAGGGCATTTTTCTCCTCATTGACATTCTGGATCTCTTTTGCCATTTGGATTAGCCTAATTTTTAAAGTGTCATTTTCTTCAGCACTTTTTTGGGTCTCCTTTTAAAAGCAGTTGACTTGTTTTTCATGATTTTCTTGCATTGCTCTCATTTCTCTTCCCAATTTTTGCTCTACTTCTCTTATTTGATTTTCAACATCCTTTTTGAGCTCTTCCATGGCCTGAGACCAATTCATATTTTTCTTGGAGGTTTTGGATGGAGGAGCTTGACTTTGTTTTCTTCTGTTTGCATGCTCTGGTCTTCCTTGTCACCAAAGTAAGTTTTTATACTCTGATTCTTTTTCTGGTTTTTGCTTATTTCCCCAGCCATTTACCTGACTTTTGAGCTCTTTGTCAAGATAGCTCTTTGCTTCCAGTGGGGGTGGAGGTGGACTGTCATCTGTTTGATCCCTCTCCCCCCCGACCACATACACACAATCTGTGGGTCTAGAGCTCCAGAAACAGTGTGGCTGCAGCTGCCCCTGCTGCTGCTGTGGTTGCTGAGGGTTCCTCCACCTCTCTTTGCTCTGCTGCTCTGGGGCTGGGGCCAGATCGCTCCACTCTCCCACACTGGTCCCACAGGCTTTTTCCACTGACCTTCCAATTTATCCTCAGTGTGTTGGGGTTCTAAAGTCTGGAAACCACCACAGGTATGAGAGATTCAGTCCCCTCAAGGCCTGCTCAGATTCCTTCTGTGCACTCCTGCAGCCCATACTGGAGTATGTTCTATTCCCAGTATGGAGTGAAGATACTTCCTGATGATCTTCCAGACTGTCTTGGGCTGGAGATTTGCTTCATGGCATGATTCTGTGAGTTCTGCACTCCAGAATTGGTTTAGATCCATTTTTTTTTCCAGCTGTTTGGCTGGGCTTAGGGGCCGTGCTCTAGAAAGTCCGTGCTGTTACTTTACCATCTTGGCTCGTGTCCCACCTGTCACCTTTATATACTTTAATCTCATATGACCCTACCCTCTGAGGTACAAGCAAAGTACTGATTAGAGCAAATAATGTGGTCACATTATTAGAATTTGTACTGTGTATTAATGTTAGGCTATAACCAATTACTGCGTTTTAAATTTTACCTAGAGGTAGCTAGGTGAATCGAGTACTGGGCCTGAATTCAGGAAGACTTGAATTCAAACCAGCTTCAGACACTTATTAGTTTGTGATATTCACTGGGCAAGTTACCTAACCTCCCTTAGTCTCAGTTTCTTCAGCTGAAAAAATAGGGATAATATCACTTACTGACCATGATTTTTGTGACAATCAAATGAGCTAATATTGTAGAGTATTTAGCATAGTGCCTGGCACTAGAAAAGTACTTAATAAATGCTTCTTTCTTTCATCATATGCATATATATATGTAAAATATACATGTATATATATATATATGTATATGTGTGTATATGTATATATTTGAATAGTGTGAACTTAAATGTGTGTGACCAGTATTTGTACTAAGTACGACATAGCTGTAGCTATCACAGGTATAATTATCTCAAAATACCAATATATAATATTAAATTTCTTACAATTGTGTATTTGAAGACTTAGAGAGGTGTCCATAGTCACAAAAGCATCAGAGTTGAAATTGAAATAGAGGTATCTGCTAACTCACCTAATCCAAAGCTTAAAAAAAATCTCCCTTTAAAATAAATTAAAATTAATAAAAATCATATTTAAAATAGTGATAGAGATTGAGAGATAAATAATGTTGAAATATAATAGTCCTTCTCTATGCTATGCTGACTATTAGTCCAAGCAGAGAAAATAAGAAAGTAGGGGAAAGTAGGAAAGACATGTCTAGTTTTGGAAAAAGATGAGAAAAGTAGAGTGATATCAGATTAGTGAGAGTCTTCAATGTCAGTTTAAGAAATTTGAACTTTGATTAATGGATAGTCTAGACCTCTTGGATATGTTTTGAATATGCGAGTGACATAACCATGTTTATTCATTATGAAGATAATGGAACGAGTAGGACTGGAATCTCAAGGAATAGGCAATGTCTTTCAAATAAATATCAGCCTGGATGAGATCACAGATCCATTTAACTTAATTTTTACAAAGAAAAATAAGAATAAAAGAAATGAAAATGAAAATTCACATCATTTTATTAGCATGTCCGAGCTTTCCTATCACTGGTTCTGTGGTACCTTTAAAAAGTAAGTGCTGATTCTGCTGTTTTGTCTTTTGCTATTCTGTTAGTAGTGCTCATTTCCTAACTATGGCCATGCTTTTCAATGTTTATTTTTTTTATCTTTGTTTCACAATGAGGACATCTCACTATACTAATGAAATTTTAGATTGAATCTTTATCCTCTAGCTTTGTGAAGACTAGTCAGGTTAAATTACAGTGTTTTTCTTTTCTTTTCTCTTAAGAGAAGGGATAGTTTGTAGAATTGTTTATTGCAATAAGAAAATATTATTTCTTTCCTCTGTGAAAATAGCTTTGTAGTAGACTTGGCAATGTTAAAAGTACTGAATAATATTGTGGATTGCATGGCATTCTAAATAAATGCCTGGCATATCTCAAAATACTTGTTTCGTCCACACAGTGGGAAATAGATTTTTATTTTTATTCCTGCCATGTTTCTACGTCTTAAAAGCTAAAGTATGATTAAATCAGTGTACATCTTTGAGAACTCTTGCCCCTATAAATTAAGGCACCATAGGAAATTTTGAAGAGTACATTTATTATTAACATATTCAGTATGGTCATTGCTTTGTAATATAATAATTTCATTATATACATACCTACGTCTCAAGGTCTTATGTCCTTTTTTTCCTGCCAGGAAAAATAATAACTTTTTTGATAGTCTTATATTCTATTTTTTTCAATGAAGGATTTTCTGTAACTTCTGTGCATACATAAATGATTTGTTTGAAAATTTCCCACAATCCAAACAAAAGGAAATATCATGGTGAATTTTTAAATATTATTGGTTTAAAGTAATGGCATTCATGTTGGCCCAAATCCACCTTATGTCTTATCTTTCTGAATCATAAACACTTAAGTGTTAACTAGCAGTATTGCCCTGCAGGTGAAAGACATTTATGAGTCTTGATTTATTAATGTTTAGGGTATGTTTTCTGGTATCCACCCATAATTTTTATATTTGAATCTACCTATAAGCAATTATCTACCAATAGTCTCTTCATGAAACTTGATTTCACCGTGAGTAGCTTCTTCAAGAAAATGTCTCTCCCATATCTGCTTATCTTGCATTTTCTAAGACATGGGAGAAAAAAGTGGGTGTGGAGGATTGTAGATATTTTTAAATGTCATGAATTTACAGAACAGATGGAATTATTTTCTTATTTAAAATATTCTTCTGTTTTATGGCCATTTTTTAGTTTAGCTTTAAAAATGAGAGGCATCCAAATATGGGAAATGGTTCTTTTTTTAAAAAAAATAGCTCTTAAAAGAAGAAAGGTAAACAATCATATGTAAGAATATTATACTTCATAACAAAGGGGAGAAAATTAGAAAGTAGGGGAAAGTAGGAATGACATCTAGTTTTAGGAAAAGATGAGAAAAGTTGAGCAACAGCAGATTAATAAGAATCTTCAATGTCAGTCTAAAAAAATTGAACTTTGATTGATGGATAGTTAAGAGCCCTTGGAAATGATTTGATGAGAGCATTCTGGAAAGAAATTTGGAACTATGTATAGAAAGTAACTAAAATTTTCATACCTTTTGACATAGAAATTCCACTGATAGATGTATATGCCACAGATGTCACTAATAAAAGAAAGGCTCCATATAAACCAAAATATTTTATAGTAGCACTTTTTTGTGGTAGCAAAGAACCAGAAACAGTAGATTCCCATTGATTAATACCTAAAATATTGTAGGGCATGAATACAATGGAATATTACTTCATTTTAAGAAACCTTGATCGGGATGAACAGAGAGAAGTGTGAAGAAACGTTTCTAAAAATTGATGAAGAGTGAAGTAAGTTGAACCAATAAAGTCATATATATACAATGACTACAAAAATAGGAGAAGCAACAAAAAATAAAAACTGAATGTTGTGAAATCATGATGACTAAAGTTGGCTGAAAAGATAAGTTATGAATCATGAAGTGTTCATTAAGTTCCTATTCTGCCAACTACTCTGCTAAGCACTGAACATGCAAGTAAGGCACTAAAACAGTCCCTGTCCTCAAGGAGCTTATATTCTAATGAGGAAGACAACACATAAATAAATAGGTACATATGGAGAAGATGAAAGATAGCTTTACAGTAGACCTGTACAACAGATGGCCCACAGGCAGGTTATGGTCCTCAGACTGCCAAAAATATTGGGGTGACTGGTGAAAAACGTAGGGTTGCCACTGCACCCTTTCTCCTGTTTGTTACGTGACCCATAGCAACCAACCAATCATCAGTGTGTCTCTGGTCTAACCTATCTGCTGCTGAAGAGGTTTAGCCTATTTGAATTTTGGCCCCTACCTACTGCCCAGTTGTGTAGGTCTGCCTTATAGGGAAAGAAGTTAGGGACATGCAGAAGGTGATGTTTGAGCTGAGTCTTAGAGGAAGCTAGAGATTTTAAGAATTTGAGGTAAAAGAGAATATTCAAGGCATGGGGGGGGGCAGCCAATGCAAAAGCATGGGAATGTAAGATAGAGTGTCCTGTGTAAGAATATGAAGTAGGTGGTAAGACTTCCTTGATCGTATGCAAGAATAATAAAATTAGACAACTGATGGCTCTTTGCTGAAGTCTTTAGGTAAACTGTGAGGTTGGGTGTAGACATTGTATGGTGTGTGTGTGCGTGTTTTGGGGGTAGTTATCCCAGTGGTTCCTGTGCAGCTGTACACAAGTAGTTAATTGCACAGGGATCACCACAGTGCCCAACAGGGGAGAGGTTGGGAAGCAGGGAAGGGCTGTAGCTAGCAAATTTGGGGAGATGATGAGTGAAGTGACGTGCCTGTGTTGGATGTAGCCCTATTGGCTATTGCTGGCAGGGTGAGATAGACTTCCTCTTTCTCTCAATGGATTGATTGGTTCTTCATCCTTTGGTGTGTTTATAGGCTTGATGGGATGAAGGAGCTGGAAACTCAGATACTGTGCTTTATAAAGGAATTGCTCATCTTCATTGGTGGAGAGGCCTCCGATATTGAAATCTTCATAGGTCTAGTGCCATATTCCATAACTGTTATATTTTTCAATGGAATTAAGCTCAATGAGAGGGTAGGTGGCTAAGTGGGTAATAGAGTGGTAGGCCTGGAGTTATGAAGACCTGAGTTCAAACCTGGCCTCAGGCACTTACTAGCTGTGTGACCTTGGGCAAGTAATCTAACCTTGTTTGACTCAGCTTCCTCATCTATAAAATGAGCTGGAGAAGGAAATAGCAAACTTTCACTGTCTTTGCCAAGAAAGCCCTAACTGGGTCAGGAAGAGTCAGACTCTACTGAAATGACTGAACAGCAATGAAGCTCAATTAACATTCTTTCTTCTATGTGGGAAAAAAGTTAGAGACTAGAACTGTGATTTCTTTGGTACAGGGAAGTATAGGCATATGAGGAAATACTAGTGAAAGTCAGAACCTTCTTTAAAACTTAGTCTTAAATATTTGCTTTGAGTACTGAGAGGTCCTCCTGGTTCAAAGCTTGCTATCAGCTCTGCTTGTGTGCATCTTCCTACATGGTTGATGAAATATTTAACAGAAGAAAAATCAATTTTGCTTGATGACATGAGCCTGCCTAGTCTCATTTTAAATTATAAATCATCAATATAACTTTAATTTTAAAGAAGGTAAGGTGTTGTACACACATACACACACGCTCATATTTTTGTCCCCAAATGGAATCTATTGCTTTGGAAGAAAACAGTCTATTTCCTATCAGTGGTGGTCTTTAAGTGAAGGCTTGTTAGTCACTTTGGGATGGCTAGATAACTTTCTTGATCTTTTCCTACTTTCAGTTTCAATAATTCTAAAGGGTAGAAGACAGGGCAGCAGTTGGCTAGCGGTCAACATGAATGCCCAAGCCCAAGCAATAAAAGTAAATCCGATTTACATTTTGGGCTGATTTTATATGTGAGAAGAGAACTGATAAAGTGAAATGAGAATAACGATCACATTGAAACAATATAGAGCTGCAATCACTAAATCAACATTCAGATCTGTTCAACATGCTGTATTTACTGAAGCAGGAAAACAAACTGATTTAGTTGCAAAAACTTCTTAAGAAGTATTTTTAAAAATTACATTAAACCTTCCATGAATCCACAAATCCAGTGGGCAAACCTGTACTGTAATAGGAAAAATACACCATAGTTTTGCATGTTCTCTTATAATTATAAACTATACTTTACTAGATTTTCATAGTCTATCACCTGCATGACTGAACACCCTAATTATAAAAAAAATACGGTGAACTATATTTCACTCCAATTTGTAAGCTAGTGTTCTAAATTATTTTATTCTTGGTCTTATTTGAACATTTTAAGTAACATCTATTAACAACATAAATGGATGTTTAACTTTTTTTATTCATAATTGGTAACAGGGCAGAATAATTTTGTGGCCTGGGGCCAGTCAGTCTGTTGGTTTTTCTCTGCCAAAATGATCTTGTTTTGTTTGGGTGTTGTTATGGAATGATCTTATAATTCATTATATTCCTAATGCTTTTAAGCTACTACTTATGGGATCATAATTATGAAGGAGGGGCAAAATCTTCATTACAGAATTTTTGGCCTTCTTTCTTTATTTTCCTTGTCCTCACTGTTCATCTCAATGACAGAAAACATGATACGTTATACTATTTTGTAAAAAATTGAGTTTGTAACTGTTGTTGTTAGAAGTGAATATGGGTCCAATAAAAAGAGCTTGTTCTCATTTTTCTTAAGGGATCAGGGAAAAAGGAAAAGAACCTGTATGTTCTAAAACATTTATAACAGTTCTCTTCATGGTGGCAAGGAACTGGAATTAGAGAGGGTATCCATCAGTTGGGGAATGGTTGAATAGGATGTTGTATCTAATACTATAAAAAATGATGAGCAGGTTGATTTTAGGAAACCATGGAAAGATTTGCATGAAATAAGGCATTGTAAAACAAACAGTACCAAGAGAACACTGTATATAGTAACGACAACATTGTTCAAGAGTAAATGTAAGTGACTGAGCTATTCTGAGTTATATGAATATTCAAATTACAAAGGATCAATGAAGGAAAATACTATTCATCTTCAGAGAAGGAGCTGATATATGGAACTGTGTATTATATGGTTTCATATATATACATACACACACATATATATATATATATATATATATATCTGTGTCAAATTTTGACTTCTCTAGTGAAGGCTTGGGAAATTTGGAAAATCAAATGTAAACAAACCCCCCCAACTCTCTTACTTTTGACACTAAAAACCCCTTTTTCATAAATATTCTGCCTTTTCTCAGCTTTCATGGCACTAATTTTTCTTCCTGTCTGTCTGATCTCCTCATTTTCCTTTGCTGGACTGTCATCCATCTTCTACTGATTAATTATGGATGTTCTCTGTCCTGAGTACTCGTAATTCTTTTCTACACTTTTTTGGTGATCTCATTATTTCACTTACGACTTTTCTGTAGAGGATCCTGCCCTCATCTCTTAACTGAATTTAAGTCTTTCATTGCCAGCCACCTGAGGGATATCTCCAGGAATTGAGCAGTTCAGCCAAAGTTATCTACTGAATTCCACATTTCATCTGTTGCTTTACTGACTCTTTACAGGCTGTACAGGCCTGGAGTGTATGCCCTTCTTGCTTCTACCTCTAAAAATCTTTAGCTTCCTTCAGGGCTTAGTTCATGTGTAGCTGTTAATTCTCTATCCCCTTTCAAGTAACATAGTATTTACTTAGGACTTTAAAGGCCATGTAGTCCAATTTCTTTATTCTGTAGATGAAAAACCTGAACTCTAGGGAGATTAGATGATTTGCCAAGGTCGCACTTCCAGTCAGCATCATAGGATTGAACCCATGTCCTCTAACTTCAAAACTTTTGATATTTCAGCCAATTTTTTTTTCACTATTGATTTCTCTAGAAGAATGCTAACATTGGTCCTTTTCTGTTTATTCACATTGAGTAGAATACCTTGCATTTAGTAAATACTTGTTGGGCTTAAGATTGTAGATTGAGAGATGGAAGTAGCAGTATGCTGGATCCAGCTCATACTGTCTTAAGAGCTGATACTTAAATTTTCAGGAGTATTTTTACATCTTAAAAATCAGCAAAAATTGCAGATAAGTGCTCAGTTTGTCATTTTCTTGATTGGCTAGACTTAAGAAAATGATGAAGAAAATAATAATTCAGTTTACACTTTAAAAGTGTACGGTGCATACATTTCTCTTCCGGAGAGCTGTGGTTACACGTTTACCAATAGGCTCCTGGACAGACGCAACCTGGAGGTCATCCATTCCTAATTTCATTTTAAATATGAAGAGACTAAGGTCCAGAGGTTAAGAGACTTGGAGAAAGTCATATAAATAGTAGCAGAGGTGGGATTCCAACCCAGGTCTTTTGACTTCAAATCCAGCACTCTTTTCAAAGCACATACTTCATAAAATGCTAATTGAATTGAAATGTACCCAGTGCTTAGACAATATTATCTGCAACTACTATGAATCACTGAATATCCTGCTCTGACAAAGCAGAAATGGTGGAAATACCTGCTGTTGCTTTAGGCAGATGTTACTAGGATGACAGTGATTTTTGGAAAGCAACCACCCTTCTGGATAAGTTGTTACAGCACCAGAATTCTGAAACTAATGGTGCATGTTGTTTCATGTTGTCTGTGTGAATAGAAAAGACCAGTATCTGATATTCACCAATAGGAATATGTGTCAAGATTTAGATAAGACTGAGATGTGATACTGTTTCTGTCCACACATTACATCCTTTCTTGTACCACCTGTTTGACTAAAGTAAAACAAGGTGAGACTGAATCAGCGACTGGATATTCAATTGTTCTATAGCCATATAAACTAGGAAATACAGATGCAGGAGAATTGTTCTTTTCATTCATTTATTTGTTCATTATTCATTTGTTTAATATTGATTCATTCATTTTCTAATGGTGTACTCTGGTTTCATTGCTCAGGTTGACAGATTGGGAGAAAGGTAGCTGGGGTGTCCCATCTTCTCGGTACATCGTAAGCAATTTCAAGGCTAGAGTCTACTCTGCTGTTATTTAACATTTACCTTGACCTCTACAAAAGATTCTGCTGGTATAGTAGAAGTCTGAGCAGAAGGCTCCTATTGAGCCTTTATTTTCTATTTTCTGGCCATTTTCCTTTATGGTAATATATTATATTTTGGCTAAAAGTTCAGTTCATGGAATCTTATCCCTTCATTTTACAGATAAGAAAACTAAGATTAAGAATGGCCAAATGATTTTCTCAAGGTCCCATCATTTATTACTAATACTCCATCCATGTTCTTCCTAGTATACTACATTCCTTCTCTTTGTAAAAGTAACATGCATACGCAAATCCATAGATTCTTCTTAGAATTAGAGAATCTGTCATCTCCTCCTCCAGAACTGTAGCAGTTTATTATATGTGAAAAGTTTCCAAAGCCATAGTGACCATTAGAAGGATAATGTGGCCTTTTATGTTGAAAACTCAATTCTTAAGTAATGAAACCTCGATTCTAATAGTGTCCATAACAATCATGCATTCGCACTTCCCTGTTTCTTAATTTTTTCTCTGTAGAAGGCTATATCATCACAGGGATACTGGGAAGTCCAGTAAGCTTCTGTGTAAAAAGGTGTATTACATATAACTCTTCTACTAGTACATGATATACTTTGACCATTTGTCTAAAATGAATGCTTTCTCATTCTGGGTGACTGGCTGTTTGCAAAATTGTTCTATTATGTTATCTCCAACTTAATAAAAAAAGTAATTTTGTATTTCAAGTACAAATAAATTGATGTCATCTCTTTCTTACTTAAAGTTTTTTTTTCTTTCTCTGTTTACTTGGGATAGTTGACACTCCAGATCCCTACGTGGAGCTTTTCATCTCCTCAACTCCGGATAGCAGAAAACGGACGAGACACTTCAATAATGATGTGAACCCTGTGTGGAATGAAACTTTTGAATTTATCTTAGACCCTAATCAGGAAAACATTTTGGAGGTAAACAGAAAATGAGATGCATAATTTGAGAGGCATTTTGGATAGTCTTGCAGAGTGCCTTCTGATATCTTCAATATGTCATTTTGAGGTTGTTGCTTGATTCTCACCTCCCCCATTCTCTCTGCATGAAACTGGACAGTATAACAAGATAGAACTCTCCATGGTATACCTTTGGGAATATTTATTGTGTCTAAGCAAGAATGCATGAATTGGGGAATTGGAGCTTCTATTCCATTTTATATATACTCAGAGGGAAACATGTAACCAAAGAGAGAACATTGAACTATACAGGAAAAAAATCACTATGCATTTCCAACAGTTGAATACTTCTAGTAAAGGTAAATTTTGCAATCAGAAATCTACGAAGATAAAAATAATTAATTTTATGATTACAGAATTTTAGTAGTTAATGACCAGAGAATTTCTGCTGCTTATATTTTGAGTATAGCTCAGTGCCATTCATGTTTTATTTATAAGAACAAGGTTAAGATGTATTAATAAATTACTCAGAGAGTCATAGCAAATTATACATAATATATGTTTTATCTTTTCCTTACTTCAGATCACGTTAATGGATGCCAATTATGTCATGGATGAGACGCTAGGCACAGCAACATTTCCTATTTCTTCCATGAAAGTGGGGGAAAAGAAGGAAGTTCCATTTATTTTCAATGAAGTAAGTATCCAAACTCCCCACTGAATTCCTTCATTAAAACCTTACTGTGAATAGAGGTTCTCCTAGATTCATAAGGTCATGCCAATTAAATGATCATAAGCTCCAATAAGTATTGCTGAGTTTGAAAAACTTTGACTCCTGGTTCAGCAGTAGGCCAGGTGTCACAAGAGGATCAGCCTAGCTAATTGAGAAGAAACATTTTCACCAGAATCTTGGTCTTCAGGTGATGGATTTTTCTGGCCACAGAAACTTAGGAAATAGTCTCCTAAGTATGAAAGGGTTATTTCTCCAGTGGTGGGAGGATCCACATCTATGAAATTCTTTATGTTTCGAAGTGCTGGAGTACCCACGCAAAAATATTTTTTGCCCTTCCAATATTTAGAACCCATTACAAACAATTGAATTCAACAAACATTTATTAAGCATCCACCATATGCCAAACACTATGCTGAGTGTTAGGGATACAAACAGACAAAAATGAAGAGATCCCATATAAATTAGTTCTCCAAAAGTACTTCTTCCTACACAGTCCATCACAGTTAACTCTCAGTTCCCCAATACTCTCTTCTCTCTGAAAGGTACAATAACTGTTGTGTTTATCCTTCATTCTCCAAGAGGACCATGACTTCAGCAAAATAATGACATGACTTGCAGTTGACTTTGATTTGCGTGAGGGCAGGTTGTGCAAGGTCACCAAACTCACTTTCTTCTCCTGAGCCATCTGGGTCCAGTGGCCTGATATTCAATGCAATGTGAGACCCTGGCCCTTTCAGGATAAGGTCTTGTCATATTCTCACTTTGTGTGAGATGCACCCTTTCAATGGATAGGCTTCTTTAAAGTAATTACTCAAGGGATGGCCTTACATAAAAAAATAAAATAAAATAAAATGGGGAGAGAAAGACCCTTAGTGTTCTTGGGTAAAGGAGAAACAATTACTATTTAGTAATTGCATTCGCTCTGTGCTAAGTGGGTGGTATCCATTTGTGGAAGATATATTGGAACTGTTGTTACATTTGTGTGTGTGCATGTTGTTTTTCTTGAGGACATGGACTGCTTTGCCTTTATTTTTGTATCTCTGGAAGTTACCTCAGGACCTAACAAACCACAGTAGGTGCAAAATAAATACTTATGGATTGATTATTTTAAAAATAATTGTTCAAGTAGTTATATTTGAATTCCCATGAAACTTTTTCTATTTTGTCTTAAATAATACTTAACACATTTCCTTTTGGTTGTTGTTGAAAGAAGTAGGTCATTTCTGTATGTGCCATCTTTTCTTGCTAGATTGTGAGCTCCAGGCTTCATTTACTCTTTGGTGCACAACATAGCACTGTACACATAGTGTATGTTTGAAAGACCCTTGTAGTCGAAGTCAGGTAAGATCTTAAGGCTGTTATTGGATCTATAGGTCCAAAATGTTAATAGTTGCCTTAGCACAGTTGTAAATAGGTCCAAGAAAAACTGGATCTTGCTGTCTAATCTCTCATATAATCATGACTTTTTTTGTATAAGAAATTAAATTTAATATAGAAAAGTTACCATACTTTGTTTCCCTCTTGCCTCAACTTTCTCAGTATTCTACCTCTTTCTCCTTGCCTATCACATCACTACTCTAGGAAACTTCCATCCTGGGGCTCTCCACTCCTCAATGGTAATTTCCTCTTTGGGAATACCATTTTGGGAAGGGCCCTAGTCATCCTTAACCTCATTATTGCCTCATCTCTCTCCAGATTACACTTCCTTTTCCCTCACCTACTGCATTGCCCTGCAAGGATATTTCCTTATTTACCCACATTTCTAGCCCTCTTATGTATGCTGTCCTTCTCCTATAGAATATAAGCTCTTTGAAGGTAGGGACAACATTGCTTTCTTACATTTTTATCCTCAGTGCTTAGAACATTCTCTGTCATATAATAAATTCTTTTCAAAAGCTCCCCATCTCTCTCTGTCTCTCTTCCTCTCATATCCATTTATTTTATGTCAGCACATAGAATTTTCAAAGCAAGCACATACATTCTTTGACCCCCTTCCTGGGATACATTTTTGTTCATAAAATTGTTTACATATAATGAATATTAATAAATATTTACTGAATTGGGAGTGAAAATGATACTCGTACGGAAGCTAACCAAATGTTCTATCAACTGTCACAGAAGCATTCTTCTTGAGTCAGTGTTGAAGACATATCCAGAATTCTCCATAAACTTCCCTCCCTTCAAGCAGAACTGAGGATCTGTTTATTTAGACAAAGATGGAAATGATAATCAAATATTATGGATTTAGTTTTCAACAGTTTTGTTCTCATCTTCTGATCATCAATAACGTATATGTAGACACTCAAGACATGGATCGTTTCCAAAGTTTGTTGCTGCTTGCTTCAGATAAAGATTCTTCAGCAGACAATATATTTCATTATTTTATTTAATAGTGGTTATATATAACATAATAATATAAACATTAGTATATATACAGTATATTATATAATTAATATAATATAAATATTAATTATATGTTAATAAAATAAATATTGTTTAAAGTATTATGTAATATTTTGTTACACTTTCTTAAACTACTTTGTGTTTTCCATTCATCCATTTCCATTCCATTCGTTTTCCATTCCATTTCCATTTCCAGTCATGGAAAGTACCTCAGTCTCAACAATTGTAACCTATTTAAAGCAGGCAATGAAGTAAACTTTTATTCTGTCCTTACTTAGTCAAGGGACCAGATCCCCAGACTCCTCCCACCACTTTTCTGTGGAGAGCCCTTCTTGAAGAGTGAACAGACAGTTTTTCAGGGATAACAGGACTTTGTAAAAACATATGATGACAGGCATAAGATAAGTGGAATATTATTCCTTTCTATTCTTTTACTTTTTAAAAAGAATGGTTTTCATTTGGTCAAACTATATTTGTTCCAAAGATATTTTTGGTCTCTAACCTTAATAATAATGATAATTATAGATGTTGAAGTAAGAAAAGAAATACAGTACTGGCACTGACCAGTACAATAAAGTGTTCATGAATGGTCACATCTATAGACAACCTACTGTTAGCGAAAGGAAAATTTTTCATGTGAATTCAGTTTTTTTTTTCCTGTGGGTATTTACTGATACAGATATAGTAAAAGGTTATCATCTTGATAACATGGGTTGGGTTCTCCTGAAATTTGATATTAAAATGTGTTCTGAACTCTATAACATATAGATACTGATTGTAAAGGAAGATAAATTTAAAAAAAAAGATTTCCTTTCCTCCTACTATTTCCTGTCCTTGCGAGTGTAACCCCTAGGGCTGAAAAGAAATATTTCTTAACATTCCTGAATTTAAAGCAGGTTACATAATTATTTTCTTTATCTGTTTGAAAAAGTAGTTTTCTCACAGGACCTTACTTCATAACTTTGCTCTTGGGACCTCTTTATGGACTTTAATAACAACTTTTGTATTGCTGAATTGGGATAGTGGGGGAAATAGTGAATAATATGGGAACATCAAGGGGAAATAGCCCTCGGTCTTTTCTTACCTCATAATGTCTGACGATGGGCAGATTGCCAAACCTCCCTATGCTGTAGGTTCTCCTTATGTTAAAATAAGGATTTTTCCAGGTGATTGTGGTGAAGTTCAAGTGAAGTAATGTGGGTAGATTTTAAGGAGGGTAGGAATAAATGGCGATAAAATGCCAGGTAGACTTCTTGAGGCAGTGTGGTTCAGGAGGAAGAGCCCAAGAGATGGACTGAAGAGACTGTAGTTCTGGTTCTTCCAGTTGCTAGCTATTTGACCTGGGGATAGTCACTTCATTTTGACCCTGAGTGTTCTCAACTGCAAGGTCCCCTTCAATAGTTCAATTGTTGTGTAGTCAATGCCATCAAACTACTCATAAAACATTACAAAAATGAAAACCAAAAAAGTCACACAATGCTTAGTTGATTTAGATGGCTTCAGTAAATGGATTAATGAACCCATTGGGCTGGCGCTCCTTCTCCCAGTACAGATTACAGCCTATTGATTCAATTACATACTAGATTACAAATTCTATCTCATTGGGCACAATTTTTGTCCATTTTCCCTTATAAACCATTTACAGAAGGTGTATACTACATTCTAGTGACCTTCTGCTTCATTTATTATTTTCTAGGTCACAGAAAAGCATTCCAGCTGTCCATGTATTACCCATCATTCTTTCCACATGACCAGCTCACCTGCTTTTCCATTTTTTTGACCTATGATCCTACTCCTAGCTATCATACAACTTTCTGTTGCCCTCTAAACTAAACTGAAATTTTGATTTGCCAAACTTTGGTGGTGTTATTTTTTCCTGAACTAATGAATCAGTTGATTCAGAATGATCATATCAGGGGAACACAAAATGAGGGGTGCAGAACCAAAAATAAATGTAAAGGATTGGTACAAATTATATACATAGCATCGGGATATTGAAGCCATGAGAGAGACACAACAGCAGCAGCAACCACAACAACAAAAGATAGAGGTAGACAGCTAAATAATTTGGTTATTATTAGTCTAACAAAAGAGGATGCAAGTGTTTCCTTTTCCTTTCTGTGTAACAAGAGAAAGGGAGGCAATGTGACCGTAGATAGGAAGCTGCCTCATAGTCTAAGAGATATGGGTTCAAATCCCGCCTCTGATGCAACATTGACTATGTGAGCAGAGGCAAATCTCTTAACCTGTCAGTGTGCCAGGCAGCTTGGGAAGACTTTAAGTTACCGTGTGAGTTGACGTTACAGGAATTTAAGAATTTTCTTCATCAGAAGTTCCTCATGTCAATGAAATCATAGATCTGGACTAGAATAGACAAACAAAAGCATTCATGTCTATGTGAGCAGGCTCCTAGACAAGCCTCTCCCTTTCTTCACATCATCCTCTATTTTTTTCATTCTTCTTGCAAGTTTAACCCCTTTACTCACCCTAACATTCTGGTATAACCTGTTCTTGATGAAGTAATACTAGCCATTCCTATGCCTTTCGAAGAACTCAAAAATAATCCATGCAATAATATGTTCTAGATTTTACTAGAAATTGAAGTCAAATTGACTAAGTCTACCAGCTGTATCCTTCTCTCTCATCTTTCTTATCTCTCTGTCTCTCTCTCCTCTCTTTTTCCTCTCCTTCTGTTTCTCTGTCTTTTTGAAAATATTTTTTAATTTTTATTTTATTTATTTAATTTTTATTTCAAAATTTTATTTTTCTAAAATTTTAAGAAAAACAGAAACAAAATAATAACTTCATAATTTAGTATTCTCACCATTTGCCATTGTAATCTTCTCATCTATCCTGAGCAGTGGATACTTTACTCCTTGTCTTGAGCCCAGTATGACTTAAGAACTCCTTTTGTGGTCATTAGCATTCACTGTTAGCCTTAGTTCATTCAGCCCTCCCTCACTTAAAACAAAGTTAAATTTAAGTCATGTCATTACTTCTCTGATGGCATGGTCTTCTTCGGCAATGAAGGACGAATGCATACACACAGTTCATTCTAGTATTTAGTATTACTGATACAGTTCTTAAAGAAGTGGCCTACTCTTTTGTGTTTATTCTCAGTTATTTGCCTTTATTTCTATCTTCTGTACTTTTCTTTAAAGAAGTCTGAGTTGATAGATGAGTTCCTTATAAAGACATAATGGTCTGTTGAAAAAGTACCCCCTTTCTCTTTTCATCAGAATTACCTCTGTTTGTGTCTTTAGACATTTATTCTTGAAAATTTCCCTATCTCTTGACCAATTTCTTCTCAGAAAAACAAAAACAACAGTCTGTTATCATCAACCGATAAAAGTGTTCCACTGATATTTCATTTTGGAATAGAGATGACTTTGGGTTTTTAACAGTTATGCTAGAGCATTTAGGCTAAGAACGAACCTATCAGCCTGGAAAAGGTTTCAGTAACAGAGTAATGTTTGCCCTTGGGCAGCTAGCTTCACTCAATTTGGAGAAGCTAGTCACCATGTTGATTTGAAGAGCAGGAACTTTTTATCCTGCTTAAAGATTGTTTAATTAGTTAATGAGGAGTAAGTAGCATAATAATATTAAATTCTTTAAGGGAATACACTAGGATGTGAGTTTATTACTCATATGCATTGGCAGCATTGCTTGGTGTTGAAGGAATTATAAAGATACTAGGATACCCCTGAAAAGCTTAATCATGTAGAGGAGACAAACTACTTAATTCTAAGAGAGATGTTCAGAGGATGTACTCTTGAGACTTCAGAAGGAGGAAAGATCCCTTTTAACTGTAAAGATCAGAGGGGGGATCTATGAAGTGACATTTGAGTTAGGCTCTTTAATATGGAAGGATTTTTTGTGGAAAAACTGGGATCTTTCTAGATATAGTGAAATTCACAGAAACAGGATAGCATGAATGATTTGTTTAGGATGTGGATGGTATTCTTGATTAACTGGCATATAGTGTATGTGAATGGATTGAGATGAGCTGGAGTGAAATGTGGATAGTGTGAGATGAAATTAATAGTACCAGATTGTCTTGGGCCTTTAATTCTAGGTGAAAGAGGGCAATAAATAGTTATTAAAGGTTTTTATGTGTTTGGGTAACATGACCACATCTATGCCTTAGGAAGATTAATCTGACAATATATAGAATAGGTTGCAGTAGGGAGTGTTTGAAGGAGAAAGTGGGGATGGTGGTTCCTCAGGATATACAGTTAATAGGACAAGTACAGTAAAAGGGGATAAAGAATTCTCTTCTGGTGGCAATTGGCCCATTAAATGTTGGGCTGTGTAGATTGAGCCAGGAGGGCTAGTGCAAGGAGAATGAGAATAGTGGAAGAGGAGGGTATATTGATGATGAAGGATGTGGTGTTATAATAAAAATGCAAAGCTGGTTCTTTGAGAATAAAGTTATGAAAGAGGTAGAAAGTCAGAAAAATGCTTAACTTTAAAAGTTCATACAAGTAGGGGCTTTGTCCTATTTTATCTTTGTATTTCCTACAGGGTAAAGCACTGTGAACTATGAGAGTTCAAAACTGGGAAAGAACACTCCTGACTCCTGGGCAGTTTAGGGAAGATTTTGCACAATCTATTTAGTTTCATAGTCTCCAGACTGGAAGAGACCACAAGGGCCACAAAACCCAACCAATACCAGGAATGAGTTCTCACTATAATAGCTCACTTGATAAAGAATTGTCTAGTTTTTGCTCCACTGAGGCACGTTTTATGCCATAGACTCATCAACTGAGTCAAGACATGCCCAGTGCATATCATATAGCAAACAATTAAATTCAGAAATGCCTTGTATTCAAGTTCCAGAAGATGTTAATTATGTTTGTCACAGTAGACCACTTCAGAGAACCTGTCATGTCAGAATAAGGTACTTTTGATAAGTTTGTGTTATTTTTTCCTTTTGAAACAAAGCAGCATAATAGAAAGGCAGAAACCATCACATTTTGTTAACTTCAAAAGAACCAAAAATGCCCAGCCTTTGAGGTTGGTCAGAGGGAGGAACTATGTGACCCTAACTTTTCTTTATGAAATGAGTCTGGTTTGGTAAGTCATGTATCTCTGATGTCTGGGAGAGTCAGTCACTAATTGAACACTGTCAAGTCTGTTAGAATGTCCTCTAGTATTATTGTTTAAAAATACACATATCTGTTGAGTTCTGGGATGTCTGTCCCCTTCTGTTTATTTTCTTTCATAGCTGTTTAACCGTGATTCAGAAATAAGATTGACTCATACGTATAATGATTTCCTTGGAAGAGGTAGGGCAGAGACTTTCTGAAATACGGAAATTTTAAGGTGAAGGTGGAATGCAAATTCTTCTTATGCTCAGTCTAAGGATGATTATGTAAATAAAATATTTCATGAGTAAAGATAAAAACTTCCTGTCTACCTTTTCCATAAGTTAATGAGAATAAGTGGTATACAGATAGCAAAAAGATAAAGAAAACAAATGAATTATGACTTATTTTTCAGGATATTACAGGGAATTCCAGGCCAGGAAGTGAACAAGACAAATATTATCTTGGTGCATAGTTCAGAACTGAAATCATAAAAAGAGACTAGTGTTATTAGGGAATTGTAAAAGTGGACCCCCAAAAGAGTCTTTTATGACAAGTATGTTCATACAGTCATAAAACTTCAATAATTTTGGAATTCTGTCGCTTGTTTCAGAGCTGAACAATTTTCAGATAGTGAATACCTGAAGGAGGTTCAAATATTACTTCAGAAGACAAAAGAAAATGATTAAAGTACAGAAAATAGGATCTAAAAAGAAAGCCAAAACTTGTTGGAGGTAGTTACATTTAGAGAAGTGGCAGAATTTGTTCATAGTTGTCTTGTGGAAGGTAAGGACTGACTTCTTACCTTTTCCACTGACAACATGAGTAGGAAATGGTTTGAAATTAAGAGAGAATATGTGTGATAGAATCTGGGGTTTGGATGGTATCCCAGATGCCTGCTAATAAAACCCTTTGTTGTTCAATTGTTTTCAATCAGGTCCCTCTGTTTGTGACCTCATTGGAGTTTTCTTGACAAAGATAGCTAGTATGGCATTTCCTTCTCCAGTTCATTTTACAGAAAAGGAACTGAGGCAAACCAGGGTTAAGTGACTTGCTCAGGGTCACACAGCTAGTAAATGTCTGAGACCAAATTTGAAGTCAGGAAGATGTTTGTGTGCCACCTAGCTGTCTGTAACCTGCACGGTAATCCTTTCTTTAAGGTACTGGGTATGTGGTTCTTTAGCATTCTAAAGATGACTACTATTAGGAGGGAGCCCAGTGCTTCCTGAGATAGCTAATTCTACTTTTCTATAGTTCAAATTGCTAGGAAGATTCTCCTTAGACCAAGTTCAAATCTCATTCTCTGCTACAGGATGATCCTTCAAATATTGAAAGACAGATATCTCTTACACATCTTAAATATCCATTAACCAGTCTTCACATGGCATGATCTTATAGTCCTTCATCTTCCTGGTTGCCTTCCTCAAGTGTATACTATCAGATACCTATGGTAAAGGAAAATCTAGAAGAAGGAGAAGGAGGAGAAAGCTTTAATCAGATTAACTTTGACTATTTTGAGTGTTTTCACCAAAACATCCTTCATATTTTTTCTGAGTTATGGAAAATGAAGTTGGCAAAATTAACTTCACAGAAGTGTTGGTGTATCTAGATACCCTCATTGTCTTTGGAAGAAACTGAAAGAATATGAAAAACAGTTGATTAAAGGGTTGAGTCCGTTGGAGAATGCTGGTCTGAAGATGTCGATGGACAAATTACAGCTTTGTTGAGCTTCTGTCAAGTGTGTGGTTCACATTTTATTTTAGCAGAGTTAAGACTCATGCATAAACTATCTCTCTTCTAGGAATTGACTAAAACAAATTAACCAACCAGCCATGACGTCAGAACAGGAACAAATGATTGTATGGATGCTTAAGTATATTATCCAAAATTTCAGCAAGGTGACAGGTGCTAAGAAATTCTGATGTTCAGAAAACACACAAGGCAGCAGTTCGATGGAAAGTCACCTCCTTTTGAATAGCTGATTAGAAAATGGTGTGGTGTGTGGAGGGTGGGGCTGAAAGAGAATTAATCACAACTACTTCTTGCCAATAAGGAGTTAAGTTGGTTCTCTGGTAAATAGGAGGAAGATATTGATCCGGCTAGGTGGCACAGTAGATAGACAATAGTCAGGAAGATCTGACTTCTTGTCTGGCCTCAGGCACTAGCTCTGTGACCCTGGCAAGTCACTTAACCCTGTTTGCCTCAGTTTTCTCATCTCAAAAATAAGTAAGAGAAGGAAATGGCCAACTATTCCAGTGTCTTTGCTAAGAAAACCCCAAATGGGGTCAGAAACAGCTAAAACCACTGACAGCAAAAATGTGTCAGACACTGTTATGGGACAGCTAAGTGGCACAATAGATGGGGCAGTGGGCTTGGAATCAGGATGACTCATCTTCTTGAATTCAAATCCCACCTCAGATGCTTACTAGCTATATTACTGTAGACAAGGCGTGATGGAGAGTTGGACACAATTAAAACCACTGAACACCATTGATCCACAGTAACCTAATCAGATTATGAGAAGAGAAAGTCTACTAATAATAGACTGTTTGAGCTAAAAGATTAGTTCCGAAGATGATGTTTCAGAAGATACCTCTGTAATGAAAACCACTGATTGCCTTGGAATGAAAAGAGATTTTAATCCACATTTGGGGAGAGGGTTAAACTCAGAGGCAGTTTTTTCCTAACCAGTGTAGAAATCTCCAGGATAAAACAGATAACCCATAATGTCTGAGACTACTGATAGCCAGTTAGAACCACCTGTAAGCTCACATTTGGGAATTGAAGTCTACAGAAAATCAACCAATCTGGGGATAGGTGCAGAAAAGTCATCAGATAACAGAAGAACTATTTGACCAGTGACCCAACTAATTTATGATGTTGCAGTAAAAGTAGACATAGTTAGGCTCTGAAGTGAGAAGAATCAGGAGAATGTTGTACCCAGTAACAGCAATATTGTACAGTGAAGAACTGGGAATGACTTAGCTATTCTCAGCAATACAGTGATCCAAAACAATTCCAAAAGACTAAAGATGAAGCATACTACTTGCCTCCAGAGAAGGAACTGAATACTGTTGAAATACAAACTAGACAGATGACAACTTTAATGCATGTACATATAAAGTATGCATTGGACGCAATTGCACAGATTGGTGTATTCTTGTATCTTTCATGTATTTTTTCTAACGTTTGCTATCTACATTGGCTCATGCACTCATGATATAGTTTACTATTGCTATAAATGCCTATTAGTTATGTGATGTTTTTATTTTTATCTTATTTGAATATTTATTATATTTACCATTCATATGTACACATATGATATGGTCTAAATTTAATGTAGACAAACCAGTCACTAAAGTAGCACATTTTACTGTTTCCTTCATGCACTGTTCATATGAAGATAATATAAATATCCTTATGAATGCTTACCTGTGATGCCAGAATAATCATCCAAAGATATATAGAGAGAGCTGATTTCATTATGAAGGGTATAATGCAAAGTTCTAGTACCCCTCACATAATTTTGTTGAGACACAGAATCTTCAGCTGAGGGGAGGGATATACCTTGTGCTCTTGATTACCTTCTTATGTCTTTGAATGTCAGTGGTAACTGTTTCTCTTTGATACAACAACCGTGAGTGTCCTGAGGCTCCTGACCTCCCAGCTTGATTGATTGATTGATTCTTTTCTATTCAAAGGGGACATCCCCTGACTGCTTTTTAAAGAGGCCTATTCACTGAAGTGGCACCACCCTACTTTAAATGAGTACCTGAAAAGTCCTTAGCCTGAAAGGTCAACATCTCCCTTTGCTTCCTGGGCCATCTCCAGTCATCCGGATGAATATCTGGACCCAGATGGCTCAGAAGAAAGTGAGGCTGGTTTCCTTGCACAACCCTCCCTCACTCAAAACAAAGTCAAGCGCAAGTCATGTCATCATTTCTCTGATGTCACGGTCCTCTTTAAAAATGAAGAAGGAATACAACGTCTTTGAATTATCAGTTTCCTCTTTGCCCTTGGGTAATGATTGAGAGAAAGTGGCAAAATTGTATCCAATGATCCTGTCACCTGATCCTGAGAGGGTAATTGATCTTCATCCCTTTCTGGAATTCTTAGTAATAATAGCTAGCATTTACATAATGCTTTAAAGTTTGGAAAGTGCCTTGCAAATATTATGTCATTTTATCCTCATAATAAGAACCTGAGGAAGGAGATGCTACTGTTACTTCATTTTACAAATGAGGAAACTGAGGCAAAGGTTAAAATGACTTGTTTAGGGTCAGTCAGTCAAGTAACATTTATTAAATGTCTACTGTGTGCATGCTTAGTGATTGCTTGCTTGCAGATGGGGAAAAGTTCTGTGATAGGAGAGAAGACACACAATTTTTATGCTCTAGAATCCATGTTCACTTCTTAATTCAACTTATTTGAAATGAAGATGACCAAGCTTATCTGAGGGGCATGAGAGTAGCCTAGACTGTGTGACTTGGCAGCTGATGTTTCTGAGATAGGCACATCCAGTGACAAGGATCACTTAGAGAAGCAAAGACTTCCATGAATCCAGGACTGTGATAGTGACAGAATCAGAGTCCAGCATTGTGGGCTTGCCTTTCTCTCCTGAGCAGAGATAGGAACAAAGATCTATGAAGAGAAATGATCCAAAATTTCTTACACTGCCAGATATTTTGAATCTCACCGAGATGGTGACCTAAGAGAAAATTGCTTATCCTATCATATTCTTCCTTTCCCCCTACCTTGTTTTTAGTCTCTGTACCTGAGACAGAGTGCCAGATGTATCCTTATGCCTTTCCCACGAGCCATGGGTGCATGTGGTTAAAATGACCTCTAGACATTTTTGAAAATCTCGTTGAGCGATTGTGTGTGTGTGTGTGTGTGTGTGTGTGTGTGTGTGTGTGTGTGTGTGTGTGTGTGTGTGTGGTTACTTAAAGAAAGACACTGCCTGCCCTCAAGAAGCTTACATTCTAAAGGGAGGTGACAATACATAAAAGGATGCTGCATCTTTATGGAAGAGGTGGTGGAAGAGCATAGTTAAGCACAGGTATGGTGGAGAAAGATGCATAGATTAAAGAGTGGAGCACAGGAAGGAATGAAGACCTCCTTGACCTGGGCACTTTCCTTAAAATGGAGTTTGGGAGAGGAGCCAGTTAATCAAAGGAAGAGTCGCAAAGGAGGAATGTACTTCCAGCATGATTAAGTCAATAGGAATGTATTAAGTATTTACTATTTGCCAGGCACTGTCCTAAATTGGGAATACAAATAAAAGCAAAAAATAAGGCCATTCCTTCCCTGAAGGAACTTATGTTCTTAAGAGAATGGGGGAGAAAGGGAAAGGGGGAGGAAGAGAAATATAGAATCCAAAAGAAACCTGTAAAGTAGGGTGGCAGATACTTGTACAGGGTCATGTTAGAGAATGAAGTTTAGAATGTCAAGAATAGAGCTGAAGGAGGAGTAAAGGAGTAAAGATGGCTGGTTTAGGCACTACCTTAATGTGGAGGAACTCCTGAGGAACTCAGGGAGGAACTGACAAGTCAGAGGAAGGTATTCTCCTGAGGTACGAAGTCTACTGGAACCCAGGAGAGAAAGAGGGCCAAAGATTCATGATCAGACCTAGGAGAAGAGTAAGCCACGAGTTAAAAGAGAACAGTGCATACCTGGGCTAAATGCAAAAAAAAAATTAATATTAATATTTCTTCCCTTTGTTTATTTTGGAGGTCAATGATGGAGGGAGTGGAGTTAATTCCACTGCCAAAGCATGGGTTTGGCTGTGGGTATAGTAATTTTGATGTTTACATACTAATCATTATTAATGATAAAATGGCCAGTGGAAGACTGTAACTTCTTAAAGATAGCAGAGAAAATGACAAAGGCTTGAGGATGACTAATGATACACATTCGACACCCCCTGGTGGAAATTTAAGATATTGCACTCCCTTGATGCACAACTAATACAGTAACATGCTGTCATCTTGTAGTAAGGCAACCCTTGACTCATACAATTCAAAGTCCCCAGGGGGAGGGGACCATGTCACAGTTGTCACATAATATTATTCTTGTTTTCATTTCCTTGAACCATTCTCTTTTTGTCAGTTAACTATGTAGATCATTTTTCCTAGAGATGAAGAATCAAAAGGACAGGAGAGGGAGGGAATCAACATTTATTAAGTGCCTACTTTGTGCCAAACATTGTGCTAAATGTTTTTTTTTTTTACAAATATTATATGTGATTGTCACAACAACCCCGTGAGAAAGATAGCATATATATATATATATATTTCACAGTTGAGGGAACTGAGGCAGCAGAAGTGTTTTGCCCAGGGTCATACAGCAAGAAAATGTCTAAAGGCAGATTTGAACTTAGATCGTTTTGACTTCAGGACATGCACTCTGTCCTCTGTACTACCTTGCTGCAAAAGGAGTTAACGATAACAGTTTGCAAACATGCATATCTATATTATTTTCTGTATCTCTATGTCTCGATGTATCTAGCTATGTCTCTATGATCTATCTATCTGTCTGTCTGTCTATCTATCTATCATCTATCTTTAGCATGGTATAGTAAAAGTACCTTAGACTTGGAATTAAAAGACCTGGATTCAGTTCTCTCTGACACTTATTAGCCTTGTGCTATTGAATAAATCACTTAACTTCTTTGACCCACTTTTCTCATTTATAAAAAGAAGATAGTATATTTATAAGGAAAACAATTTGTAAAAACAAGTTGCAACATTAAAATACTATTATTATCAAGGCTAGATAAGCATACTTATATTAAGGATTACCATTCTTTAATTCCACTTGGAAGGAAAAAATCATAGAGACAGCTAGGTAGCATGATCGAGTAATGGATTTGGGGAGATCTGAGTTCAAATTTGGCCTCAGCCACCGACTAGCTATGTGATCTTGGGCAAGACTTTTAACCTCTGTTTGCCTTAGTTTCTTCCACTATGAAATGGAGATAATAACAGCACCTGTCTCACTGGGTTGTTATGAGAATTAAGTTAAACGAGATAACTTGTAAAGTGATTAACACATAGTAGTTGTTGTAATACCTATTTCTCTTCCTTTGGTTTCCTTTCCCTCATAGAATGAGTAATTTAGGGCTGACCCACACATGCTTGGACTTAAGTATAAAATAAGTATTTGCTTAATTGAATTAAATTTTGGTTGTGAGAGGCAGCATGATATTGCAAGTAATAAGCTAACCTCAGAGTCTATAAGACCTATGTTCAAGTCTTCTGACACATGCTGATCATGTGGACAGGTTTCTTAACCTCTCAGTGCAGCAACTGTCTAAGAATATTTAAGTTGCAGAGAAGATGCTGACCTGAACTTGTAGAAGATATTTTTCTAAGGAAATCATAGAGTCAGTCTCTATCCAAAATTTTGGTTGGAAATGATGGAGTTTTTGTTGGATGTATTAACATGGCAAAGGGTGGCATCTTTTGTATAATCTGAAAACATGTCATATCCTCCTCTTTGGAACAGAATGGTTGGCTTGCTCAGTGGTGGACACCTTCTTCAAGTTGTTTCCAACTCTCATTTTACATTACTCCTTTCATGCCCTAGCTCAACTTCGCTCTTGCTTTTCTCTTTAAATGCCATTCCATTTCTTATTTCTGTGCCTGGGATGTGTTTTTTCCTCAACTCTGCCTGAGATCTCTTCTTGCTTCAGCATAGGCACAAATTGCTTCATGAGGGCTTTCCTTATACCTCAAGTTATTAATACTCTCTCCCTTTGGAAATTATTTGGTATTTATTTGTACAATCATGTTGAAATTATAAAAAGTAATTTTTATTTTTTGTATCCCTCAAACCAAGGTATCATACACATAGGAGATCCTTGCTAAATGCTTGTTGAAGCATCCCACATGCATTTCTTATTAGCCAATTGAATTACTTGTATTATCTCCATTTTTTCTCTCTTTTTCCTGAAAGTTACTCACCAAAAGCACGTGGAACTGTTTTATTTTCTTGAAACACAGGAGTCAGAATGTTTTCTTTCTGACAGTACAGTGGGTACAATTCTTGTTACATTTGTGAAATTCCAAGGAAAGGTGGAGCTTCTAGGCTTTAGGATTCTATGGCTCCTGCATAAAGAATCTAGGGTTCAGAGAGACATAGTTCTCTACCATTCTAATTGCCATGGTAATGTAAGAGAGGTAGTACGGAATTTATGTGCCTGTGTGGGTAATAATTTGTATAGGAATCTGTTTTTGCTTCACTGCAAGTGCACATTCTTCTTCCCTGTTCCATCTGAATGGTATGTTCCAGGAAGAAGAAGAGACCTCACTTTTGCTTGGTTAGCAGTCAACAGGCATTTATTAAGCTCTTAAAATGTGCCAAGAACATTGTACCTAAGCTCTGAGGTGATATCTCCTCCTAAATTTGTACTTATCCCTGATAGCAAGAGGATTCTAATAGTTCTTGTCAATCAAGTGAGCGATCCAAAAGCATTTATTTATTAAACACCTACTATATTCCAGGCTCTGTGCTAGACCATTAAGATACAAAAAGAATGATGCAATCCATACTTTTGAAGCATTTACTTCAACTTTTTATTCTGGAAATCCTTTTAAGTGGTAAAAGGACAGGATGGTCTTGGGAAGACTCAAGGACAAACAACGTTGGATCTTTCCATTCAGATTGGCTCTTGTTTTGTGTCGGCATGTTTAAATCACATATGAATAGACCAGTTCGAAGAACGCTTTTATTGGAGAAACCTAAAGGGCTTCTGGAAAAAATCAGAATCACAGAGTTGGTTTCCCTTCAGCATACAAGTATACCCCAGAAAACATCTGCCTTTCTTATTTTGGGGCATCCCACTTGCTCTAATCTTTACTTCATTTATTAATGCTTGGGGGATATAACTCTGATGATGACCTTGTCATTTTATATGTCCAAAGATCATCCTAAGTGGCTGTTATTCAACTTATACTCAAAACAAACTTCTTGCACAAAACAATAGCAACCACAAAATTAGGAACACAGAGTATTTGTGATTAAGGGAATCCATGTAAATATGTCACTTTTTATTAGTTCATTTAACATAATCTGACAAATTTGTCTTCTAAGTATCATCACAAGATGGCTATCTTTTTTTTTTACCTATCTCTTTTTTTTAGGTCACTGAAATGATCTTGGAAGTAGCTCTTGATGTCTGGTAAGTAGTTCCTTTAATTCAAAGGAAAATATTTCAAATAATTGATTTGCTTCAACTATAAATCAATCATATGTTTTGTTCATTGTTTAGAAAAGGGTTGACTTAGCTTTTAATATTTCAAAATGGGCACCTCATTTAGCTGTGTTTCTTTTTCCCCAATACAATATGACTCTTTTTGACCCTGAATAGTTCTGTATTTAAAAAATGAATCTGAATTTGATGTTTATGGTTGGCTTAATAACTGTTTAGTGGGTAAGTGAATTAAGTCAGGACTTCTCAACATGTGGTCCTGGGGCTGATCCAAAAACTAAGTCACACATAAATGGATGCCTATTTTCCATTACAAAGTTGAAGTTATATGAAAAAATACAGAAGTGATCACCAAGATTAGGTGGCCCTTGAGGCCTTTTACTACACCAAAGAAGCTTGGAGATCAAAAAGTCAGAGGACCAGAATTACACGTTCCTGGAGTAAATCCTGGTAGGCAGGCCTTGACTTCACCAATACTATGTTCTGGGTCTAGTGCTCATTATAACAAAACATTGAGAGTGTGCTATGTGGATTCTTTTTGGGTAAGAACTGGACTAAAGGCCACTGGATTTCCTTCCTATTCTCAGAATTGAGAGAAATCAGTATTTGCTCAGTCTTTCTTACATAGAGAAGAGATAAATAACCCTCTTTATTGAAACATCTTACTAAATCATTTAGCCTTGTCTTTATTTCTTTTCAATTATTCTAAGTAAGGTATGTAAGTGCTGATACATTCATTCTCATAGTGCATGGTTCACAGGCATTCTTTTTTCTTTTCTCAGCCTTGTCATTTGATGAGCATAAGAATTTAATTTAAAACTTGTTTTTATAAATCTCTATACTGCATGAATAGTAGTTGGTCGTCATTAAGCACTTACTGTGTGCTAAATACTGTCCCAGGCAATTAGTGGTGAAGTGGATATAGCTTTGAACCTGAAGTGAAGAAAACCTGAGTTCATATTTAGACTCCTACATTTCCTAGCTGTGTGACCTTAGGCAAGTTACTTAACTTCTGTATGCCTCAGTTTTCTCAACTATAAAATGGAGATAATAACAGCATTTATCTCGAATGGGGGTTGCGAAGATGAAATGAGATATTTGTAAAAAGCCCTTAGCTCAGTTCTTGGTATATAGTTGGTATCGTATAAATACTTACTGTCTTCTCCTCCTCAGGAAACAAGGTAAGGCAAAAAACAGCCATGACCTCTCAAGGAACTTATACTCTAATTGAGGGCATGTGAATAATTAAGTCCTTATGAGATATATACAGAGTAAATGGAAGACAATCTGAGCATTGAAGGGTGGGGTCAGGTAGGGGTAGAGTTATAATCTCTTTACAACAAATCACAGAGTCATATAGAGTTGGAAGGGTCCTTAGAGGCCATGTAGACCAACTCCCTAATAGGGAAAAGGAGTCTTCAGTTGTTAAGTGAATTGCTTAAGGCATCACAGGTAGTAAGCATCAGCCACAGAAATTGATCCAGGTTTTATCTGATTCTGGAGTCTATACTTTTTCCACACTACAATGGTGCCAGAGAAGGAGGGTCACTGTGTTTTACTTTTTGGACATGTGTAATGCCATTCTTGGAGAAGAAAAAGCACATCTTTGCCAAGAAAACTCCAAATGGGGTTATGGAAAGACAGACATGACTGAAATGACTAAACAGTAACAAATACCATTTCAGTGTTAAATAGATACACATCTAATCTCTGTGTTTTGCTTTGCTTTATCTTAGTTCTTATGCAAAGCCTACCTAATGACAGAGTTTATCCCCGTGGTCTCAGACCTTCAAGGCCAATCTCAGGATGGTAGTTTAGAAAATCTCTGCCTTACCTCCCTAAAAGGACAACAAATGGCCTTCGTAGCCAAAGATAGGCCTTTTTTGAACCCACATAACTATATATTTTGGATATTATAAATATCTGTGAAAAATGGCTGGTATTCTGAAGGAAATAAAAAAGTAACTATTTACATAATATCTACTATATGATTTGCCCAGGGCCACACAGCTAAGTAAATGTCCGAGGCTGGATCTGAACTTATGTCTTCCTGATGCCAGGCCCAGCACTTTATCTATAGTACCTTCTATCACAAGTCCACTTGCTCCATAGAGATAGATTTCTCTATGTATCAACTGATCACTTTACATATGGAATTAAAGCCCTTTCAAGACATACATTCTGAACTATAATCAAGTAAGCTTTCTTATTAGGACAGCAACATGTCAAAGGCAGACCAAATTCTTTTGTAGTGGTATTTCTTCTGATCAACTTTCCAATTTCGCATTGGACTTAGGCAATCTCTTTCGTCAGTTCTTAGCCTTTCATGAATCATGGACTGTTTTGGCAGTGTGGAGATGCCTACAGACCACTTCTCAGAAGAGTGTTTTTAAATGTATTAGGAAGGAAACTATTTATATTGAAATAAAGTTATCTATGTGTTCTTATAAATTACACTTATAGTGTTGAGTGATATAATACAACATTGAATTATTATAAATATATATGTACACATATTCATATCTATATATACACATATAGTAGTTTATAGACCCTAGGTTCAGAATATCTGCATTTAGATGGTAGTGATGATGATGATGATGTTGACATTTACATAGTACACATTAGGCACTGTGCTAGACACTTTATAGTTTAGATAGATAGTTGTAACAATATTTGTTATTATTTGATTTGGCCTTCAATGACATTTTTGTAACTGACACCATTTGATGCAGTCAAATTATCTCACAAAATCCCCATAATCTGGTAGTATAAATCCTATCATCTCTATTTTAGAGAGGAGGAAGCTGAGAATGATAGAAGAGGCAATGAGGGAAGTGACTTGTCTCAGGTTGTGACTTGCCCAAGGTCACACAACCAGGAAATGTTTGAACTAGGATTCAAAACAAGTCTGATTTCCTGACTTAAATTTCTGCTGTACTCCTCTGGTGTAACACCAAGCAGATCTGAGTTTTGGTGCCCCTCAAGACATACCTGCCTTATCTTATCCCCTGAGTCCTAAAATTCTACCATTAGAGTTCAACTTCTTTGAAGTCAATTAAAATGTAAATGTCTCAGAGAAGGATGTACTTTAATATTTCAAGCTGGTGTTTAGTCACTGAGCTTTTGATCCTTTCCAAAGAGTTAAGATTTGAGAAGGGGCAGAGAGTATGTGGTCATTGGGCCTCTATGTCTATGGACAAGGTGTATAAAATGGAGGTGGTGGGGCAACGGAGACAAATCACTTTGCATTCATGCGATGGTGGTGGCATTCATGGCCTCATCTCTTTTACGCTTTAGCTCTTCTCCTGACCTTCGATTTAGCATGGCTCTGTGTGATGAGGAAAAAAATTTCAGACAACAGCGAAAGGAAAACATCAAAGAGAATATGAAGAAACTCCTGGGTCCAAAGAATAGTGAAAACCTGTGTTCAACAAATGATGTGAGTTGGAACATTTAAACTAAGTACTATTCTCTTTAAGAGGCTTAAATATGTTCATCATAGGAAATGTTCCCCAGAATTTTTCACTCCAGGATTACCGTGATACAGATGAAGAACATGATCTCTCTAGTGTTTCCAAGTAAGTATACATTCTTTGTCAGTGGAAACTATTTTATCTGGCAATCTTGAAATTAGTAGTATAGGAGTGGGGAGTAGACCTGTGATCCCAGGTGAGGAAATTCCCTGTGCCCATGTAGGTCAGCACCTTTGTTATAGTCTTAGAGATTTTCCTGGAGCACTGAAAGTGATTTGTCCAGGGTGGTAGAGCCAGTATGTATCAAAGGTGAGACTTAAACCCAGGTCTTTCTGATTTGAAACCAGGTCAGTTATGTAGCCAATAGCTATACTGCTAAAGGAAGCATTGTATTGTTCAGTCATTTCCCTCACGTTCAACTCTTTATGACCCTATCTGGGGTTTTCTTGGCAAAGATACTGGAGTGGTTTTCCATTTCCTTCTCCAGCTCCTTTTACGGATGAGGAAACCAAGACAAACAGGATTAAGTGACTTGGCCAGGATCACATCGCTAGTAAGTGTCTGAGGCCAGATTTGAATTCAGGAAGATGAGCCTTCCTGACATCAGGCCCAGCACTCTGTCCAGTGCACCACTTAGCCGCCCCATTAAAGGGATCATTCCTTTGGACAAATTCAGGGGGTCCCAGAAGTCTTCATGTAGTTGGAAGTTACTGATGCTTAAACTGCATCATCCAACTTACATATTGGAAAACAGCAGTAGATAAAATGGAAATGTCTAAATAAACAAACAAAGCTTCTAATTTATTTTAGCATATTATAGAGGAAAGCCAAAGACTTTCTCTTTCTTTACACCTCATAGTAATTCCTAAGAAAGGCCTTTATTCCCCCATAATAAACTCTGAGTCATGCTAGTATTACTAGCATTTCTATCCCCATTTTACAGATGAGAAAGCAGGTGGTTACTCGAACATAATTCCAGGGCTAATGATGATTAGAGAGAGGATTCAAACCCAGGCCTCTTATCTCAGTGTCCACAGCTCTTTTTAATGATGATACTGTCTTTTACCTTGGTGTATTTTTCCCTAGCAGGACTATATCTCTGCTCAGAACTCTAAGCAAATATTTGTGATCCTTTTCTCCTTTGCCCTTTAGCAATTAAATAAATGTACTATAGAGTCATTTTCTGAAATTGTTTTGTCTGAAAAAAAAATTTCCTACTAGGAGTGGTCCCTGCATTCCAGACTTTATTACATAGGGTGACCTTAGGTATTATGTAATTCTGATCTGGTGAAAAGGTTTAAAAGTAAAACTATTAGTGTTCAAAGCAAGCAGCATAGAGTCAAGTGCTATATGAAGTCTTCTCCTTTGTTCCTGGGACTCAGTGTAAGCGGTTTTATTTAATTTTGTTAATAAAGTACCTACTTTTAGAAGCTGAAATAGAATATTAGAGCTAGAAGTAGCTTTAAATCATCTAATTTAAATCCCTCATTTTATAGGGCAGCGTGGTACAGCAAAACAGCATTGACTGTGAAATCAGAGGACGTGGGCTCAAATCCTGCCTCTGATGTTAATTTCCTGTATGACCTTGAGTAGGTCAGCTAACTGTCCTGAGCCTCAGTTTCCCCATATGTCTAATGAGAGGGTTCAACTAACAGGATTCTGAGAAAGCTTCCAACTTTAACTTTATGATTGGATGAAGAAACTGAAACTCAGAGTTTGGACCAAGGTCACACAGTTAGTAACTGGTAGAGCTGAGATTGAAGCGCAGGTCCTCTGACTTCAGATCCAGTAATTTGCCTACTACACTGCATTGCCCTGGGGATTGGGACAGGTTATTAATACAGTATTATTCAAAGGCAAAACACAGCACAAGAATCAAATTCATGGGCTTTACTGAGCATAGTAAATAGAATGCCAGACCTGGAGTCAGGAAGACTCATCTTTTTGACTTCAAGTCCATCCTTAGACTCTTATTAGCTGTATGTCCTTGGACAAGTCATTTAAACTTGTGTGCGTCAGTTAACTCATCTGTAACATGATCTGAAGAACCAAATGCCAAACCTTCAGTATCTTTGACCAGAAAACTCCAAATGGAATCATGAAGAGCTGAACATGACAGAAACAACTATGGAAAAACAAATCAGTTAAAATTGGCTATATAGAGGATGCTGATTTTACATTTCTCTATGTGAAGATATATGTGTGTATGTGCAGAATATATACATATAATGTATATGTGTTATATTGTTGCATATTTCTACACATTTCCTAAATACATATCTGAATTTATTTTAATCGATCTAATCTATGCCTGTCCTTATGTCTATGCCTATACCTGCATCCATATCTTTCTCTGTCTATCTCCTCTCTATTTCAGCTCTATTTCTGTCTCCATCTCTGTCTCTCATCTCCATTTCTATCTCTAACTTTATCTCTGTCCCTCCTGAGTACAGTGATAGGAGTCAGTGAGCAGTGAGTCGGAAAGGTGGGGAAGAAAGAGAATGAAGATCCAAGACTTGAGCTGGACGTAGTCTCCTTGAGTATGGGAGCATGGAGTTGTGTATTCCCTTCACAATGGGGGCTCGAGTGAGAGGACATCTAGCAGCAAGGATTAATTTAGGAAGAGCAACTGAAAGAACAGGTGGAATATCCGATTCAGTACAATTCAAATCAGTAAGCAGATACTGATTTGAATTGTAATAAATTAAATTATTGAATTAAGTACCAGCTAAGTTTCTGGTACCTTGCCTGACAAAGACAAAATGAAAACAGTCCCTGCTCTTAAGGAAAAAGGAAGAAGGATGGAAATGAGCATTTGTGAAGTGTGCCAGGCACTGTGTTAAGTGCTTTACAAATATTACCTCATTTGATCCTTACAACAGGGTAGGTGCTATTACTATTATCCATGTTTTACAGCTGAGGAAACTGAGGTAAACAAAGACTAAGTGACTTGCTCAGGGTCACACAGCTGGTATCTGAAGCTGAATTTGCATTCAGGTATTCCTGACTCCAGACCAGGCACTTTATCCACTTTATTCTACTCTGGGATACAATAGGTACATGGATAATTACATAAAAAATACAAAGTGAATAAAAAATATTTTTGGGGGAAGTGAGTGCTAACAGTTTTATTAAGATAGACCTTGTGTTGGAGGAGACACTTGAGCTTAGCCATGAAGGCTCCAAAGGATGGAGAGAGAGCATGGGAGAAAGCCTATACAAAGTCATGGAGGAGACGGAATGTTATGCACAGGTAATAGCAAGGTCAGTTTGACTGTACCAAGGCCAAAAGGAAAGGGAATAGTTTAGCATTAGTTTGTAAATGTAGGCTAGAACTAGACTGAAAAGGCTTTAAAAGCCAAGCAGAGGAGTTTGCTACTATTAAAAGTGTTGCCATAAATATTTTGGTTTCCATGGGTTAGTTTTGATATTTTGTTTTTTTGGTCTCAGTCATTGGCATTCTTTAAGCAGAGAAACACTGGTCCCTACCTCTTATTTTGCATGTCTTTATTTAAGAAGCAAGTCACTGAAACAGAAAATAGTATTTTCTGAACTGAATTCTTGTCACCTTTCCCCTCAAGGTCTAGCAGCATGAGTCATACTTATGACTCCTGGGCTCAAATGCTCTGTTCCTTTACAAGCCTCTCCTCTAAGGTTTTGGCCAATGTTCCACTAGAACCATAATATATCTTTGGTGGAATTAAAAACCAAACAAACAAAATACCTTTAACCGTGGAAATAAGGATCCTGCTTAACACAAAGCATCATTTCTATTTAGTCAGGGGAAATTAGCTGTCTCATACAGCTCATGCTTAGTCAGAGTTTATTGCATTCAGCGTTCAACAGCACCTGTGGAATGAATTAGGTTTTTCTGTCTCCAATATGCACGTAGAGTCTCTAACATTTGTGTATTCGGAAGGGGCTGCTGGAATGGAAGCTTTTTTTTTTTGGATCTAGACTACTTTTTTTTGTCTGCCAAAAATGTTGAGCATAGACGTAGTCAGCACCACCTATTACCAGAATGAGAGTAACATGTTTTTAATTTTACAGCTACTATTATAAAATATTCATGTGATACTTTTGTATATTATAAAATATACTTAAAATATAATTTAATTCTTATGCATTCAGGGTTTCATTTTTCTTCCAGGATAGAGATGCAAAGAATATTGAACTCTTGTGTCAGTTTGCCAACTTGTGTTTAGGGGAATATTTGTCCTTATGGAGAACGTTTGTTATTATCATGGAACTCTCCCAGAACAGAGTGGACACACAGTAAAAATCCTTTACTGTCTGGGACAAATATGAATAGCCAGGTTTAGAAAATACGTATGGGTTCCTTTTTTTAAGAAGCAAAGTGCTTTCTATTTTAACTATTTGGGATTGAAACATCCAAAAAATTATACCCTGCTTTTCAAAATGTCATATATTTAGCAAAATTTAAACTATTTCAGAATTATTCAGGATTATCATCATTAAAATAAAAAGAAAATGTGATATTGACTATGGATCATGACTATATTTTTTTAATGCTTTTTATGGCTTTTTTATTTCCTCCCTTCACATGATACTGCCCTTTCTTGCTCTTCTTAGTTCATCTGCCTAGAGAACAATCTCTTTCCCAGATTTGAATTGCTTATTACAAAAGAATCAGATTAAGTAATGTATTAGAAATTTATATAAAATAAAAATACATTGAGTCAGAGCTGAAGGTCTAAATTACTCCAAGTGAAGTCCATAATGTCTTTTATGCATGGATTTCATGATTTCATTTTTGACAGTTTCCATACTTTATTTACTGTTCAGTCCTCAGTTTGAAATTGATAATATCAGCTAAATTTCAGATAGATAAAATGATACTGTACTTCCTAAAGGAAACAAACATTTATTTACTTGTTATGACAGAAATAACCCTGTGTTTTGTGGGAAAGTCAAGAAGAGAAGAAAAGGATTTATTCCCCCACCCTCTTTTCCTGGTTCAGAAATATGTTTGGCTTCTTCTCTCTGAAGGAATCATTTATTCAGTAAATGTTTTCAACAAATAAACAATTGCTATTTGTCCTTTTAAGAAAATTACACTTCCTTTATAATTATTATTAATAGTAATTAGCAAATAGAAACTTCTAATATACATAGAATAAGAAAGAGATGTGAATGAGAAGCAATTATTTTGTACAGTTTGTTTTTAAGAAATATACACAAACACATATGTACATCTATGCCAAGGGATACATATATACATATTACATTTACCAAGATTATAACAAAACTGCTTTATGTATGTCCCTGTATTCACTTTTGTAATTTTCTTTTTATTATTTTTTGGCATATCAGTGATAAGTTTGTATACTCCAACAAAACAGATTAGCTCCCTGGTCATATATGAGAATGAGTAGCTTATCTTGCATTTAGCTCATTAAAGTATTTTTGCTGTTGCTCTTTTTAAATTGTCATAATTTATCCATATTCTACTAAAAAATCAACAGTAGAAGAGAGCCTTTAGAACATAGAATATTCTTATCAAACCTGGGCCAATATCTTTAAACAAGACCAAGCAAACAGTATGGCCCTAAATTTGTAGTTTTTCGAGCCATGAATCTTTATAGCTTATTGTAATAAAGAGAAGTGAGTAGATATTATAGAGAGGTAATTTTGATGCAATGAAAGTGACAATTTCCTGTCAGGAAGTGAAATCAGATGCTCAACTGGTTCATCATCATGGAAAGTCTTTAAGAAGAGGCTGGTGGCAGTTTGTTAAGTGCTAGAAAAGAAATTTCTTTTCAGAACTACATAACTTCTGAACTCCTTTCACAACCTGGAACTTCTGTGATTCTACCAATAATTGATTAGCTTAAGACTCAGTCATTTTAATTATGTAATGTCTTGATGGCGTAGACCTGTGCTAGAGAATGGCATGGTGTTTATTATTCACAGACAAGTATTTAAAACATGGTGATCTTGCATTGGCAACAGAATGATAGTACCAAAGGAATAAGATCTTATTTTAATCAAAAACTTACTTTTTGGATGATGGTAGAAATATATGCATGCTGTAAATGAATGAATTTGTTAATACAATTGTTTTCTATACTCATGCCTCAAGTAAAGTTTTTGACAATAACAATATTATATTCAGGAAGTACTTTAAAGACAATTGAAATCCTTCCTGAATATGCCATCCTACTGTTTACTTGTATAGTCTGATGGGAATATATTTTGTGATTATTATCATCAAATTATCAAATGGGCTACTGCTAATGACATTCTGGGGGAAAAAAAAACCACCACAGTGAAGCATGGATATTTTATTGCTTAACCTAAAAATAAAAAAGCTAGATGGGAGTTTTATGTTGTTTTTCTTTTTAATCAAATGTCCAATCATGATTTTAGAAAACTTGTATAGCCTAGAAATGTCTTTTTGAAATCAACTATAAAATAATGACATTATTAAAATAACAGCAATAATAAGAGATATAAACATGGAGCTGCTAAGTCAAGTGTGTGTTAAGGGAGAGAAATGAGGTAAGCAAATCCCACATTTCATTATTTCATGAATAAATTTAAATAAACAATCTTTTAACAGGGCGTTTAATGGACCTGATGAGAGGCGACATAGAGATTAAAAGAAAATCAAACTTGAAATTGTCTTTTAGAGCCTTGATTTCTTCTAATATAATCTATATTAAGGCTACAGAAAGTCTGCCTAACATTTTGAAGACTCCTCAGTAAAAGAACTCCCTGAACTCATCGACAAACATGTATAGAGTGGAAAGAGAGGGTAAAGATATAGGTTCGGTTTTTGGTTTTGGCAGAGAGAAGATCTCAACTCCTTAAGACCTAACCTAATACATCTTAAGAATTTTTCTAAACACATAAATGTTATATCAATTGATATAAATAGTGGGAAAAAAACATGGAATAATGAAAAAAAGATGGTGGAGGAGAGTTGTGATACTGAAAATGTATTCACAACAATACTTCTTTTCACTTGCTATCTTATATTTTCTAGGAGTTGGTTCTAAGCCCTAAAAACAGGAAATGGGATTCCTAGCAATGAATTCATTTTGAAATCATTTTACTTTGAGAAAACTATTTGCATGGCCAAAAACATTTGCTGAAAGGAGTTAATGAATGCTATTAGAGACTGGAAAGGATAAAGCAAACATTATGACATTACCTTTTTTGATACCTTAATGTCTGAAGTGAGTATAGCGCTTTTTAAAGTCTGACAGATTGAATTATAGAGTTAAATAACTTGCCAAGGGTCATTTTCAGTTGGCATGTGTCAAGCATGGAATTTGAAGCTATGTTTTCTTTGTCTATTTTACTATGCTACCTTGTGATAACCAACTGATGAACTAACATTGATTTACATTAGGAATAAAAAGAGAAATGAAAGTCCCTACTTTCAGAAGTTTATATTCTAAAGAGAGAGAGACATGTGTACATAAGTATAAACATATGTACATGCGTGCATTCGTATATACAAGATAAATGCAAGGTAATTTGGTGAAGGATGACACTAACAGCTAAGAGGGATCAGGAAAGGCTCTTTATAGAAGGTAGTGCTCGAGCTACACTTTGAAGGAAATTACAGATTCCGTGAGTCCATGACTTTTCTGCATATGACTTGTTTGTACGTAGTTCTTTATATCTTGTCTCCTCCATCAGTTTGTGAGCCCTTTGAGAGCAAGGACTGTTGGTTACCTTGCGCTAGTAGGTGCTTTTAAAAATACGTAGTCCTTACTACTGTTTGGGGACTGTAGGGATCAGGAAAGCAGTATCCAGTTTTGTTTCATAATAGAAAAAGTACAGAGATTATCCTAAGAGCTGTAGTAATAATAGTTCGTCAGTGATATAATGCGAAATCATCAGTAACAATAATAACTTTTCTTTGAGATAATTACAAATTCATTATATTTTTCTTTATTTTGATAAGTTGCACTTGGCCTATAGAATATACTTTATTATCTAATATTTTTTCTTTTCTTAATTGTTCTGTGTTTCTCAGCACATTCTCCTGGATGAACTCATTTTATTTCATAACTTCAGGATTTACTTGAACACTAATGACTCCCAATTGTCTCTTTACTCTGACATTTCACCCAGTGTTCAGTCTCTAACTCCCACCTGCCAGTCGGAATATTTTTAAAAAGACATATTGTCCTCAGTTTGACTTTTTCCAAACTGAGCTCATGTCTCATTTCCCTGCTATTCCTTTTTCATACTGATTATTAAATTTCAATTTTTCCTGTTACCTAAACTTATAATCTAACTTGCCTTGTCCCACCCTGTCTAACCATGTAACTCTGATGCTTTGAATTCCTCTTTGTATCCTCCCCCAAATACATTTAGTTATTTCTTGGTGTGTGATGTAAATACAGTCAATTCTCTATCTGTTCTGATGATAGGTGGAGATATGAATCAGTGGAAGGGATAAGCCAAAGTTGTAAATATCTAAAACAGTCATTGGAATTTATTATTAATTTCATTTCATGCACATCCACCTCCCTAGCCATATTCTCCTAAGACTAATGTGAATTTATCTTGGTTTCTTAAGAGAAAGTCAACTGATTTGGGGGAGTTGGCCTATAGAAGTGCTTGCTCAAAAGGGAGAGATATAAAATAAATTAGCAGCAAATGGTGTACAAATACTTTGATAGATCTATGACTTCATTTGCATGGATAGTCCTTCCAAAGTTGCAATCTATTCACGCCTGTTCATGTGTGACCCTTGTCCATGGTTTCCTCTAAGTCTGATAGAGGAAATATACCAAAGAACATGGATAATTCCCTAATTTTCTTTTGATGTTGTGAGGGTTATGGGGAATCAAGCAAAATATCCATTGATCATCCCTTGTTCTCAACATGACCAGCCCATGTAAATTTTCAATTCTTAATTTTAATGGTATCCTTTATATCACTTTTCCTGTGTAATACTTTATTTATAATTTGTTAGAGATTTCTACCTCCCATTGTATGGTTCTCCATTACCATCTGGGTGCTACTCAACTTCATTTCTCCAACAATTGTAACATCTCATGACTTATACGTAGCCTTACAACATCATTAGCAAAGTATTCACAATGAATAGATGTCTTTTTTTCTCAGAAAAGTTTGAGGTCATAAAAGAAATTGGTAATTTTCCAAAGGCAGATGGTCTTCTATTCAGTTATACAATCAGCTCAGTATCAATTTACAATATCTCCTTAATATGTATGTATATATATATGTATATGTAATATATATACATACTATGTACACACATTTATATCTGTGTATATAATAGCATATGATACATGTGTAGTGTATGCATATGTAGACTAGTAAACAACCATATCAAACCACTTCAGCCAACTACTTGACTTAATACCTTATTCATTTTCATCTCTGGTTCTAAGGCATTCAGAAAATGTCTTCATATTCCCTCATAAATTATTGAAATTTTAATACCTATCTCATTATCTTTGAGTCCCCACTCCAGGTTATTAAATATTATTTATCATATCAGCAGGAAAAACTTATTTTTCCATACATTTTAATTACTTCTCTGTTTCTATATATAAAAAATTATAAATTTATATATCTATATTTATAAAATATATACATATATCCAAAATACCTTTAACCTCAAATAAAAACAAGACTACTTATTTACCAATGATATAGCAAACAACAAAACAAAAATTTAATCATTTTCTGTCTTAGTTCTGAGTAAGATCATAGCCTGAGTCATCTCTAATTGTCATTGTTGGTGACTTCTCAATTTTCGAATTCAGTCTCATAATTTAGGTGTCAAGGATAGCGGTAAAAATCTTTAAAAAAAAAAATCTAAAAACAATGATCATTAGAATACCCTTCAAAAGCTGAGTTAAATATAGTCAGTTCAGAGAATTCTCTTAGTGCTTTTGCTTTGCACTCCACTTAGTGTTTCTTTAGTCATCATTATTAATATTCTTTTCTGAGAATGGTTAAACTTCAAGTTTTCTCTTAAACTCCTCAAAGATTCCATTTTCTGTTAAAGAAACAGCAATACTCTCTATATCTCTATGCAAGAGGTTATACAAGATAGTATTATATGTGTTTGTACAAGTCTAAATGAAGGTATATGTAAGTATATATATATGCACAGATATATGCATGCACACTACATACATCTATATAAACATACAATACACATGAGTATATGTATATTTGCATTATTGAGTAATATCTGTGGGTCAGGTATCCAGTTGCATGTCAGAACCTGGACTGAAGGCATTCCACATCTACAATATTTTTCCTGTATGAATTATTATGCAAAACACATCTATTATAATCAAGCAAAAGAACATGAAGTAAAAAATTCATACATCATTAATGGGGGACTGAATGTTAATATATTTATTATTTAAACTTAGTTTCCAATTCTGAGGGTTTTTTTTGGGTCTTCACATGTTAGTGATGATTGTTTAGTCAGATTTTTGGTGGGGGAGGCTAATAGATAAGTAAATATAATCCTACACTCAGAACTGTGCTAAGTAGATTCTGGCTATTTGTAAGATTGTCAAAGAGAGTCAAAATCTATTATTAGCTACAAATTGAAGATCTAAAATTAACCAACCATCTTTCAAGGGAAAATAAGCAAGAAAACATGGATTATTCAGGGCACATTTGGAGAAACAGCTCAAGCACAATCTCCATTGATTGCTTGTTGGATATTGTCTTTGTTTTTTATTTTTATTTTTAGTTCTTTCTCTTTTTTTCAGTACCAAATTCTTCCCCTCCATTCAACTCTTCACTCACACATTGAGAAGGCAAGCAATACAATACCGTCGCATGTGTGAAATCATGTAAAACACCTTTCCACAGCAGTCATATTGAATAAAAAGCAAGAAAAATAAAGAAAACAAAAATTGCATCAGTCTGTAGTCAGAATCCATCGGTTGGGAATTGTGGTGGATCATTGTGTTGATCAGACTAACCAAGGCTTTCACAGTTGATAATCATTACAATTTTGCTGTTATAATGTACAATGTTTTCCTAAATCTTCTTACTATACTTTTCCATCAATTCATATGTCTTCCCTGGTTTGTTTGTTTGTTTTCTTGGAAAACATACCCTTCATCATTTTCTACAATGTAATAGTACTCTATCACAATCATATATCACAATTTTTTCAGCCATTCCCATTTGGTGGGAATGACCTCAATTTTTAATTCTTATTCACTGCTAAAAGAGGTGCCATATTTTTGTGCATATGTGTTCTTTTTCTTTTTCTTTGATCTCTTTGGGATGTAGACTTAGCAATAGTATTGTTGGGTCAAAGAATATGCCCACTGTTATAGCCCTTTGGACATAGCTCCAAATTTTTCTCTAGAATAGGTGGACCAGTTCACAACTCGACCAACAGTGCATTTGCATACCTATTTTTCCACATCCCCTCCAGCAATTGTCATTTTCCTTTTCTGCCATGTCAGCCAATCTTGAATGGTAAAAGGTGACACCTCCAGTTGTTTTAATTAACATTTATCTAATCAATAGCGATTTAGATTTTTTTCATGTGATAGCTCTTATTTTTTAAAAATAAATTTGGCTCAATTTCCTATATATTTGAGAAATGAGACTTTTATCAGAGAAATTTGGCATAATATTTTCACCCAATTTCCTTCTAATTTTGCCTGCATTGATTTTATTTGTGTAAAAATCTTTTAAATTTCATGTAATTTAAATTATCTATTTTATTTACTATGATCATTTCTGTCTCTTGTTTAGTCAAAAATGCTTTCTTTATCCATAAATCTGATGGGTAAATTTTTTCCCCATGCTCTTCTAATTTGTTTGTGCTTTCACCATTTATGTCTAAGCCACGTACTCATTTTGATCTTATCTAGGTATGTGATGTGAGATATTGGTCTATGCCTAGTTTCTGCCAGCCTGCTTTCCTGCACAGTTTTTGTCAAATAGTGAGTTCTTACTTCAAAAAGTTGAATATTTGGGTTTACCAAAGACTAGATTGCTTTAGTTATTTATTGCTATGTATGATGTATCTAATTTAGTCTACTGATACACCGTTCTATTTCTTACCTCTAGAATTTAGCTATAATATTCTCGGGAGCTTTCATTTTGGGATCTCTTTCAGAAGGTGATCAGTGGATTCCTTCAGTTTTTATCTTACCCTCTGTTTCTAAGATATCAAGGCAGTTTTCTTGATAATTTCTTAAAATATGATATTTAGACCCATCCATAGCTTCATTTCTCCTCAATCTATTTTCCAGGTCAATTGTTTTTTCAACAATAGTTTTCACATTTTTTTCTGTTTCTTAGGACAAACATCTGTACTACTTTAGGTAGACTTTAAAATATGATGAGTACTCGTTGTTGCTTCTATTTTTGCTGTTCAGTCATTCAGCTGTGTCTGACTCTTTGTGACCTCATGGACCATAGCACACCAGACTTTTCTGCTCTTTACTATTTTCTGAAGTCTGTCTAACATCATGTTTATTGCTTCCATGACATCCATCCGTCTCATTCTCTACAGTGTTCTTCCCTTTTCACCTTCAATCTTGCAAACATCAGGGTTTTTTATCCAGTGAGGTCTGTCTTCTCCTTATATGGCCAAAAAGCTTCAGCTTCAATATTTGACTTCCAAAGAATAATATAAATTAATTTCTTTAACAATTGAGAGATTGGATCTCTTTGCTGTCCAAGGGACTCTCAAAAGTCTTCTCCAGGGCCTTGATATGAAAGCATCAATTCTGCAGGATTCACTTTTCCTCGTAGTCTAATTCTCATTATTGTTCAGTCTTTTCAGTCATAATTGACTCTTCATGACCATATTTTGAGTTTTCTTGGCAAAGATACTGGAGTGGCTTGCCATTTCCTTCTCCAGCTCATTTCATAGATGAGCAAACTGAAGTAAACAGGATTAAATGATTTACCAAGGGTCACACCACTAGGGAGTGTCAGAGGCCAGATTTGAATTCAGGAAAATGCGTCTTTCTTACTTCAAGCTCAACATTCTAACCACTGTGCCATCTAGCTGTCCCAGTCCTACTCTCATGGTCATATATTATTACTGGAAAAAACCATAGCTTTGACTATACAGACTTTTTTCGGCAAAGCGTTGTTTCTGATTTTTAGTATGCTGTCCAGATTTGTTATAATTTTCCTTCCAAGGAGTAAGAGTCTTTTAATTACATGGCTGCAATCACCATCATCAGTGATCTTGAACCCAAGAACATAAAATCTTACACTAATTAAATGTCTTCTTCTACTTTCCAGGAAGTGGTGGGACCAAGTGTGATAGTCTTAGTTTTTTTTAAGGTTAAGCTTTCAGCCAGCTTTAATACTCTCCTTTTTTTACCCTCATCAAGAGGCTTCTGAATTTTTCTTCACTTTCTGTCATCAGAGTGGTATCATCTGTATGTCTGAGATGGTTGCTATTTCCAGCTTCTGATTCATCCAGCATGGCATTTTGCACAATGTACTCTGCACACGAATTAAATAAATAAGGTGACAATATACAGCCTTGTCATACTCTTTTTCCAATCTCAAACCAATTAGTTATCCCATGTTTGGTTCTAACTGTGCTTCTTGGACTGCATACGGATTCCTCAGGAGACAAGTAAGATAATCTGGTACTCCTTCCTCTTTGAGGTGACTTGCCACATTTTGTTGTGATTCATACAGTCAAAGGTGATAGCATAATCAGAGAAGGAGAGGTAGGTAGTTTTGTTTTCCTGGAACTCCCTTACTTTCTCCATAATTCAGCAAATGTTGGCAATTTGGTCTCTAATTCCCGTGCCTCTTTGGAAATGAGCCTGCATTTCTGGTAATTCTTGGTTCAAGTATTGCTGAAGCCTAGCTTGTGGAGTCTTGCATAACTTTGCTGGCAGGTCAAATGAGTACAATTGTTCTGTAAACTGAACATTCTTTGACATTGTCCCTCTTTAGGATTGGAGTATAAATTGATCTTTTTCAATCCAGTGGACACCGTTAAATTTTCCACGTATACTGACACATTGAGTGCAGCACTTTAACAGCATTATCTTTAAGGATTTTAAATAGCTGAGCTGAAATTCCATCACCTCCACTGGCCTTACTATTAGCAATGCTTCCTAAGGCTCATTTGGCTTCATTCTCCAGGCTCTACTAGTAACCACACCATCATGGTTTTTGGTGATGTTAAGGTCTTTCTTGTATAGTTATTTTGTGTAAGCTTGCCATCTCTTCTTAATCTTTTCTACTTTCATTAGGTCTCTACCATTTTTTATCTTTTATCATGTCCATTTTCACATGAAATGTTATATTTATATTTCTAATTTTCTTGAAGAGATCTCTTATCTTTTCCATTCTGTTGTTTTCTTCTACTTCTTTTCATTGCTCATTTAAGAAAACCTTCTTATCTCTCCTTGCTGTTCTCTGGAATCTCCATTCATTTGGATATATCCTTCCCTTTCTTCTTTTCTTTTCCTTCTTTTCTCAGCGATTTGTGAAAGTTCATCAGATGGCCATCTTGCTTTCTTCCTCTACTTTTTCTTTGGGATGTTTTTTGTTGCTGCCACATATACAATATTGTGAACCTCTGTACATAGTTCTTTAGGCATTCCATCTACCAACTCTACTCCCTTAAGCTTATTCATCACCTCTACTTCATAGTCATAAGGGATTTTATTTAGGTCATACCTACATAAGTCTTAATAGTTTTCTCCATTTTCTTCAATTTAAATCTGAATTTTACCAAAGAGAAGCTCATAATATGAAGATCCAGGTCTTGTTTTAACTGATGGTATAGAGCTCAGACCTGCACAACATGTGCCTCAGAGGCCATCCATTATGCAGATCTGGTATAGAGCTTCTCTGCTTTTAGATGCAGAGTATATAATCAATCTAATCCCTGTGTGGAATTACTTTTTATCTTGTTGATAAAGGGTTTTTGTTATGACCAGAGAGTTATCTTCACAAAACTCGATTAGTCCTCTGCTTTGCTTCATTTTGTTACTTGAAGACCAAACTTGCTTGTTATTCTATTTATTTTTTTGATTTCCTATTTTAGCATTCCAATGTCTTGATGAATGTGATATCTTTTTGTGTGTGTTATTTCTAGAAGATGTTCTGGATCTTTAGAGAATTAAGCCATTTCATTCTCTTCAGCATCAGTAGTTGGAATATTTGACTTGTGTCACTGTGATGTTGAATGGCTTGCCTTGGATTCCAACAGATATCATTCTGTCACTTTCAAAATCTATACATAGTATTGGTTTTCTTACCCTTTTATTGACGATGAGGGCTACTCCATTTCTTCTAAGGTATTCTTTTCCAGAGTATTATATGTAATGATCACCTGAATTAAAAATCACTCATTCCTGTCCATTCATATTTCCTGACACCCAAGATGCCGATATTTAAACTTTCCATGTCCTATTTGACCACATTCAGATTATGACAGGTCAGATTTTACTAATCGAAAGAGAGAGTAAGACAGAATATTCAGTAATAGCTGATGAACTATGCCATCATTAAGTCAAAATGACTAACACTTTTACTATAAATATTTTGATTTATATTTTTAAAAATTTATATTTAAATAAATATGTTTTAATTGTTCTATGTTCATTAAAACTATGCTAAATAAGTCTATTGCCATGATGCTTTAGTGAGTGGCCTCACCCAGGAACTTTTTTACAGATTCACAAATTTTGTGTTTCTCAATTCTATTTTATTAACCTAGCATTCAAATTTCTAAATGATTGTACATTGAAAATAGAACATATCCTTGTGAAGCAGTATCTTAGATTTAGAAGGGGGACTTTATTTTTATCCTTAATGACTTCTCATTTTTGTAGAAGCCACATAGCAACATCGAGACTGGGATTTTATTGCTTTGATGTTCAGGTAACTGTAGCTTAAAATCGTTGATATTTTTTAGGTAAAAATAAGCAGTGTACCTTGTGATTTGTAAATAATGTTGGGAATTTCACAGAATTCAACTCATTCACAAATTATATGTGTCATTAGGTTAATCCCTTAGGCAACCCTTAGGGCTCCATGCCTTTTATAACTAGTGCTAGAAACATGTGAATTGTAGTTTTAATAGATGCTGAATTGTGTTACTAATCCTGCAAAATATTTATGAGGGAATTTTGGGCTTGCACTTTGAAAAGATAAAATTACTCTTTCAAGGCATAGGAACATTGGGGCTAGATACAGAATGAGAAAAATCTGAAATCTAATTCCAGCTCAAAGACTGACTTGCTATGTGATCCTGGTTTAATTCACTTAAACTTTCTGAGCTTCTGTGTTCCTCATCAGCAAAATTGGGATAAGAATAGCACCTACCTCATTGAGCTGTTGTGTGGGTCAGATGAAAAGAAGTGTGTGCAGTAGTTTGCAATCCATAAAGTATTCTATATCTAGCATTATTTTGCATTAAGCTATCATCTTGAGATTTCTTTGTATATTTCAGTCTAATTCATTAAGTACATTTTTATCATCTACAGTGTGGATAGCATTAGACCATCTACTGGGGAAAATACTAAAATGAATATGACAACTGACACCTCCTGTCTTCAGAGACCTGATAAGGTGACAAGAAGACACAAATAAATATAATACGGAATAGGGCATTGAGCATAATGAATAGGAAAATTGTTGTAGGCTGCTTTGAAGTAGAAAAACCTTTCTAAAATCTCTCCAAACATTTTCATCATTATCAAACCTCTCATGGGTTCTTCCAACAAATACTTAACACCTCCCTCCCCCCCCCCCCGTTCCTGTCCAGTTCTCATGGCTGAGAACTTTGCCCTTCATACTTCTTGAAAAATTTGAGACCATTAGATATGAATCCCTTCTTAGCTCCAGTTTCTCACCTCTCTGCCGTACTGCTTTCAGTTTTCCCAACAATTTTTACCATATAATGAATTTTTACCCCCAAATCTTGTCTTAACATTTGTCAAATACAAGGTTATTGTATTTATTTCCTGCTGTAAATTGTATGCCTGCTCTGTTCCACTGATCTACCTTTCTATTTCTTAACCAGCACCAGATGTGTTTGATAATTGCTGCTTTAAATATAGTTTAAGATCTAATACTGCTAAGCCTCCTCCTTTAAAATTTTCATTAGTTCTCTTTGATGTTCTTGACTTCTTGCTCTTTCAAATGAATTTTGATATTATTTTTCAAATTCAGCAAAATATTTTTTCTGTGATTTAATTGGGATGGCAATGAATGTACTAGTTAGTTTAGGTAAAATTGCCATTTTTGTTATATTGGCCCTGCCTACACATGAGCAATTAATTTTCTCCAATTATTTAAATCTGATTTTATTTGTGTAAAAGTTTTTTTTTATGTAACTTTAGTTATATAGTTTCTTGGTTTGTTTTGGAAACTTGAGTTGGAGACCATTGGACATGGAATCAGAAAATGAGGGCTCAAAATTTTAATAATCCATTTATCAGAAGGAAATTTTCTGAAATATCAGAAATGTTTCCTTTCAATGAAATTGAAATTCCTTAGTTAGCTTATTTGAAACAAATGAAAATAATCATCTACTTTTTATGGATAAGGAAACTTTTTGTAAACTATAAAAAAGAATATAAATGAGATATGAGGAAACAAAGAACATTTTTTTTTTCTGGGGGAATTAAGGTTTCATTGAAATGTTAGTATCTTGCAGTCAGTATGAAAGAATGAAGTGATGAACATGTGTCTTCAAAGTCAGTATGGGCACTTAAATCAATTTACTATGAAGACAAATGAATGTACCAAATCACTCTACACAAGTATCAATGAATTGAATTTGTCTTTATCTATATGAAACGACTGGAATTGAGGGAGAAAAATCATACTTGGCAGACTATGAGATTTGAAGTCTTTTGAAGACCTGAGTTTAAATCAGTCTCAGATACTTACGAGGTGTGACCCTAGGCAAGTTACTTAACTTCCCTCCATCTCATTTTGTTCAACTATAAAATGGGGATAATCAAGGCAACTACCTCCCAGCATTATTATGGAGATCAAATGAATTAATAGTAAGAACTCTGCAAACCTTAAAGCTAAATGTTTTTTGTAATGATGATGATGATGATGGTGATGACGACTGTAGGCCATGCTGCATGAGAAGCATTTGAAGGTCTAAGGGATGCAGTCATTATCTTGTTGCCTATGTCCAACACACATGACAGCTGTCCTTCAAGTATGTGAAGGGCCATTATGTGAAAGCCTAATAGGTTGTCTCTGATAATAATGGGTTATTCCTCACTGTAAGTCTTCAAGTAAACACAGATAACCACCTATTTAGGGAATTTATACAGTTGTTTAGGGCAACTAGGTTTGCGAGTGGAGAGAGAGTGCCCAGACCTGGAGTCAGGGAGACTCATCGTCCTGAGTTCGAATCAATCCTCAGACACCTACTAGCTGTATGACTCTGGGCAAGTCACTTAACCCTGTTTGCCTCAGTTTCCTCATCTTCAAATGAACTGGAGAAGGAAATGGCAAACCATACTAGTATCATTGCAAGAAAACCCCCAAAATCGTCATAAAGAATCATATATGACTAAAATGACTGAACAACGGAGCTGATTGCTATGAAAGTAGGAGTTAGAATACATTACCTAAGAATTCCCTTTCAATGCAAAATTCTGTGATTGCTTTTTTTTGCATCTCTCCAGGATATTAGTGTGACCCAAAATATGTCTTCTTGTTTTTTGAATGTTTATATTCCTCATTCTACTGGAGGTGGAAGATAGTTGCCAGGAAATTAAAATAAAAAAAAAAACCCAAAACAATGCACAGTATTTTTTTTTTTTTTGCTTTAGAAGGAGGTAAATTGACCATGCTTATTGTATTTCTTTGAAGCTCAAGCACTAATACATTTTAATCCAACTACATCAAACAGGAATTCAAGATAAATAAATTTCTTTTTTTAGTAATTAGTTATCCAAGTAATGGATATCATTTATTTATTTAGGTTATGGCCAAGAAGTGTTACTTTGTCTCAGTAGTACCTAAATGCGTTCAGCAACATGTTATTTATTTTAGTTATCTGGATTTAGATCCAAGACTAACAGCTGAATTTTGTAGTCATTCATTTATTTAACAGGTAAATGGCATTTAAAAATTTTTTCTGAACTTTATGGAACTAATGGAATTTATTGTCTTTATGGCACTTACTTAAATCAGCATTCTCCAATAGCTTGGTTATGACCAGAGAGTTATCTTCACAAAACTCGATTAGTCTCTGCTTTGCTTCATTTTGTACTTGAAGACCAAACTTGCTTGTTATTCTATTTATTTTTTTGATTTCCTATTTTAGCATTCCAATGTCTTGATGAATGTGATATCTTTTTGTGTGTGTTATTTCTAGAAGATGTTCTGGATCTTTAGAGAATTAAGCCATTTCATTCTCTTCAGCATCAGTAGTTGGAATTTTGACTTGTGTCACTGTGATGTTGAATGGCTTACCTTGGATTCCAACAGATATCATTCTGTCACTTTCAAAATCATACACAGTATTGGTTTTCTTACCCTTTTATTGACGATGAGGGCTACTCCATTTCTTCTAAGGTATTCTTTTCCAGAGTATTATATGTAATGATCACCTGAATTAAAATCACTCATTCCTGTCCATTCATATTTCCTGACACCCAAGATGCCGATATTTAAACTTTCCATGTCCTATTTGACCACATTCAGATTATGACAAGGTCAGATTTTACTAATCGAAAGAGAGTAAGACAGAATATTCAGTAATAGCTGATGAACTATGCCATCATTAAGTCAAAATGACTAACACTTTTACTATAAATATTTTGATTTATATTTTTAAAAATTTATATTTAAATAAATATGTTTTAATTGTTCTATGTTCATTAAAACTATGCTAAATAAGTCTATTGTCATGATGCTTTAGTGAGTGCCTCACCCAGGAACTTTTTTACAGATTCACAAATTTTGTGTTTCTCAATTCTATTTTATTAACCTAGCATTCAAATTTCTAAATGATTGTACATTGAAAATAGAACATATCCTTGTAGAAAGCAGTATCTTAGATTAGAAGGGGGACTTTATTTATCCTTAATGACTTCTCATTTTTGTAGAAGCCACATAGCAACATCGAGACTGGGATTTTATTGCTTTGATGTTCAGGTAACTGTAGCTTAAAATCATTGATATTTTTTAGGTAAAAAATAAGCAGTGTACCTTGTGATTTGTAAATAATGTTGGGAATTTCACAGAATTCAACTCATTCACAAATTATATGTGTCATTAGGTTAATCCCTTAGCAAACCCTTAGGGCTCCATGCCTTTTATAACTAGTGCTAGAAACATGTGAATTGTAGTTTTAATAGATGCTGGATTGTGTTACTAATCCTGCAAAATATTTATGAGGGAATTTTGGGCTTGCACTTTGAAAAGATAAAATTACTCTTTCAAGGCATAGGAACATTATGCTAGATATAGAATGAGAAAAATCTGAAATCTAATTCCAGCTCAAAGACTGACTTGCTATGTGATCCTGGTTTAATTCACTTAAACTTTCTGAGCTTCTGTGTTCCTCATCAGCAAAATTGGGATAAGAATAGCACCTACCTCATTGAGCTGTTGTGTGGGTCAGATGAAAAGAAGTGTGTGCAGTAGTTTGCAATCCATAAGGTATTCTATATCTAGCATTATTTTGCATTAAGCCATCATCTTGATTTCTTTGTATATTTCAGTCTAATTCATTAAGTACATTTTTATCATCTACAGTGTGGATAGCATTAGACCATGTACTGGGGAAAATACTAAAATGAATATGACAACTGACACCTCCTGTCTTCAGAGACCTGATAAGGTGACAAGAAGACACAAATAAATATAATACGGAATAGGGCATTGAGCATAATGAATAGGAAAATTGTTGTAGGCTGCTTTAAAGTAGAAAAACCTTTCTAAAATCTCTTCAAATCTTTTCTGCTCTTTACTATTTTCTGAAGTCTGTCTAACATCATGTTTATTGCTTCCATGACATCCATCCCGTCTCATTCTCTACAGTGTTCTTCCCTTTTCACCTTCAATCTTGCAAACATCAGGGTTTTTTATCCAGTGAGGTCTGTCTTCTCCTTATATGGCCAAAAAGCTTCAGCTTCAATATTTGACTTCCAAAGAATAATATAAATTAATTTCTTTAACAATTGAGAGATTGGATCTCTTTGCTGTCCAAGGGACTCTCAAAAGTCTTCTCCAGGGCCTTGATATGAAAGCATCAATTCTGCAGGATTCACTTTTCCTCGTAGTCTAATTCTCATTATTGTTCAGTCCTTTTCAGTCATAATTGACTCTTCATGACCATATTTTGAGTTTTCTGGCAAAGATACTGGAGTGGCTTGCCATTTCCTTCTCCAGCTCATTTCATAGATGAGCAAACTGAAGTAAACAGGATTAAATGATTTACCAAGGGTCACACCACTAGGGAGTGTCAGAGGCCAGATTTGAATTCAGGAAAATGCGTCTTTCTTACTTCAAGCTCAACATTCTAACCACTGTGCCATCTAGCTGTCCCAGTCCTACTCTCATGGTCCATATATTATTACTGGAAAAAACCATAGCTTTGACTATACAGACTTTTTTCGGCAAAGCGTTGTTTCTGATTTTTTAGTATGCTGTCCAGATTTGTTATAATTTTCCTTCCAAGGAGTAAGAGTCTTTTAATTACATGGCTGCAATCACCATCATCAGTGATCTTGAACCCAAGAACATAAAATCTTACACTAATTAAATGTCTTCTTCTACTTTCCAGGGAAGTGGTGGGGACCAAGTGTGATAGTCTTAGTTTTTTTTTAAGGTTAAGCTTTCAGCCAGCTTTAATACTCTCCTTTTTTACCCTCATCAAGAGGCTTCTGAATTTTTCTTTCACTTTCTGTCATCAGAGTGGTATCATCTGTATGTCTGAGATGGTTGCTATTTCCAGCTTCTGATTCATCCAGCATGGCATTTTGCACAATGTACTCTGCACCACGAATTAAATAAATAAGGTGACAATATACAGGCCTTGTCATACTCTTTTTCCAATCTCAAACCAATTAGTTATCCCATGTTTGGTTTCTAACTGTGCTTCTTGGACTGCATACGGATTCCTCAGGAGACAAGTAAGATAATCTGGTACTCCCTTCCTCTTTGAGGTGACTTGCCACATTTTGTTGTGATTCATACAGTCAAAGGTGATAGCATAATCAGAGAAGGAGAGGTAGGTAGTTTTGTTTTCCTGGAAACTCCCTTACTTTCTCCATAATTCAGACAAATGTTGGCAATTTGGTCTCTAATTCCCGTGCCTCTTTGGAAATGAGCCTGCATTTCTGGTAATTCTTGGTTCAAGTATTGCTGAAGCCTAGCTTGCTGGAGTCTTGCAGTAAATTTGCTGGCAGGTCAAATGAGTACAATTGTTCTGTAAACTGAACATTCTTTGACATTGTCCCTCTTTAGGATTGGAGTATAAATTGATCATTTTTCAATCCAGTGGACACCGCTAAATTTTCCACGTATACTGACACATTGAGTGCAGCACTTTAACAGCATTATCTTTAAGGATTTTAAATAGCTGAGCTGAAATTCCATCACCTCCATTGGCCTTACTATTAGCAATGCTTCCTAAGGCTCATTTGGCTTCATTCTCCAGCTCTACTAGTAACCACACCATCATGGTTTTTGGTGATGTTAAGGTCTTTCTTGTATAGTTATTTTGTGTAAGCTTGCCATCTCTTCTTAATCTTTTCTACTGTCATTAGGTCTCTACCATTTTTTATCTTTTATCATGTCCATTTTTCACATGAAATGTTATATTTATATTTCTAATTTTCTTGAAGAGATCTCTTATCTTTTCCATTCTGTTGTTTTCTTCTACTTCTTTTCATTGCTCATTTAAGAAAACCTTCTTATCTCTCCTTGCTAGTTCTCTGGAATCTCCATTCATTTGGATATATCCTTCCCTTTCTTCTTTTCTTTTCCTTCTTTTCTCAGCGATTTGTGAAAGTTCATCAGATGGCCATCTTGCTTTCTTCCTCTAACTTTTTCTTTGGGATGTTTTTTGTGCTGCTGCCACATATACAATATTGTGAACCTCTGTACATAGTTCTTTAGGCATTCCATCTACCAACTCTACTCCCTTAAGCTTATTCATCACCTCTACTTCATAGTCATAAGGGATTTTATTTAGGTCATACCTACATAGTCTTAATAGTTTTCTCCATTTTCTTCAATTTAAATCTGAATTTTACCAAAAGAAGCTCATAATATGAAGATCCAGGTCTTGTTTTAACTGATGGTATAGAGCAGACCTGCACAACATGTGCCTCAGAGGCCATCCATTATGCAGATCTGGTATAGAGCTTCTCTGCTTTTAGATGCAGAGTATATAATCAATCTAATCCCTGTGTGGAATTACTTTTTATCTTGTTGATAAAGGGTTTTTGTTATGACCAGAGAGTTATCTTCACAAAACTCGATTAGTCTCTGCTTTGCTTCATTTTGTACTTGAAGACCAAACTTGCTTGTTATTCTATTTATTTTTTTTGATTTCCTATTTTAGCATTCCAATGTCTTGATGAATGTGATATCTTTTTGGTGTGTGTTATTTCTAGAAGATGTTCTGGATCTTTAGAGAATTAAGCCATTTCATTCTCTTCAGCATCAGTAGTTGGAATTTTGACTTGTGTCACTGTGATGTTGAATGGCTTGCCTTGGATTCCAACAGATATCATTCTGTCACTTTCAAAATCATACATAGTATTGGTTTTCTTACCCTTTTATTGACGATGAGGGCTACTCCATTTCTTCTAAGGTATTCTTTTCCAGAGTATTATATGTAATGATCACCTGAATTAAAATCACTCATTCCTGTCCATTCATATTTCCTGACACCCAAGATGCCGATATTTAAACTTTCCATGTCCCTATTTGACCACATTCAGATTATGACAGGTCAGATTCTTACTAATCGAAAGAGAGTAAGACAGAATATTCAGTAATAGCTGATGAACTATGCCATCATTAAGTCAAAATGACTAACACTTTTACTATAAATATTTTGATTTATATTTTTAAAAATTTATATTTAAATAAATATGTTTTAATTGTTCTATGTTCATTAAAACTATGCTAAATAAGTCTATTGCCATGATGCTTTAGTGAGTGCCTCACCCAGGAACTTTTTTACAGATTCACAAATTTTGTGTTTCTCAATTCTATTTTATTAACCTAGCATTCAAATTTCTAAATGATTGTACATTGAAAATAGAACATATCCTTGTAGAAAGCAGTATCTTAGATTAGAAGGGGGACTTTATTTATCCTTAATGACTTCTCATTTTTGTAGAAGCCACATAGCAACATCGAGACTGGGATTTTATTGCTTTGATGTTCAGGTAACTGTAGCTTAAAATCGTTGATATTTTTTAGGTAAAAATAAGCAGTGTACCTTGTGATTTGTAAATAATGTTGGGAATTTCACAGAATTCAACTCATTCACAAATTATATGTGTCATTAGGTTAATCCCTTAGCAAACCCTTAGGGCTCCATGCCTTTTATAACTAGTGCTAGAAACATGTGAATTGTAGTTTTAATAGATGCTGAATTGTGTTACTAATCCTGCAAAATATTTATGAGGGAATTTTGGGCTTGCACTTTGAAAAGATAAAATTACTCTTTCAAGGCATAGGAACATTGGGCTAGATACAGAATGAGAAAAATCTGAAATCTAATTCCAGCTCAAAGACTGACTTGCTATGTGATCCTGGTTTAATTCACTTAAACTTTCTGAGCTTCTGTGTTCCTCATCAGCAAAATTGGGATAAGAATAGCACCTACCTCATTGAGCTGTTGTGTGGGTCAGATGAAAAGAAGTGTGTGCAGTAGTTTGCAATCCATAAAGTATTCTATATCTAGCATTATTTTGCATTAAGCTATCATCTTGATTTCTTTGTATATTTCAGTCTAATTCATTAAGTACATTTTTATCATCTACAGTGTGGATAGCATTAGACCATCTACTGGGGAAAATACTAAAATGAATATGACAACTGACACCTCCTGTCTTCAGAGACCTGATAAGGTGACAAGAAGACACAAATAAATATAATACGGAATAGGGCATTGAGCATAATGAATAGGAAAATTGTTGTAGGCTGCTTTAAAGTAGAAAAACCTTTCTAAAATCTCTTCAAATATTTTCATCATTTATCAAACCTCTCATGGGTTCTTCCAACAAATACTTAACACCTCCCTCCCCCCCCCCCGTTCCTGTCCAGTTCTCATGGCTGAGAACTTTGCCCTTCATACTTCTTTGAAAAAATTGAGACCATTAGATATGAATCCCTTCTTAGCTCCATTTCTCACCTCTCTGCCGTACTGCTTTCCAGTTTTCCCAACAATTTTTACCATATAATGAATTTTTACCCCCAAATCTTGTCTTAACATTTGTCAAATACAAGGTTATTGTATTTATTTCCTGCTGTAAATTGTATGCCTGCTCTGTTCCACTGATCTACCTTTCTATTTCTTAACCAGCACCAGATGTGTTTGATAATTGCTGCTTTATAATATAGTTTAAGATCTAATACTGCTAAGCCTCCTTCCTTTAAAATTTTCATTAGTTCCTTTGATGTTCTTGACTTCTTGCTCTTTCAAATGAATTTTGATATTATTTTTCAAATTCAGCAAAATATTTTTTCTGTGATTTAATTGGGATGGCAATGAATGTACTAGTTAGTTTAGGTAAAATTGCCATTTTTGTTATATTGGCCCTGCCTACACATGAGCAATTAATTTTCTCCAATTATTTAAATCTGATTTTATTTGTGTAAAAGTTTTTTTTATGTAACTTTAGTTATATAGTTTCTTGGTTTGTTTTGGAAACTTGAGTTGGAGACCATTGGACATGGAATCAGAAAATGAGGGCTCAAAATTTTAATAATCCATTTATCAGAAGGAAATTTCTGAAATATCAGAAATGTTTCCTTTCAATGAAATTGAAATTCCTTAGTTAGCTTATTTGAAACAAATGAAAATAATCATCTACTTTTTATGGGATAAGGAAACTTTTTGTAAACTATAAAAAAGAATATAAATGAGATATGAGGAAACAAAGAACATTTTTTTTTTCTGGGGGAATTAAGGTTTCATTGAAATGTTAGTATCTTGCAGTCAGTATGAAAGAATGAAGTGATGAACATGTGTCTTCAAAGTCAGTATGGGCACTTAAATCAATTTACTATGAAGACAAATGAATGTACCAAATCACTCTACACAAGTATCAATGAATTGAATTTGTCTTTATCTATATGAAACACTGGAATTGAGGGAGAAAAATCATACTTGGCAGACTATGAGATTTGAAGTCTTTTGAAGACCTGAGTTTAAATCCAGTCTCAGATACTTACGAGGTGTGACCCTAGGCAAGTTACTTAACTTCCCTCCATCTCAATTTGTTCAACTATAAAATGGGGATAATCAAGGCAACTACCTCCCAGCATTATTATGGAGATCAAATGAATTAATAGTAAGAACTCTGCAAACCTTAAAGCTAAATGTTTTTTGTAATGATGATGATGATGATGGTGATGACGACTGTAGGCCATGCTGCATGAGAAGCATTTGAAGGTCTAAGGGATGCAGTCATTATCTTGTTGCCTATGTCCAACACACATGACAGCTGTCTTCAAGTATGTGAAGGGCCATTATGTGAAAGCCTAATAGGTTGTCTCTGATAATAATGGGTTATTCCTCACTGTAAGTCTTCAAGTAAACACCAGATAACCACCTATTTAGGGAATTTATACAGTTGTTTAGGGCAACTAGGTTTGGCAGTGGAGAGAGTGCCAGACCTGGAGTCAGGGAGACTCATCGTCCTGAGTTCGAATCAATCCTCAGACACCTACTAGCTGTATGACTCTGGGCAAGTCACTTAACCCTGTTTGCCTCAGTTTCCTCATCTTCAAAATGAACTGGAGAAGGAAATGGCAAACCATACTAGTATCTTTGCCAAGAAAACCCCCAAAATCGTCATAAAGAATCATATATGACTAAAATGACTGAACAACGGAGCTGATTGCTATGAAAGTAGGAGTTAGAATACATTGCCTAAGAATTCCCTTTCAATGCAAAATTCTGTGATTGCTTTTTTTTGCATCTCTCCAGGATATTAGTGTGACCCAAAATATGTCTTCTTGTTTTTTTGAATGTTTATATTCCTCTTTCTACTGGAGGTGGAAGATAGTTGCCAGGAAATTAAAACATAAAAAAAAAACCCAAAACAATGCACAGTATTTTTTTTTTTTTGCTTTAGAAGGAGGTAAATTGACCATGCTTATTGTATTTCTTTGAAGCTCAAGCACTAATACATTTTAATCCAACTACATCAAACAGGAATTCAAGATAAATAAAATTTCTTTTTTTAGTAATTAGTTATCCAAGTAATGGATATTCATATATTATTTAGGTTATGGCCAAGAAGTGTTACTTTGTCTCAGTAGTACCTAAATGCGTTCAGCAACATGTTATTTATTTTAGTTATCTGGATTTAGATCCAAGACTAACAGCTGAATTTTGTAGTCATTCATTTATTTAACAGGTAAAGGCATTTAAAAATTTTTCTGAACTTTATGGAACTAATGGAATTTATTGTCTTTATGGCACTTACTTAAATCAGCATTCTCCAATAGCTTGGGCAGACTGGGATCTACAGGTAGCTACTTATCTTAGGATGCCAAAAGTCAGGATTTTGACATCGTATTTTAAGGTTTGCAAAGTGCTTTGCATATTATTATCTGATTTGGTTCTAACAGCAATCCCATCTCCCTTACCACCCAGCTATTCTGCCCCCTCTAAGTACTTCAGAATATTTGTAGAACTCAATCAAATATATTAATTATTCTTATTTCTACCCTATTAATTGGAGTCTTGGGTGAAATAAGCCCTGAAAAGGGTAGCCCTCTTTAGGCTTATAAAAGTGTGGTAAAATAGTAGTATTATTGATATTCATAATATTTAATTAAAATTAAGACAATATATTATCGATAACAAATTTTTTTTTTCCATGGGAAATAGTGTGAATAGTCCATTTGATCTCCTGATCTAAAATGTGACATTATTTGGAGATAATTTTGGTATCGTGGAGAAAGCTTTGGGATCAAAGCTGTAACTACAGATTTTTACAACTAGGAAATTCACACACACACACACACACACACACACACAACTATGTCAAGGGAAAATAGCATGAAAGGCACCCTTAAATGTGGCTAGGATTGGTAGGCAGAGGGGAGAATACCACTATGTGGGGAGAAACAATGATTCCAACACTCTACAATGCCCAGTGCTTCCTCCCAAATAATCTGGTAGCTTCTTCTTTAAATTGACTGTAGCACCTAATTATGAGTTTCTTCATACTTGGCATCTAAGAAATCAGATGACTCAGATGTAACGAGAATCCCTGGGCCTTAGAGGTTGGAGAGATCTACAGGGACTGAATATTTTCCTTTTTTTTTTTTAAATAAAAATTTATTTATTTAACTTTTTACATTCCTTTTCACAAATTTTTGGGTTCCAAATTTTCTCCCCTTTTATCTCCTTCCCCCACCCCAATACACTGAGCAATCTAATTTTCCCTATCTCCAATCTGCCCTCTCTTCTATCATCCCTCCCTTCTCTTGTCCCCATCTTCTCTTTTGTCCTCTAGGGCCAGATGACTTTCTATTCCCCATTAACTGTATTTCTTATTTCCTGGTAGCAACAACAATACTCAACAGTTGTTCCTAAAACTTTGAGTTCCAAATTCTCCCCATCCCTCCCCTCCCCACCCATTCCCTTTGGGAAGGCAGGCAATTCAATATAGGCCCTATCTGTGTAGTTTTGCAAATGACTTCCATAATAGTCGTGTTGTGTAAGACTAACTAAATTACCCTCCATCCTATCCTGCCCCTCATTGTTTTTATTCTGTCTTTTGATCCTGCCCCTCCCCAAGAGTGTTGACTTCAAATTGCTCCCTCCTCCCATTGCCCTCCCTTCCATCATCCCCCCCACTCTGCTTATCTCCTTCTCCCCAACTTTCTTGTATTGTAAAATAGGTTTTCATACCAAAATGAGAGTGCATTTTATTCCTTCCTTTAGTTGAATGTGATGAGGGTAAACTTCATGTTTTTTTCTCAGCTCTCCTCTTTTTCCCTCCACTAAAAAGTCTCCTGCTTGCCTCTTAAATGACATATAATTTACCCCATTCCATTTCACCCTCTTTCCTCCCCCTACCTTTCTCTCTCACCATTTACCTTAATTTCTTTTAAGATATGGTCCCATCCTATTCAATTCACTCTGTGCTCTCTGTCTTTGTATGTGCGTGCATGTGTGTATGTGTGTGCGTGCACGTGTGTACATGTGTGTGTGTATGTGTGTCTGTGATCCCACCAACTACCCAGATACTGAAAAGTTTTAAGAGTTACAAATATTGTCTTTCCATGTAGGCATGTAAACAGTTCACTTTTGGTAAGTCCCTTATGACTTTTCTTTGCTGTTTACTTTTTCATGCTTCTTCTCATTCTTGTGTTTGAAAGTCAAGTTTTCTTTTCAACTCTGGTCTTTTCATCAAGAATGTTTGAAAGTCCTCTGTTTCATTGAAAGACCATATTTTCCCCTGAAGTATTATACTCAGTTTTGCTGGGTAGGTGATTCTTGGTTTGAGTCCTAGTTCCTTTGCCTTCTGGAATATCCTATTCCACACCCTTCGATCCCTTAATGTAGAAGCTGCTAGATCTTGAGTTATCCTGATTGTATTTCCACAATACTGGAATTGTTTCTTTCTAGCTGCTTGCAAGATTTTCTCCTTGACCTGGGAGTTCTGGAATTTGGCCACAATGTTCCTAGGAGTTTCTCTTTTTGGATCTCTTTCAGGTGGTGATCGATGGATTCTTTCAATACTTATGTTGCCCTCTGGTTGTAGAATGTCAGGGCAGTTTTCCTCGATAATTTCATGGAAGATGATATCTAGGCTCTTTTTTTGATCATGACTTTCAGGTAGTCCCATAATTTTTAAATTGTCTCTCCTGGATCTATTTTCCAGGTCATTTGTTTTTCCCATGAGATATTTCACATTCTCTTCCATTTTTTCATTCTTTTGGTTTTGTTTTGTGATTTCTTGGTTTCTTAGAAAGTCATTAGCCTCCATCTGTTCCATTCTAATTTTGAGAGAACTATTCTCTTCAGTGAGCTTTTGAACATCTTTTTCCATTTGGCTCATTCTGCTTTTGAAAGCATTCTTCTCATTGGCTTTTTGAACCTCTTTTGCCAATTGAGTGAGCCTATTTTTCAAGGTGTTATTTTCTTCAGCATTTTTTTGGGTCTCCTTTACCAAGGTATTGACCTGTTTTTCATACTTTTCTTGCATCTCTCTCATTTCTCTTCCCAGTTTTTCCTCCACCTGTCCAACTTGCTTTTCAAAATCCTTTTTGAGCTCTTCCAAGGCCTAAGCCCACCCGACATCCCCCTGGGATGTCTGGGATACAGAGGCCCCCCGCCCTTCACGTCTTTCCCTGATGGTAAGAATAGTTCCTCATCATCAGAATTGAAAGGCGGGAACATTTGCACCTGCTCAAAGTAGCTGTCTATAGTCTTATTTTTTCTTCCCTTTTCTGGGCATTTTCCCAGCCAGTTACTTGACTTCTGAGATTCCTCTCCACCCCCACCTAGATCCGCCCAGCTAGTGCTTGGGGTCTGAGATTCAAATGGGCTTTCCGGGGCAGGTGTGGCTGTTATTCAATGTGAGCTTATGTTCTGGTGCTCAGGTGGGGGCAGGGCCGCTTCCCAGGTTCAGTTCCCTCAGGGGCTTTATGCAGAGATCTTCAGTAATGGAGCGGGTGGGGGCAGGGCCGTCTCCCAGGCTCAGTTCCCTCAGGGGGTTTATGCAGAGACCTGAAGTTCTGCCTGCTGCTCGGGGAGTCCCGGCCTGCTGCCGCTGCCTCTGACACTGCCCCTGCCTCTGCCTCTGCCGCTTCCTCCCGAGGGGGCCTGAGTCACAGAGACACCCTGCTCCCCTCTTGGCCAGTGCAGTCGTCTCTTTCAGTGACCTGTAGCGCCTGTGGGTGGAGGGACCTTCCTGGCCGCCGGAGGTTCCGTACCTGAAGCCTGCTCGAATCTGTTCCTCTTGGCCTCCCGGCCAGGGCAGCACTGGGGTGGACTCTGCTTTCCGGGGCGCGACGGCCCCTGGGGATGGCTCTCCAGGGCTCTCTGGAATGGAAATCTCTTCCACTGTGTTTCTGCACACCCTGCAGTGATCCAGAACTTGTGGGGAGCTCTTCTTACATTAAATCCATGGGCTGTGGGTTCGGAGCTAGCATACGTGAGTCTTTCTACCCCGCCATCTTGACTCCACCCCTATTTTTCCTTTTTTTTATGAGTACCTATGAGGCTTGGGATTTCTTAAATGACTTTAATCTTAAGAATAGTTCACTATTCTTTTATACTAGTGCTCCTTCCTAATGCCCAGCCTCTGAATCTCAGGAAAGTGTGAGAAGATTGGATGATGAAATTTGGGGGGGAAGAAAGGTCAAGGATGGGGAGGCAAAGTTGTCCTCAGTATAGAAGAACCTTCCAACAAGTGATAATGTGCCACCTGTCTTCCCCTGATTTCTGATTTCTTAGGGTCCAGCTAGATGTCTCATGAAGGGTCAACTGCTGCACATACTGAAGGGGGGGGCAGGTTCTCTGGTCTTTCCCCTCTACCCCTAGAAGAAACCAGAGTTTGAGTTCTCTGAGTCTCTGCTGCCCAAGAAACTCTGGAACACAATCAAGATGTTTCTCTAATGGGAGTTTCCAATTTCCTCAAACTATTTTGAGATTACTTACCATCTACTGTTTCTAATTAGTTATTTTCACTTTGTTTCCCTCATTGGAAAAAAAGCATCTTGAGGGAAAGAATTGTTTTTGCCTCCCTCAATATCCCTAGTGCTTAGCACAATATCTGGTAAGGAGTGCTTAATATAGGTTTGTTAAATGATATTCTTTACAGGGCAATAATGTACCATAATTAGTTAAGCCAATCTCCCACAAGCACCCACTTAATTTTTAGTTCTTTGTGACAATAAAACATATCAATATAACTTATTTTTTGTGTACGTGTCCTTTCCCTGTGTCCTCACTCATTTGTGAATATGGACAGTAGTGATATTGCTAGATCAAATTGTATGAACAGACTCTTTGCAGTCCAGTTTGAATCCCTATGGGGCTACTTACTGGTGATGTCACATCAGGCAAATCACTCAGTCTTTCTGATTTAGCTGTGAAACTGAGGGAGTTGGACTGAATTATTTTTAAGGTCCTTTTCACCTCTAACATTCTATGAAATCCTGAGTGTTTCATGGTGAAATTCGGGTGGTGCTTATGAGAGACTAAGGAGAGAGTCACTTATTTGCTGCTGAAAGCAAGAAATGGTCTTTCTGGTCAGAGGAAGTACATCTCCCAGTTAGTTGACTTAAGTCATGTTAAGATTACTTCTATTTAATGCTAAGTGAACTACACAGTCTATTATTTTCACCACCTTAAATGTACCTCACTTTATTCTATACTTCAGTGGTGTTCTTAGGCTTTTTTTTTTTACTACTCCATTGTTTATTTAAAATGTATCCCTCACAATGAAACATTGGATTATAAATGTCTTGTCCCATTATTCACTATTTCTTTCTGACTTTTCGTTTTCTCTCTTCAATTAAATCATCAGTGTGATATATTAGATAGATGTTTGACCAAAGAATTGAAAGACTTGATCAGCATTTAGTATTGGCTCTGGAGTTGGAGGAAAGCGATTCAGATCTCTCTTCTGACTCTTTATTACTTGTATGACCTTGGACAGGTCACCTTCCTGGCCTTAGTTTTCTTATATGTCAAGTGAAGGGATTGGGTTAGATGTTCTTTGAGATTCTTTCCAGCTCCAGATTCTTTATCTTATGAAATTAAAAAGCAAATACTTTTTTAGTGCACATACCCCATCTGCAAAGTTGATGACAAATTTCACATTGGGCGTTCATAGCTCCAGATTCCTCTGCACATCACCAAATATCAGCAGCTAGAAACGAGACCAGAACAAGCTCCTTGAGACATACATTATGTTCCTCTCTACCTAGAAATGCGGATGTAGAATAGTAGGACATCAATTGACTATTTAAAGACAAGAAAGTGAAATTGTATATTCAGAGGCTCTAATCTTTCTTTTTCCCCATCTTGTTTTGGTATATTAATATCTGTGCCTGCTAGTATTTTCTTTCTTTTTGATAATTGCATTATTAATATTATTATTAGGAATAAAACAACATTAATAGCAATTTTAAGAATATGTCAGTGTTTTCTGGTTTATGTCATCAGGGGGGTTCTCTCCAATATCACAGATCATAGCTGTTTGCTAACATGTTTAAGAATTGCTTGAGGCTCAGGGAGGGGAAATAACTTGCTCAAGGTCATCCAGGTAGTAAATATTATTGGTGAGATTTGGACTTCTTTCCTCTGACTACAGAGCCAGTACTTTCCCCCCAGTATTCAGTATTGCTCACATCTTTCTGACTCCCTGGCCAAGTATTGATCACCAGTTATAGCAAACAAATAGAAATGGGGACCACTAATCCATACTTAAGGATATCACATGTTGAGTTAGTTTAAAACACAGTGTCATCTGTGTTTTATAGTACTTTAATTTATTTTGTTAAATATTGCCCAACTACATTTTAATCTGGTTCAGCTACACTCAGAGCGTAGCAGTAGCCTGCAGGCCATGTATTTGACTTCTCTGTAACAGCTTATGGTTTAGTTACAGAAAGAAAACCAAAGAGAGAAAGCAGTAGTGACCAGTGGTGTAATACCACATCAAATGAAGTGTATGATTGTGAGGTATACAATATAGATAAATATCAAGGTAGTGAAAAGACTCAGAATACAACTGAAGGATAGAAAAAGTGGAAGAGGAGAGTACACTAAGTGTAGCTAAGACATTTCAGAGGTCAGATATGGGACCAGGACTTTTTGATTACAAGTCCACCATGTTCCCATCTATGCAAACTTAGTAACCATCTACAAAGACAAACATAGTCCATAAAAGTTAATATCTTCCATGAAAATGCTGGGATCCAATAGTGCAGACAACAAACAAGTTAAGAAAATGCTCCTGGGCTTTCTGGCTCCCCCCTCTTCCCTTATCTGTAAATTTCTCTGAAGAATTCAGAGAAGTCTTTCAAACCAATGGACAAAAGGTCATAATCAGATAAAGCAAAAATCAGTACAATCTGTGGTTCTGTGCTGAACTGGGAGAATATTTCTGTGTAAGTTTGAGGTCCAACTTCTAATCACTACATCTCCAGTTTGTCTATTTTGGGAGGCCAGATGTACTGAAAAGAACCCTGGCCTTGGAAGATAGGTCATCATGGCTCTGCCACTACTTAACAGTTTGCCCTGGGGTAAATCTCACAAACTCTATGTGCCTCAGTTTACTTATCTATAAAATGAGGGAACTGGAATAAAGGAATCTAAAAATGTTTTTAAAGTCTCAACTACAGAATTCTGTAATTCTGTGAATTTCAAGCTATATTAGCAAAATGACCATTGAGAGCCAGATTTCAAATTGGGTTCTTACAGAGTCTTGGGCAATATGGCTTTCTCACTAAAGAATTATTAATACTAAATAGTGTGGATCTATTAGGGTCTTATATTTAAATATTTAGATTCATAAAATCTTTCATCTTTTAGATTTAAAGTTGAGGTAACGTAGTACTGTGTAAATGACATTACACTAAACAAGTGACTCAGGTTATAGTTCTGACTTTTGTACATATTAGCCAAAGGCCTTTAGACAATTCTTACCTTCTCTGAACTTTAGGTTTATTGTCTCTACAAAAGGGGATAATGATCTTGCAAGCTTTATAGTTGCAGGCATTAAATGAGATCAGTGATGTGAATGTGTATTGAAAACTGAAAAGCCCTATATAATTCTCATCTTCAAAATAGCTACAGGTCAGTTAGGAGACTATTCCAATAGGGCAGGCAAGAAGGTATGAGTGCCTACACTAAAGTGGTGGTGTCAGTGACAACAGAACAAGATGGGGTGGATGCAAGAAATATTTCAGAATCAAATCAGCAGTACTTGGCAGTCGATTGGATGTGGGAAATGATAAGGAAGGAAGAATCAAGGATGATGCCAGTAATTAAAGCCTGAGTAACTGGCGGATGATGCCACCAATAGAAAGAGGGAAATCTTATTGACTATTTAAATTTTTCAATTAATTGATTAAATTGAATAACAAAATATACTTATTTTAAAGACTTTCTTCTAATAGTGTTTCTTTCTAATGTCAGATTAATTGCTTTTCTTTTGAATAATTTTATCTTGGTAATGGGGCTAGGTTGTCAAAGAAGCAAAGCTGCTGTTCTTTGTCAGCAAGGTGTGGAATTTATAAAACAAAAGTTGAGCAACAGACACCAAGAACAATCCTTTTTCGGTTTTCAAATGCATAGTTTATTTTATGACTTTTGCTTCATTTGGGCCTTGTCCATTTAATTTTCCTTAGGTGCCAGTGATTGCTGTACTGGGTTCAGGTGGTGGATTCCGGGCCATGGTGGGATTTTCTGGTGTGATGAAAGCACTGTATGAATCAGGAATTTTAGATTGTGCCACATATATTGCTGGTCTTTCTGGCTCTACCTGGTAAGTCTGTATTTTTTAATCTTGGTCTTCCCATTTTGCATTTTAAATTGTTTTCTTTTAGTATTCCTATGATTTTGAAAATGCGAAACTCAGACTTTGAAACACTGAATTTAATTTATGATGAAATGGTTTCTGGTAATCATAGAGAAGTTCCCTGGGTAAATCTATATCTGATAGGACTTGTCACAAAATTTCTGAATGGAAACATTTTATCTATCTATATGTCTATCTATCTATCTATCTAGATATATAGATATATATATAATTCTATATCACACACATATATGTGTATATATGTGCATATATATATGCATATATATGCATATATAATAAAAACAGTAAATTATACAAATTTTTTAAATGTTGCCATCCTGAGAAAAGTGAAATTTTGTGAGAAACCCCATCAGATATGGATTGACATGTATATATGTATATGAATATATATGTATATATGTGTACATACATTTAAAATAAGTCAACCTGAAACTACATTCTAGATATAAATATCATATAAACATGTCAAAAATACCTGGGCACAAAAAAACTTTTTTTTTGGAGGTTTTTAATAGTAGTCACTGGTCTCTTTGTCTTCTATGTCCACCCATGGTTTCTCCTGAGAACATCAGATTTTAGTTTATGTCTGGAAGGTTCCTCAGTTCCCATGCAAAGACGCAGGCCAACAAAATATTGAATACAGTGTAGGATTGTTTTATTTATACTTTGAAAAGAATGACTCATACCTGAACCTATAAACAATTGTAGGACTCATTTTCCTTTCCTGGTTGTCCTCTTTATTTCTTAGTAGTTTGTAGTCATGGCATTTCATACTTTTGACTTGAGTGATTACTATGTCAGGCACTATGCAAAGTGCTAGGGTTACAAAGAATGGCAAAAAACCAAAACAAAACAAAACAAAAAAACAGTCCCAGGAGCTCACATCCTAATGGTGGAGACAACATGCAAACAACTTTTACGTACAAGATAAATTGCAAGTGGATTTTATGTGAGAGAAAAGACTCACTGGGGTTTGGGGGAAGCTCTAGAGAGAACATCTGAGAAAATCAGTTTGCAGAATTTAAGATTGAGCTGAGTCTTAAAAGAGCCCAGTCCCTAGTCTGATAGCTGTGGAGCCTTGACCAAGGTACTTTATTCCCTTAAATCTAGATTGTTCATCTGTAAAACTGACATAAAAAGCATTTGCACTCCCAATTCACAGGGTTATTATTGAGCAACTGACCAGATATTGATGTCATTGTGAAGCTTATTTAGCTGTAAGTAAAAATAATCATTACGTTGAAGTGCATGCTGTTCATTAAGTATGCATTTTCCTTAGGGCCAAATAGTATGAAATGCAGTACTGAAAACATGTGGAGTATTTCAGGATGTTTTGGTATAAACAAGGAAGAAAAAAAATTTCAACATCTGTTTCAAATATGAATCATAGGATGAGTTTGGTCAGTTCATACCTAACTACAAGTAAATATAAAATTAGTTTTGGATAGAATTTTAAAATAAATGTGAATAGTCTGTTTTCACAACATATAAATATCTAGGTTTGTCACATTTCAATATAATATAATTCTTTCCACAAATACATTTATGAAAACTCTTTTGGCTAAGATGCTCTGACTCTTAGTTAAGCTGTGCGCATAGGTGAAAGAATCACAGAAATGCAAACTTCTGGCTCAGTTGCATTGAATTAATTTATCATTTTATCCTATTTCAATCAATCTATTTGGACATGAAAGGAATTGATTGTTCTAAGAGTGAACTGTGAAAAGGAAAGAGCATTTTCATTGATTGCTATCCACGTTCTATGACTAAACATATCCAGAATCCAATACTTTTACATTAGGCAACTAGGTGGCATAGTAGATAGAGTGCAAGGCTTGGAGTTAAAGATACTTGAGTTCATATGCTGCCTCAGAATCCTTCCTGATGGTGTGACCCTTGTCAAGTCACTTAACTTCCTTGTGCCTCAGTTTTCCCATCTGTAAAATGGAGATAAAAATAGTATCTACCTCACAGGGTTGTTGTGAAGATAAAATGAATTCACTTGAGTAAAGCAGTTTGAAAACTTTAAAGTGTTATGAAAATTTTCTCTCTGTGTTTCTGTTTTTCTCATAATTTGTGACAAAGAAGTAGCACAGAGTAAAAGAGAGAGTGAATAGAGGGCCTCAGAATAAGGAATGTCTGAATTCAGGTCCCATCTCTAACATCACTTATTCTCTTAGTATCCTAAGGAACTTTCTAAGACAGTAAAGTTGTAAAACTATTGAAGATCTGCATCTGGGTAGGGAGTTTCCATATGAGAAATTCTGTGATAGTCCTTCCACCAATGAATGTATTCAACTCCACTGTGTCTTCTCCATTCCACTAAGTTTATCTTTTTTCTTTCTTTCTTTCTTTCTTTCTTTCTTTCTTTCTTTCTTTCTTTCTTTCTTTCTTTCTTTCTTTCTTTCTTTCTTTCTTTCTTTCTTTCTTTCCTTCCTTCCTTCCTTCCTTCCTTCCTTCCTTCCTTCCTTCCTTCCTTCCTTCTTTCTTTCTCTCTCTCTTTTTTCCTTCCTTCCTTTCCTTCTCTTTCTTTCTTCCTCAGAGATTTATTTACTTTATCATAACTGAGGCTTATACTTATTTGTGGGACAGCTAGGTGGTATAGTGGTTAGAGCACTAGGCCTGGGAGATCTGAGTTACAATTTAATATCAGACAACTGCTTGTTGTGTGACCCTGGGAATGTCACTTAGCCACTCTTTGCCCCAGTTCCTCATCTGTAAAATGAACCCACAATGGAGAAGGAAAACCACTCCCATGTCTTTGCCAAGGAAACCACATAAATACATCCATGGCCTCACAAAGAGTCAGATACAATTGCCGACTAAACAACGATGCTTATTTGAGAGTCATATGAAGATTCTTTGAGCACAGTTGATCTCAGTTCTCTAAATCCTTTTATATACTAAAGGGTAGTCATTAGTGGTGATTTTTGTAGCAGTAGCTTAAGGGTTCTAATTCTTTATGTTCTTCAAGGTCTACACCCTCTGTTATAATAATGTTTGGAGTGAGGTCACTTTTCCTTCTGTCTGTGGGTGGGCAGAGTGAAAATCCAGATGGAGTTTGGGACCTGTTCAACGAACAAGTACCTCAGGGACCTGATTACGAACTCTCTTGATCCATGTCCTGATGGCGATGTAATATTCTTGTGTCATCAAATTCAGGAGGACCCCGATACTGGGTGGGCTTGATCATGAGCAAATAAGAGAATTTATGTGAAAGGTTAGGCGAAGCTTTAGGGGCTGTATAAACATCAACCGATGAACCCTTTCCTGATCTCTGTAGATTTATTGATACATGTAGTATTGGCTCAGGACTGTTTCTGATTTCTAAAATCACTAATTCTTTGATGGAGGTTTTCAGATTGGCCTGAATTTGCTTTCTATAATGAATGACAGAAACTCCATTATAAGTCGGGTAATAGGTAGTCACTTAGCCCAAGAAATGAGGATATCCTCAGGATGAGACATAGTTCCTCTTTCCATTGTCTGTTGAACCTTTCCTTTAGGATTGGATAAATCACCTTTTTTTTGCACATGCACACACACACACACACACACACAACCTTTGTGGCTCTGTAACCTTTTTCTTCCCATATTGGGAAGAGAAGGAGGATAAGCATTTGTATAGAGTCTACTACGTGCCAGGCATTAGGCTAATCATTTTTCTTTTTTTACAAATATTATCTGAGTTGGTCCTCACAAGAACCCGGACTGGTAAATGCTATTTCAGTGTCACATAGCTAATAAGCCTCTGAGGATGGTTTTGAACTCAGGTCTTCCTTATTTCAGGTCCAGAGTTCTGTCCATCACCAGCTGCACCAATGCTCTCCTCTGCTTTTCTCTACCTCTTCAAACTCTATCCATCTTTCAGGATCCATCTCAAGTTCTAATATCTGCATGGCATTTTTCCAAAATAACTTTGACCATCATGGCCTCTCCCTTCACTTAACTCCAGTGAAACACTTAATCTGTAATAATATCGGAGTCCAGACTATCTGATATTTAATTATTTATTACCTTTTTTATTTTTTGGTGGTTCTCTGGGCATTTGTCTTGTCTCTCCAAATATATTAAAAGGTACTAGATGGGTAGGATAGTACTTTATATGTAGCATATACAGTGTGAACTGAAATATTTAGTGTGTACACATTTATTCAGTGCTAATTTTGTGTATATTATTATGCATATTATTTTACATCTATGTTACATATGTTTTATAAATAGCTATTTATGTACCTTTGTCCACATAGATAGAATGACATCCCCTTGAAGGCAACGATTGTTTTGCTTTTGTGTTTTTATCCACAGCACTTACCACTACACTTGGTACATGGTAAGTATTTAAGAAATTCTTGTAGATCAAGTTTGTGTAACACCATAAAAGGTACTGTGGAGAAAGACAAAATGAATTACTTCAGTTTTCCAAAAATACATTAGAATTTTAATAGTCTGACTCTGAAGAATTATTTTTGTATATAATGGATGAGGCGAGTAAAACTCCTAAGACAAAGCCAAGTAAAGCATAAGATATAATTTAAAGGCAGTGTGGTATAGTGGATAGAGTAGCAGCCTTGGAGCCAGGAAGAAATGAATTCATTTCCCATCTCTGACATACATTGGCTCTGTGACCCTAGACAAGTCATATAACCTCTTAGTGTTTTATAGACAACTCCCTAAGAGTTGAAGTTTCAGACTTGCATTGGTGAAAGGAATTTCCTCATCAGGGAATTTGATATATAAATGAAATTATAGATCCAGTTCCTATCCCTACATAAACTAGAACAGAATATTAACTATATGGAATTGCTGTTTCATTGGAGCAAATTGACTTATTGTAGTATCTGGCAAAATAGGGGTTAATCAGTTTGAATGACAGTGTTTACAGTATTTAGATGTGGTCCTGTAAGTAATTTTAGTATTCATAAAGGCTGTCTTCAGTTTTATAATATAGGTTCACTTACACTGCAAAGTTTGTAAAAGATTCCCTAGGACATAAATTGATGAGAAAATAAAGGTAAAAAAATAGAGATGTAAAGTAATTACCGGTTTTCATTTAAAAAAAAAAACACAGCTGGAGGGTGTGATATTGAAATTGTCCAAAAACTCCCATGGAGTTTCTTTGAAGTCTAGGTGGAGTATGTATAATATATTGAAGGTGGAGAATTGTAACATCTCAAGAAGTCACTGAGTATATTTATCTTTCATAAATGTGCCAGATTTTCCACATTGCCCCTCCTTTTCATATCTCTTCCGTTCATGCTGCTTCCCATAACATTAAAGAACTCTAGCTTCTACATGCAGTTAAACTATTGAGAGAGAAAGCAGAAATGCAAATTTGATCCTAGGAAGACCTTAAATATAGCCGTGTCATTTACTGTTCAGTAATAAATTGTACTGTGTATGGTTCAAATTAATCTGTTTTGTACTATGAAAATTTTGTTTTTTCAATAGGAATATTTTTTCAGGAGTGATGAATTAATTGATTATCCTATATAAGAAGTATTCAATAATTATTCATATCTTGATTTGCCAAATAGTAGGCTTTTAGAGGGATACTGGATATAATTTTCAGTCCAATGCTTCACAGATAGCTGGATGAAATGAAACACTTTTTAAAAAAACAATTTTAGTTATTCATTGTTTTTGCTCAGTGGAAACACCGTAGACTTTGTAGGATTTTTGCCATGACATTTAGGTGTGAAATGAGGTAAGAAGGCTAACGAGTAGAATAAAGGAAAAAAAAACTTTGAGAAAATAAACGTCTGAGTTGTGCAAGATTTATGTTTAAGTGATCCGTGGCCATTGTTTGACAAAAATGAGGTAATAGAGAAGCATTTGGAGGAGCCCCAGACCACCCAGATTTTCTTTGATTACAGACAAGGAAGCTATCAAGGGCAAAATTCTCACTGCAGCTGCTATTATCTTTAGAGTAATTACTTTGACTAGAAATTGTATTATTTATTTATGTTGTTTTATTTTCATTAATATCTTTTGTTTGGCCATCATCTTAATTTTCAGTATATTCCTCTCCCACCAGCTAGAGAGCCATTCCTTGTAACCAAGAACAGAAAAAAAAAGTAGATAAAGTAGTTCATTTTTGTGTCATGTTGTCAACTGGACAGAGAAAAATTCTCTTCTCCTTTTTGCCCTTTCCTCCCCACCCCCAAAAGGGAGATTTCCTCTAACGGACTTGGTTTCAGCTGTCTACTTCATCACCTGATTGACTACCTGCTAGAGTAACTTACGTTAAAATAAGTTAAATAAGCTGGAATTTCTCAAGCCTTTTAAGGTCACCATAGGTAGAGTTAGTTTATCCAGGTAGCCAACCAGCTATTCCCTTCCTGACCCAAAGAAAATCCCTCTTTGTAAAGCGATCACCACTTTGTTCCCATCAGTTTTGTAGCGGCTTTTAAAAGCAGTAATTAAAGGATATAGGATCAGAAGTTGATGTTGTGGGAAACACGCAAGTCAAAACCAGCCCATGTCTAAGCAGCAAGGAAGATAAAAGGAGAAAAAAAATATGTTATACCACATATATATATATATATATATAAGCTATAATAATAATAACATAATCCACAATAATAATGATGTCAGAGATTTTAGAACTTTCCAATAGGAATAATAGTTACATACATATAAACAAATATGCATATTTTTGCATACATAATACATATGTATATAGATTATTGTAATATGTATTCATACATGTGTATGCATAGGTATATAGATAGATCGATAGATAGATTAATCTTCCAATAGGGATATTCATTACTGCTCCTGATTGATACCGGGACTTCTAGAAGATAAGGAGTTATTTGGGATGTGACTAGCTGACTAGAGATAGTTTTAGACTCCTTTTCTGTGACCTAACATACCAGAGTAATGTTCAAGGATGAAGCACAGTTAGTAAGGGCCAGGAAAAAAATGCATGAAAATGCTGATCCTACATGATGATAGTTGGGAGGCTGAAAACTATTAATTGAATGACAGAGAGAAAACTACTTATATAAGACTTCATACCCTAGAGGCTAGCAGATATGATATTAGGAAAAAAAAAGAGAAGTAAGAGATCGCACGGAAAGAGGGGTAAGAACACAGGATTTGGAGTCTGAGTTCAAAATTTATTAACTATATATCTTTTGAAAAGTCATTTATCATCCCTTGGCTTCATTTTAATTATGAGTTAAAATGAGCAATTTGGATTGATGAAAGTACCAATGGAACTCTGGTCTATAATATTATCATCCTAGCCCTAGTAACTCACAGGAGGCAATATTCAGGAAAATGAGCAGTAGCTGTGCTCATGGCTTCAGAATTTGATACACTAATGCACAGAGTATGGCTAATAAAACAAGTTAGTTTTCTTAGTGAAAAAAAAATAAACACAGGCTTACGGGGATAACTGAAAGTTTATGAAATTTTAATTAAAACCAGAATAGAGCAATGGAAAGGCATACATTGTTCTAAAGTAATAAAGTAGCAAAAAAGGGCTTGCTGAAGAAACTAGAGTGGTACCATGGCACATGCAGATAATCCACAGTTGCCATGTTTGGAAATTGACAAACATAAAGAGGACATCAACTTGATAATCAGAGATGGAAGAACTGAAAGTGATGATGCAGATTTTTAAAAAAATAATATTTTATTTTTCCCCAATTACGTTAAAATAATTTTTGACATTTAAAAAAATTGAGTTCCAAATTCTATCCCACCCTCTAGAATCTTTTAAAATTTTTGTTAAGACCACATTGAGTATTGCCTCATACCTATCTGATAATGTGGTCTTAATAGATATTTTAAAAAATTCTAGACCTGTACAGAAAATGAAGAATTTTGTGTAGTCACTGATTACTCCTGGGCTGTAAAACAGAATTGAAATGGTCTCTTGACAGTGTTTATCGATGGAGTAGGCATGAAAGGAATCCTTCTCCTGAGGATTTACTACAGAGGATAATGAGATCAGTGGAGAACAGAATTTGTACAAAGTGAAATTTTTGAGCTGAGTGATGAACTCTGAGCTCCCTTCCTCCTCTGGGATTTATGATTTGATCTGTTAGAAACTGAGGGGCAATCATAAATAGAGGCCTGACCTGAGAATCAGGAAGGCCTTCATTGAAGTCCTGCATTTAACATCTATTGACAGTGTAACCCAAGGCAAGTTGCTTAACCATTTGGAAAAGTCTCAGGCAACATTAAGACTGTAAATTGAAGAAGCAGATGATGATTGGTGTTGGTGTAGGGAATTTCTTCACAAGAAGAATTCTATACCACTGAAATGTAGTTAATAATTACCTCCATTGATAAACTCCATTCCAAAAATAGTTAGGAAACTTTGTGTGGATAACTTAATTACCTTTTCTTGTGGTATGTCTGAGTGTAAATAAAAGATCTTTGAACATATTTACAATTTATATAACATGAAGAGGACCAAGAGATACAGAAATAATATGAAGAAATATGTTCCCAAATAACAGGAATTTAAATTTTATATTACCTGATATCACTTTGAGGATGGTCCCTAAGGTAGATGTGGAAAAATTATCTGGAAACCAAAGTGGTTGAGAGGCAACATAGAATAGTGAAGAGGTGAAAAGAGAGCTAACTTTGGGAGTCAAGAAGACCTTAATTCAAGTCCCAATCATGGTCTATGTTGGTTGCATGACTCCAGAAAAAAAACAATCACTTTATCTTTCTGAACTCTTGGGCAACCCTCTAAGACTATAAGTTGTAGACAACTGCAACCCTGTATTGGTAGAGGGAGTTTCTTGACTGGGAGTTGCCTCTATGAAATAGATCTGAAACATTTGTGTAGGGATGTAAGAGTGAATGTATTTAGATGACATAGTGGATAGAATATTGAACTTGTGACTAGAAAAGACCTGTCTTTAGATCTTGCCTCAGTCAGTTATAAAACTGCATGACCCTGGGCAAATCACTTAACCTCTTAGCCTTAGTTTCCCCAACTGAAAATGGGGATAATAATACCATTTATTCCTACAGTGTTGTTGTGAGAGCAAATATGATAATTATACTACATGCTTTGCAAATTTTAAAGTAATACATAAAATTTTTAGTTACTATCATCATTATTATTATCACCATATGTGTATTGGGTATTAATATATGATAGCATCACACACATATATGTATGTATGTACTAAGGAAAGTTTCTTATCTTACTCAGAAATTATGTATTCCTAAATATTATAAACATTTTCAAGAAGAAAATATGAAGGTTCAGAAGTGGTCATCACCAAAAAAGAAGTCACATGAAAAATGAAATTGATTATAACGAAATAGAGAGGAAATGTCTGGTTACTGATGAGTAGTTTCAGAACCAGCTGAATGTGTGCAGTAACTACTTAGAACAAAGGATAAAATCAACACTATTTCAGAAGGAAGGATGTATGGATTGGAAGATAGCATGTACAATTACGGCAGCTTCAACTTCAAGTGTCTTCTCTCTATAAAATTGTTGTAAGAATGATCTAGGTGTATATTGCAGGTATCCTTGATAAAAATATGAGCTGAAAATAAGCAGACTTTTGTGGATGATTTTTTTCATGCTAGGAATTATCTTCATAGCTGCACAATTGGTTGAGAGTTGGAGCAAACCTAGAATTTTTCTTAATCTACTTTGTGTTTGTTAAAAAAATAATTGAGCATAAAAAGGTCTTTTCCAATAAGGTATCTCCTGTGCATATGTTAAAAAAAATAAAATTAAAAAAATTCTTGATATGTATCAACAGAAATAGCTTTCTTTGAATATGCTTTTTGAAACATAATAGCAGGATACATATGCTCTTGAAAGATTCTTCCAGTTTCATGGAAGAACAGGTATAGAAAAACAGAAAAATAATGTTTTCTAGTTGGTAAATTCCCTAAATGCTCCTTTTTTTTGATCATTTCATATTGTTTTCATTAGTTCTTAGAATGCTACAGTTCCTCCTCAGTTCCACATTTATTTGATAGTGAATATACATGGAACACTAGCAATACACATGGAAAAAATCAAATGGTTGAATGGTCTATTGCATATCATGGTGACCAGTGATTCCTAGTTGTATACATTTTATTTTATTTTTTTTATTATTATAAATTTATTTATTTAACTTTTTACATTCATTTTCACAAAATTTTGGGTTCCAAATTTTCTTCCCAATTGTCCCCTTCCCCAACCCCAATACACCAAGCATTCTAATTTCCCCTATCACCAATCTGCCCTCTCTTCTATCATCCCTCCCTTCCCTTGTCCCCATCTTCTCTTTTGTCCTGTAGGTCCAGATAACTTTCTATTCCCTATTGCCTGTATTTCTTATTTCCTAGTAGCAAGAACAATACTCAACAGTTGTTCCTAAAACTTTGAGTTCCAACTTCTCCCCATCCCTCCCTCCCTAGCCATTTCCTTTGGGAAGGCAGGCAATTTAATATAGGCCATATCTATGTAGTTTTGCAAATGACTTCCATAATAGTCGTGTTATGTAAGACTAACTATATTTCCCTCCATCCTATCCTGCCCCCCATTGCTTCTGTTCTCTTTTGATCTTGTCCCTCCCCAAGAGTGTTGATTTCAAATTGCTCCCTCGTCCCATTGCCCTCCCTTCCATCATCCCCCCCACCCTGCTTATCCCCTTCTCCCCCACTTTCTTGTATTGTAAGATAGGTTTTCATACCAAAAGGAGTGTGCATTTTATTCCTTCCTTTAGTCGAATGTGATGAGAGTAAACTTCTTGTTTTTCTCTCAGCTCCCCTCTTTTTTCCTCCACTAGAAAGTCTCCTGCCTGCCTCTTGAATGAGAGATAATTTGCCCCATTCCATTTCTCCCTCTCTCCTCCCAATACATTTCTCTCTCACTGCTTAACTTCATTTTTTAAGATATGATCCCATCCTATTCAATTCACTCTGTGCTCTCTGTCTCTGTGTGTGCGTGCACATGTGTGTGTATGTATGTGTGTGTGTGTGTGTGTGTGTGTGTGTGTGTAACCCCACCAACTACCCAGATACTGAAAAGTTTCAAGAATTAAAAATAATGTCTTTCCCTGTAGGAATGTAAACAGTTCAACTTTAATAAATCCCTTATGACTTCTCTTTGCTGTTTACTTTTTCATGCTTCTTCTCATTCTTGTGTTTGAAAGTCAAATTTTTTTTTTAGCTCTGGTCTTTTCATCAAGAATGCTAGAAAGTCCTCTATTTCATTGGAAGACCAGTTTTTCCCCTGAAGTATTATACTCAGTTTTGCTGGGTAGGTGATTCTTGGTTTGAGTCCTAGTTCCTTTGACTTCTGGAATATCCTATTCCACACCCTTCAATCCCTTAATATAGAAGCTGCTAGATCTTGTGTTATCCTGATTGTATTTCCACAATACTTGAACTGTTTCTTTCTAGCTGCTTGCAATATTTTCTCCTTGACCTGGGAATTCTGGAATTTGGCCACAATGTTCCTAGGAGTTTCTCTTTTTGGATCTCTTTCAGGCAGTGATTGGGGGATTCCTTGAATACTTATTTTGCCCTCTGGTTCTAGAATATCAGGACAGTTTTCCTTGATCATTTCATGAAAGATGATGTCTAGGCTCTTTTTTTGATCATGGCTTTCAGGTAGTCCCATAATTTTTAAATTGTCTCTCCTGGATCTATTTTCCAGGTCAGTTGTTTTTCCAATGAGATATTTCACATTCTCTTCCATTTTTTCATTCTTTTGGTTTTGTTTTGTGATTTCTTGGTTTCTCAGAAAGTCATTAGCCTCCATCTGTTCCATTCTAATTTTGAGGGAACTATTTTCTTCAGTGAGCTTTTGAACCTCCTTTTCCATTTGGCTAATTCTGCTTTTGAAAGCATTCTTCTCATTGGCTTTTTGAACCTCATTTGCCAATTGAGTTAACCTATTTTTCAAGGTGTTATTTTCTTCAGCATTTTTTTGGGTCTCCTTTAGCAAGGTGTTGACCTGCTTTTCATGCTTTTCTTGCATCTCTCTCATTTCTCTTCCCAGTTTTTCCTTCACCTCTCTCACTTGATTTTCAAAATCCTTTTTGAGCTCTTCCATGGCCTGAGCCCACTGAATATTTATTTTGGATGTTTGGGATACAGAAGCCTTGACTTCTATATCTTTCCCTGATGGTAAGCATTGTTCTTCCTCATTAGAAAGGAAGGGAGGAAATATCTGTTCACCAAGAAAGTAACCTTCTATGGTCTTATTTTTCTTCCCTTTTCTGGGCATTTTCCCAGCCAGTTACTTGACTTCTGAGATTCCTTTCCACACCCACCTCACCTCCAGATCTGCCCAGCTAGTGCTTGGGGTCTGAGATTCAAATACTGCTCCCCAGCTTCAGGGCTTTTAACAGGGGCAGGGCTGCTGTTCAGTGTGAGATTAAATTCAGGTGCTCAGGTGAGGGATGGGCTGCTAGTCAGTGTGAGATTAAGTTCAGTTGCTTGGGTGGTGGCAAGACCACCACCAGGGGCTCAGTTCCTTCAGGGGATTTATGTGGAGACCTTCAACAATGGATCAGAGCTCCGCTTTGGGAGCCCCTGTCCACTGCTGCCTTGTCTGCTGCCCCCTGAGGGGGCCTGAGTTATGGGGACACCCTGCTTCCCTCTTCGCCAGCCATAAAGATTCTCCCACTAACCTTTGTGCCTGTGGGTGGAGGTACCCACGCGGCAGCTGGAGATTCTGTCCCTGAAGCCTGCTCGGATCTGCTCCTCTCGGTGCTGCGTGGCCAAGGCAGGGCTGGGCTCTGCTCTGGGTCCAGTGTGCAATGGATCTTTGGTATAGGTTTTTCAGGGCTCTCTGGAACAAAAATCTCTTCCACTCCATTGATGTGTGGCTTCTGGTGCTCCAGAATTTTTTAGTTCTTCTTTACAGGTATTTTATGGGCTATGGTTTCGGAGCTAGCATATGTGAATCTTTCTACTCCGCCATCTTGGCTCCTCCTGTATATGGGAAGAAAAACTATACCTGCCTAAGTATTACATAATTATGGATGTTGAATCCTTTCTTTGTTCCAGAGATCTTCGATTAACTGCTCTTCACTTTAATTTCATGTACTGTTAATGATTTTCTTTTCAAGACAACTGTCATGAGACCTTAACTTTTGTTGACTGCGTTTTCTTCTATTCTTACAGGTACATGTCATCTCTATATTCTCATCCTGATTTTCCAGAGAAGGGACCAAAGGAAATTAATGAAGAGTTAATGGCCAGTGTCAGTCACAATCCCCTTTTGCTGCTCACACCCCAAAAAGTCAAACGCTATATCGAGTCCTTATGGAAGAAGAAGAGCTCAGGACAGCCAGTCACTTTTACTGACATCTTTGGGATGTTAATTGGAGAAACCCTAATTCATAATGTAAGCTATAGTAACATTTCTAGTCCTTTTTAAAACAGAAATATGTATCTTTCATCAGATTGTATAAAATATAGGGTTTTTTTGGTTGTCTCACAATGATAGATAACTGGAGTATTATTGCTTAGTGAAGTGATGAAAACTTGTATGAAATTTAAATTATTAAGTAAATGTCTGGTAGTAAAGTCCTTAACTAAATGTGCCAGTCTTTTACATCTTGATAAATGGAGTAGATGCCTAACTGAAGACTTTCTGTGTTTGGGTGTGTGCATGTTGTTAAACATGTTTTTATATCTTTGTTTGATTGTAGGGAATTTGGATCATTCTGGCCATGTTAGTAGTTAGGTGTGAGAGTATTCTCTATGTTAAGTGCATTTTCTGATTACTTTCTTTCATCTTCCTCTTCCATTTCATGGAGAAATAGATAAATTATTTAAAAAGTAATGTGATCGAGTGTGCCAGTAGGATTCTTAGACTCATCAATATTAATGATAACAATGATCGTGACAGTAATATTTGACATTGATATAGTACTTGAAGGTTTGTGAAGATCTGCGATCTTGTCTCACTTGATACTCACAATGTCCCTGGGAGTTAGGTACTGCAGTTATTACTATCTCTGTTTTACAGATGGGAGAACTGAGACACAAGTTAAATGACTTGCTTATGTCCACAAAGCTAGCCTCTGAGAGAGGATTCCAACCTAGTTTTCTCCTGACTCCAAGCCCACAACTCTTCCCATTTGCCTTTAGGAATGATTATGTGAAAAATCATTTTAACACTTCCATAATCAGAAGATCTGTGATTTCATTGGTGTAGACATTTGCTCCAAATACTCTCGCTCAAAATGATTACCTCAGTTCTGCAGAGAAAATCCCAGATAGTACTGTAGTGAACTTGTAGTACTCACTGGGAGAGAACAAATTTATCTATGTGATGTTAGACTAACCTGACCATGAGGCTTTATTTCAGTGTAGTTGACAATTAGTGGTTTGATCTGTAGAAAGTCAATCTTTTCTACCTAACTTCATGGTTTAGAGAATACTTCCCTGACAACTTAGCTACTTTTCCCTCTCACTTGTCTAGCCCCCACACATAGAAGTATTTTAGAAGAGGGAGGAGGTGGGAGCCATCACACATACACACACACACACACATGCACACACACACACACACATCACAGGAAGGATCCAGGACTGCCAGGGGATGTTACCCTCAGTCTCAGGGAATGGACCACATGGAGTACGCCCACATGACTGAGGACCACAACTCAGCATTCCATCTGAAGATAAAACAGAAGATGGAGAGGGATCCTTCAGTGCCAACATAGCCTGAGGGAAAGTTCCTTTCTGACCCCATAATTGGCATTTCAATCGACGACGTAACTTCCTAGACTGTTTTTAGAATGCAGATAATTACTTCATAAAGTCTGCCTTTCATTTAGTTTACCTAGATTTCTAAAAGTAATGAACACACTTTCTATTATGCAGGTTTGAAACAATTCAGAAACATCCTGTTAAGGAGGCAGCATACATTAAAGAATAGTGTTGGACTTGGAGTCAGGGAAAGCAAGGTTCAAATCCTACCTCAGACATTTATATCAACTCTGATTTTGAACCAGTCACTAACTTCCCTAACTCTCTTTCCTCTTCTGTAAAATGGGATGGAAAAATTAAATGAGATTTGCAAAAACATTTTGCAAAGCTTAAAGTGCTATATAAATACAACCATTTTATTTAACCTACACTTGTCTCTTATTTTTCTTTGAGTAGAGAATGAGCTGCACTCTAAGTAGTTTGAAAGAAAAAGTAAATAAGGCCCAGTGTCCTTTGCCCCTCTTTACCTGTCTCCATGTGAAACCTGATGTTTCAGAGTTGATGTTTGCAGGTATGACTTCATCCTTTCCACATTTTATTGTGTTTTTTAATGTCTTTTAAGTTATTTTTGTGCATGATAGAGTTTGAAAATTCTGTTGGGGAGTGAGAAATAGGAACAGTTATGACATTTAACTTATCAAGTTTTATAAGACCCTTTAATAAAGGTATGTGCTCCCAACCACCAGCATAGTCTCACAGCAGCTCTGTGTGGCTGAGTACCATGGATGTTATTATCACCATTTTTCAAGTCAAGAAGCTGAGACTCTACCAGATTAAATGACTTATCCATGGTTACTCTACTAGTTAACACAAAGGGCAGGATTTGAATCCAGGACCAGAACTCTTTCCACACAGCCTAGCCATCTATAAAAAATATAACCTATTCCAATATAGGATAGAAAATGGTTGACTATGTAGAGAGAAGGAAGGAAAAGAGCTAGAGTTTTGTGAATAATAAAGACAGCAATATCAGTGACAGCTTGTTAACTTGTGTAGTCCATGAAATGAAATATTTCTGCTGAGATCCGTCACACTCATACTTCTAGTCACTTAGGCTTGCAACCTCAGGGTCTTAACTTTGGCCTTTCCTTCCTCTCACATATTTAATCAGTCTTCACTTATTCATATATATTCATTCATATATTCATATGTATCTCTCTAACATATACCACCTAGGTATGTGCAAAGACAATGTGCTAGGAGAGGAAAAAACTTAAAATAGTCCTTGCCCTTAAAGAACCTGCCTTCTACTGGAAGGGCAGGGGAACAGGAATATATAGATATAATTAAATAATAACTATAATCAAAGTAAATACGAAGTAATTTCAGGGTCAGGGTGAGAACTAACAACTGGGGAAACTAGGAAAGATCTTCTGTAAGAGGTAAGTGAACTTTGAAGGGAGCTAGAAATTGCCAAGGGTGAGGGTGAGGAGGGAGAACATATGTACATGCTCAATAAGGGCTTGTTTGCTTATTGCATTGAATTAAGCTGATACTTGACAAGTATTGTAACTATCCAGAAGCTGAGATGTATGTCTTTCGTGATACTCTACCTTGGGTTAGCCCTTTTTAGAGCTCTGTAACTAGTTACAGAACCCTTATATTTAAAGAGGAGTTCAGGAGAACAGAAAGAGTAAGGAGATTAAACGAAGATGATGGAAGAGAGTGGAACAAGGCATTGGATTGGGAATCCAGTGCTGCTGCTAAGCAGGTGTTTGGCATAACTTCTTGAGAGTCTCCCATGGAACCCTTCTACCCTATGCTGTAATTCTGGGAAATGACCAAGTACAGAGATTTCAGTTCTAGTCAGTAACATAAAAGGTAACAGATTGGGACAATAATAAAGTATATACATTCATTCATGCAGCAATTTATTAAACACTTCCTCTGGATCAACCATTGCACAGAGCTGTGAAAAGACAGTGAATACTTGGTCCTTGTTCTCATGGAGCTTACACATCTATACACACTATAAAGGGTTTTATATTTTATATAAAATATCTGTAAACAACTCAAATTATTTCATCTCTTAGGAATTATTTCATTATGTTAGAAGCATACTAGAGACCTACTATTTTTTTCCCATTCTGATTCTTTAAATATAACACCTGAAGGACTTGCCTTGGCTTGTGGTATCTGAACAGAATACATCCACTTTCTTGCTCATTAAATTACTGAAATACAAGCAATACCGTCATGTTGATTCATGTTGGCCAGCTTCACTATATCCGATAACATTCCTCCGGGAGCTGGGGCAGGTTCCAACCCTGCTAAGCTGACAACCCTTTTATGCCCAAGGCTTAGGCTGTTCACTTCTATTCTTAGTATAACTGACCTTGGTGACTGGCACCAGTTACATCCTGCACTGAAATAATCGTTACTAATGAAACACACTTAAATAGACATTTCAGGAATGCTTTCATTGAACCTTTGTTTTATGTACCTGTTGCTTTAAGAGACATAATTTTACTCAGGAAATAAAAGTCCTCTAGTGCCATCTTTTGGAAAGAATTGGGGTAAGATGAAATGAGGGAATACAGGGGGGATTTGATTCATTCATTTGTTAATTCTTTTAAAAAGCATGGGCTTTGTCCCTATGTGTATGAAAAATAAACACAAATTATGGTCCCTCCTCTCTAGGAGTTTACAGTCTCGTTTGGGAGATACAATATTTAAAAAAACTAAAGTGGATAAATGCCGAAGTGTTAGAAATAATATTAGCTGAATTTTTGTGTTAATTCTCTTTGGTTGTGTCCAACTCTTCATGTCTCCATTTAGGATTTTCTTGGCAAAGATCTTGGAGTGGTTTGCCATTTCATTCTCTAGCTCATTTTAGAGATAAGGAAACTGAGGCAAACAGGGTGAAGCAACTTGTCTAGGGTCACACAGCTAATAAATGTCTAAGACCACATTTGAACTCAAGTCTTTCTGACTTTAGACCTGGAGCTCTCTCTAGTGAGCCACTTAGCTGTCATTATTTGAATAGATAGGATTTTTGGACATTTCTGAGGAGTGGAATGACTTGATAAAATTGGTATTTTAGATTCCCATAAAAATTTCCTTTCTCAGTATTTAAAGTATCTATTGCAGAATGTTCGAAAATGAGTAGGCCATAAGGCAATTCATAACCCACAAAGTTCTTGGTTTTGTATGAAATAAGTGGGAAAAATGTTCCTCATTCCTCTAAAGCTCTTCAAAATCTTAAAGATGTACAATGCAAGACGTACTGTCAACTTTTAGAAATAGTCATTTTGCATGTTAAGTTTTTAACCAATACCATTCACTGTCTGTAAGAGATAACTTGTGTTTGAGCAATAAGTTAATTGCTCCAGCTGCTCACCTGTTAGAAGGGCAAGGTCAGAAGTATCCATACAAGTGGCAAATTAATACATATTTGAGGAGCAATTTCCACATTCATTCATTCATCCAAAAATGTTTGTGCTCTCTGTGTGGAGAACATACTTCCAAGGAGTGAAATAGGCACAGAGTCCAAGTGAGACATAGCCCTTGCCCTCTTGAACTTAAGGTCTCAGATGGGGATAAAACACTCACTACAGCCAGGGCTCCAAGTGGAGTAAAGGAAGTCTCTTGGGATGTTGGATAAAATGTAGTAAGCAATTTATGAGCAGATATAGAAAAGAGTTACACAGCACAAACAGGCATGGATGAGTGGTGATCTGTATTGGTGGAGGTTATACTGAAATTGAAGAAATCATAGGTTCATTATCTATTGACTCCTGATCAAGTCAGGTTAGCAAGCGTTTAATAAGTACCTATTATGTCAGTGGATGGAACACTGGGCCTGCAGCCAGGAAGACCCGAGTTGAAATCTGGTCTCAGACAGCCGTGTGATCCTGGACAAGTCACTTATCTTTGATGGCCTTAATCCAGTGGGGAAGAAAATGGCAAATCCTCCATTAACTTGCACTCTCTTCTCTTTTATTTCCATTTTCTTTCTCATTGTGATCTCATCAGCTTTCAGGGATTTAGTTGTGTCTATAGAGAAGACTCCCAGATGTATACTATCCATGGGGTTTTCTTGGAAAAGATAATGTATATGTATCTGTAATTTCTCCTGAGTTCTAGATCCACGTGAAAAAATATTGAGACTAATTGAGACTACTGGATATTTGAAAAAGCAGGTGCCCCACAGATGGTGAAAATGGACACATCCAAAACAGAACATGTTATTCCCCACCCCCAACCCTACCCCTTTTTCAAAATTCCTTTTTACTGTTGAGGATAACACCATCCTTCCAGTCACTGGACTCTTCAGACTTTACAGATGAGGAAACCAAGGTCCAAAGAGATTAAGCTGCCTAATACCACAAGAGTCAGCGTCAAGTTCACGATATAAACCTAGGCTTCCTGGCTTCAAATCCAGGACTACTTCTACTGTATCTCATTGCTTGTACTCAGATTTTTGGGCTATGAAAGAAAAAGACTAGCAACTATAAAATGATGGACATGATCTGTGTGTATCTTTGTTTAGAAATTAACTATTAACTAATTTTTTTGTAACTTTCAGATTGGGTGGAATTCAGTCCATATGAAATTGGGATGGCTAAATATGGTACATTTATGGCTCCTGACTTGTTTGGAAGCAAGTTTTTTATGGGCACAGTTGTAAAAAAATATGAAGAAAACCCCCTACACTTCTTAATGGGTATGTGATCAGGCCCTGGTAATTCAGGATTATTTAGTACTTTTAGATTTGTTTTTTTTCTCATTTAAGTTTTATTTTCTCTCCCTGTTTCTTCTTTTCAGGTGTTTGGGGTAGTGCATTTTCTATACTGTTCAATAGAGTCCTGGGAGTTTCTGGTTCCCAAAATAAAGGATCGACCATGGAAGAAGAATTAGGTAATTTGAAAAGAAAGAAAATACATATGTACATAAATTTTATTAAGATAAATTCCAGAAATTGAAAACTCAAAAGTTATTTAAAAAAAAAATTCCCAAGATTATAGATCAATATGGGATCTCAGAGGCCTTAGATAAGGCAACTGAGGGCTAGGAAGTTGAACTGTGTCAAGATTCACCAAGGCAGTAAGAATGAGATTTAGAATTTAAACTCAGGTCCTTTGAATTCAAATCCAGTACTCTTTCCACTCTATCTTAATGGTATCTCTAAGTTCTTAGTGGTTAGATAGAATCAGTGTATATACTTCATTTAAATGTTCAGATTGATTTGACTTTATGGAATCTATTACATTAAAAAATTTGATTAGGATACAGCACGTTGGGTCAGAAAGATCTGAGTTCAAATCTAGCTTCAAACACTTACAAACTGTGTGACTGGGCAAATCACTTAAGTTCTCTCAGTCACTTCTGTCATCTGTAAAATGGAAATAATAGCCCTACCTTACAGATTTTTTTGTGGGAATCAAATGAGTTAACATATGCAAAGTACTTTGTAAACCTTAAAGTGCTGTATAAATGGTAGCTATTTCTTTTCTGTATATTTCTTCATATACTAAAGTCCTTTTCAAGCGCTACATCTTTTTCTTTATTTCTTATTTTCTTTTAGTTACCATATTAAACACATTTTGATGTCCTCATATGCCTATAATCTTCTTGAAAGGTCCTATACTTATTTTAGGTGTCTGTAGCTGTCCCACCATAATAAAGTGGAAACACCTTTGGCTGTGTACTTTAGGAAGTCAGAGGGTTCAAATATTACCTCTGATGTTCTTTCCCTAGATGACTTTGGGCAAGTCCCTTAATGTCTCTAACCTTTACTATCCTTATCTATAAAAATAAGAGGTCTCTGAGGTAACTTCAAACTCCATGTCTATGGTCCACTTCAGTTCTATAAACTTTTATTAAAACCTACTATGTTTAAGGCATGGAGAAAATGAAAAGAGACACAAAATATTCTTTCCTTCTATAAGTTTACCTTCTACTTAGACTTTTTATCAAGTAGTCATAGGCAGGGGTGGGGAGCCTCAGGCCTTGAGGTCACATGTGACCTTCTAGGTCCTCAAGTATGGCCCTTTCAGCCTTCAGAGGTTCTGTGAAGTTTAGATTCTGTCCAAGGATGGACTTGATAACCTAGGCAGCTACATGTGGCCTTGAGTCCTTAGCTTCCCCACCCCAGGCCATAGGTCTTTTGATTTTATTTTTAACATTTTATAGTACTGAGAACAGAGTGATAGATAAATTTCAATAATGATGTTTCTTGACCTTATATTATGTTTCTCCCTAAAGCACTCATCTTTCCAAACCCCATGAGTTGAATTTTGTGCCTACTGCCTGTAGTTATCAGTTTATTTCACAGGAAAGAACCTAAGTAAATGAGACACATCTATAGAATGAATTGTTTCCTTATGGATGAGAGATTAAGACAAAATAAATAGGCTACTCTAATTAGGTAAATTTTAAAAAATAGACTTCAGAAATTTCTATTCTTAAATCTTTGCGACTCCACAGTTTTCATTGCTGAAAATGTAGAATATATGAAAGTTTTACCCCATCATCACCTTCATTTGGACTGTATTTTGACTTGATTTTCTCACAAAAGTAAGATGGTTTGATTGGCCACAAAAATGTGTGGACAGCTGAATTTAGAGTACTTATCAAATCAGCAATGGAGCGCTGGGATAGCAGCAGAAAAGTGAATGAGGACTGTGACCTAACAGCAGAGTCCTTGTAGAATGTTCATGAAGCCCAAATCTCACTCCAAGACACATTGACACAGAAAAGAATGGAGAAAATTTTTAAAAATTAATTATTTATTTTCATTCCCAAAAGAAAGAAATTAAGGAAAACATATTATTGCCAGCATTGCTATTACAGGATTTCCTAATTAGCTGTATTCATGATCATCCTGAAAAGAGTCATTATAATAGCATTACTTAGGATCCCTGGTGAATTTCTATATAGTGAAAAATAATTAATTTTTATTAACAGATCTTTTGAATTATCCTTTTAGTTATATAAATTCCTAAAATCCTTAACACTTTCTCTAGGGATAAGGTTATCATTTGTGGCCATAGGAAATTCTCTTTTCACAATATTGAAGTTATTGTATAATTTTGTAAACTTCAAAGATAAAAATATAAAGTGAAGATTTTTTAAATAAGGTTTTATCATTAGTACCTATACGATGAAGGCCATTTACCATGAATTGTTTACTTATAAAGTCTCAGAGTGGGATTGAGACAGAGAAAGTCAAATGTCAGTGGAGAGAGGTGGCTTTGATTTTCTTTCCGCAGTACATGTTGGGTGAAGCCAGAACCAATGAGAGAGTTATTGTTTAGTCTTTTAAGTCATGTTCAACCTTTCCTGATCCTATTTGGGGTTTTCTTGGCAAAGATACTTGGGATGGTTTGCCATTTCCTTCTTCAGCTCTTTTTACAGATGAAATTGAGACAAACAAGGTTAAGTGATTTGCCCAGGGTAACACAGGAAAAATCTGAGGCTGGATTTGAACTCAGGAACATAAGTGTTCTTGACTTTAGGCCTGGCACTCTATTGCACTGAACCACCTAGGAAGATTTATCTTCCTGAGTTCAAATCTGACTTCAGACACTTACTAGCTCTGTGATTTTGGACAAGTCACTTAACCCGGTTAGCTTCAGTTTCCTCATCTGTAAAATGAGTTGATGGAAATAGTATCATAATATCACTCCAGGATCTTTGCCAAGAAAATCTGAAATGGAGTCATGAAGAGTTTTTCATGACTGAAAAATGACTGAACAACAGCTCATACCATGCCCTCTTCTATATAGATGACTGAGGTGATAAGCACTTAGTTAGATGCACTGCATTAGTCTTAGGATGGTAGTTTAAAAATAGAATGATCTCTCAAATGAAACCGGAAGACATAAGAAACAATGATAAATTGAGTATAACCAAATTGATAAAATAGAAACTATATCTGATTCTTTATTTCTACTTAGAGTAGCTTAATATAATTATGTCATTTTTTTCAGTCAGTATCCTAATAGGGAAAGAGAATGCCATCATTACCATTTTATGTGAAAAGAAATTTTTCTCTTCAAACAATCCTGATAAATTCTGAATTTATTTTTCGGTGGATCAGGAAAGGGATGGGGCTGAAATGTGTTGAAAAAGTGCTTGGGATAATAGTATACAACCAAGAAAGCAAGATTTTTGAAATAATATAGGTAGAAGAATTCTTTTACTATGAAATATCCATCCTGGTTTGTGGTTAGAGATTTGTCAGTTCTGTGTAATATTTCTGAAAATCTGTGGGTGAGACTTTCAGGAAATCATTCAGGTTTAGGGCCTCTAGATGGGCTGATCTGGTAAACCTGGTGAGATGAGAGGGTTGCCTAAAATTAAAACAAATAGGTCACTGAGAGTTGATTTAGGAGCAGTAGTTTAGTTTTTAATCATTATCATTTCAGAAGGCCCTAAGTGTTTTTAGTTTTTTTTTTCCCCCAGGTGTTTCTTAAGAAAACAATTCATATAAACTTTTTTGTATTAATGTTTGAGTAACGTCAGCTTACTGCTTCTTTTACAGAAAACAGAAATGAAGAAAATTGTTCTATTTGAAAGACTGCTAGTCTACAGTCAAAAGACTGGGATTCAGTCATGGCTTGATTATTTGATACTCATATAATATAATCTTGGGAAACTTACACCCTATCTCTGGATCCCAGTTTCTTCACCTGTAAAATGAGAGCATTGGAATAGTTGACTTTAAAGATACATTCCAGCTCTAAATTCAAGTCTGTGAATATGAACTGCCAAAAGTTTTAACCTTCAACAAACCCCAGTTAAACATAAAAATTTTAGACACAGATATCTGTTAGAAAGACATTGAAAATAGCCTCATCTACCAAGGACAACATTCAAGGAAGTAGCCTTTTAAAGAATATATTCTAATGGGGAAAGACAAGACATAAAAGGAAACTGAAAGGCAGGGGTAGGGAGAGGTACAGGAGTGGAATGGAAGGAGTGATAATACATCAGGGAATATCTGGCACAGGACCATCTTGTTCCATAGAATTGAAACCAAGCAGAGCTGCAGATGGAAATTTGAGTGGAGCAGTACTAAGGAAAGCTTTGGGAAGAGTTAAGCGCCCCATGCTCCAGCCCTTTCAGTGGAGGGCTGATCATATTTAGGGTATTGTATTCACTTCTGGATGTCATATTTTAGGCCAAGTATTTATAAACTGGAGAATGTACAGAGAAGTAACAATAATACTCAAGGGTCTCTAGTTTATGCCATATGAAGATTAAGTTGAAGGAACTGAGGGTGAATAGCTGGAGGGGAGAGTACATGATCTTCTAATTTGGACAGAAATCTCTTTCCACCAGCTGTTTTCTTGACACTCTACACTTCTTTACCATTTCTGCAGGCTTCTCACCCTGAAAGCCCCTGATGTTACCCTCCTCCAGTCAGGGAGTTCCTGACAAAGCCCCATTCTGAGAAAGTGCCTTGGCCAGCCATACTTCCTCCTTGGGCTTTGCTGACTTTTTAGATTTTTCTACCATATTCCTGAAGGCCTTAGCCTACAAAGGCCAAGGTCTCCCATTCCACTCTGGGCTGTCTGCAATCATCCTGATGAATATCTGGTCCCTGGATCCAGATGGCTCAGGAGGAGAAAGTGAGGCTGGTGACCTCCCGCACTTAGAACAAAATCAAGTGCAAGTCATGTCATCATTTCGCTGATGTCATGGTCCTCTTCGAAAATGAAGGACAAACACAAGCTTTTTAAATCAAACTGTGCACTGTGAAAAAAAAAGTAATAAATCACCAGGGAGAAGCATGGCATGATGAATAGAGAGCCGGGCATGAAACTAGGATGACCTGGGTTCAAGTCTTGCTTCTGACAAATATTGTCTATGTTACCCTGGGTAAGTCTCAAAGCCCTCAGCAACCCTCCAAAACTGTGATATCCGGAAAAAGGTCATGACCAGAATGGGTAAATACATTATCTAGGTGTTCCTCCTATATGTAAAAATCACAGGTGAAGTTCCTACTATCCCTACTGAGAGAGTAAGAATGAGAAAACAACCACAAAATGTCCTTCTAAGCATGTAAATGTGACTACATGAGAAGAAAATATAATCACTTTTTTTCTCCTTGGATCATTGTAATTAGATATCAGTAATCATATTATTTGTCAGTTTTCCATATTTAGCTGTAATGACATTATGGTGATTTTGTTTATGAAGACCAGTTCAAAACTGAAAGCACAAGATTTAAGTGTTCGTGGGCCCTGTCTGTAATTGTAAGATAATCCTTGAATGCATCCGAGTTTTTTAGTTTTGGCTCATTAACTGACTACCTAGGAATCCTGGCAACTCTCTGTATTCTCCGTTCATTGAGTTAGTGGTTGCTTAGGGCTATGTGCTCTCATGCCTGGTGCCTACTGGGAAATGACCAAATATAAGCAAAGAGGCCTGTGGGAAATAGAAATAGTGCCTATTAGAATGTTCCTGGGTTTTTAAAATTCACTTCATAGCTATAAAGCTGACCGTCTATAGGCTTTTGTTCTCTTGACTATAAGTAATTACAAGGAAAATAATTTCAGGCAGGGCCAGAGAAATCTGGAAGTTTTCCACAACAGTGAAGGTAGTTAAGAACATTTTCACATTTCATTATTGGGGGACTTTCCATTTAGAGAAAGATAGCAGGGCACAGCATTTTGTCCTTTCCTTTCTTGTCACCTCTTTTTCAACCTTTTCCAGGTCTCTGCCTTAACCACAATGCTCTAGCATATCTGGAACTCTATTTACGTACTCTATTTGGATGGAATTGAAAGTGCATGCCTTGTATGGGCGCATTTCACTGTGGTACAAGTTAGTTCAGAAAATAAAATTGTGTCTTACACCAGTTTTTCACCTTAAGAAAAATGACATGTAGGTCCTTTTAGATTTCTTTTTCTCATATGTTCACCTTAAAATATCTTGTCTTCTTTTTAATTATCAAAGAAAGGTGGATTAATAAAAAAAAAAGAAAGAAAGAAAAAGAAATATTTTTTTCTGGAAATAGCAAAATAACAAATGTAACAACAAAGATCTTCTTGGAATAAGGATGTTACTGTTATGATTAAAAAAATAAAGAATAAAATGTTTAAACAGATTCAGTTGCTGCCCTGCTGAGATTTTTTCCCTTAATGCTAGGGAGATCATTAAAAATGTATTGAATTGGTCAGATTAATATTGGGAACCAATAGCATCACAAGTTATGAGTGTTTTGTTTGCTTTCCACAGAAAATATCACAGCAAAACATATTGTGAGCAATGACAGTTCAGACAGTGATGATGAATCGCAGGAGCCCAAAGGTAAGACACGTTTCTCTATGATTCAACAGTAACAGAGGCAGCTCATTCTTCCCTTTATTCTGTAACTGTGTTTCCTCTGCTGAACGCATTTGGGCCTCCCTTGGTTATAAGTCAATAGAACATTCAAGGAATGGGAAGCCTTTCTGAAAATTCCGAGAAAGTGGATAAAAAATGGCAAATGCTTCAGTTGTACCAAAGTGTGCATCAAAGATATACTACAGTTTTGCTTCATAACTCTTTGCCTACACCTGATTCAACTCACTTTCAACTTCTCAAAAAACATTTTTGGTTTTCTAAAAGTCAAAAGAACATTCAGCCCAAAGAAAGACCAAAATTGAGGCTCACTTGAAATCTGATTGCTAACACCTAAAAGATCCCCCTACTTCTTTTTCTTGGGAATTTAAATTTTCTTAATAGAGTTGGCTTGTAATGCCATGGATTCCCAGTAAGTATTGAAACTGAGGCTTCATTAAGAAAGGCATATTGTCTGGGACAAGGGAGGTGATGATCCTGCTGTATTATGCCCTGGGCAGACAACATCTAAAGTATTGTGTTCAGTTTGGGGCACTAAATTATATGAAGGCCATTGAAAAATGAGAGGACTTGTAAAGGAAGGCAACTAAAACAGAAAAGGACCTTGAGATCATACAAAGGGAGGAAAAACTGAAAGAATTTGTTTAGTCTAGAGGAGAGAAGTTTGATGAAGGGCATAACTGTAGTGCAAGTTTTACAGAACAAATTCTTTTCTTAACGGGATTTGCTCTTTGAAATCTGGATTCAAAGAGCCTCACTTGAGGACCTAGAGGGCTACATGTGTGTTTAGACTTTGGAAGAATTTATGTTTTTCTTATTTACTTATATACTTTTATATTGCATACTCATGTATAAAATGTGTCATAAGCTACGATCTTGGACAAATCACTTGGTCTCCTTAAGTTTCAAATATCAAGATCATATTATCAGCTCTGCTTTGTTTATGGGATTGGTAGAAGGATCAAATGAAATTCATCATTGTGAAATTTCTATGAAACTAGTTCATATGAGGACTAGTTCAATACTGAAAATAGAAGAAAAAACACTTTATAATCTATGATTGTTTACAATGTTGGTGAAAATAAATAATGACTTATCTTCTGACTAATGGGTTTCTGCCTTCAGTGTTGTATATATCAAACGTAATGGGAAAGACCATGAGCAGTGGTGAAGGATTAATTAAACAGGACCCAACCCTTGAGGAAAATTACTGTGGGTCATATTCCATATCCTGTCTAGCCTAAGAGTTGAATGATGAACTTTTAAGTGACCCGGAGAGGTAAAAAGTTTTCTTCATGACATTTAACATCTCTCAAATCAGAGAGGTGCTGTAGGAACGGAAAATCAGGAAAGTTATCTCCATTAAAAATTTCATCTTCAGCTATGGTAGAATCTCTCCTACCCATCCCCCCCCCCAATTTACATACACCACAATTAGGAATTAAGGCCCTATGGCAAATTCAGTGAGGGGGTGGGGTAGCACAAAGGACAGTAGATTACGGAGAGCTATTGAGCTGGCATTGGTAGGCAAACAAAAGGAGAAGGTAAGGAGGTGGGACTCTTGTGGCATCATGTATTGTAAAATGGGGCTTACAATAAGGTACAAAGGATGGTGACTCAGAGAAACACTGTACGGAGGAAGTCTCCCTGGAGGTCCTTTTGAGAAAAAAGTCCCAGTTGTGGTTTTGAACTGGAAAATAAACCAGGATCATTTTTAGGGGGGACTATAAATTAAATATTTACTCTATTTATTTGTGGGAGGGAGCTCATTTGTTTATACCCCAAAACATAAGAAATAGAAAATCAGAAATCCTAATGTTTAACTTTTGAATTGACTTGACCAAAACTATTATATGTAGTTTTCACTAGTTTAGGTTGCTTTTATTGATTTCCATCATCTTCATCGTGATTGTGCATATTTTTGTATACAGGCACTGAAAATAAAGATGTTGAAAGGGAATATCAAAATAGTAACCAGGCAAGTTGGGTTCAGAGGATGCTAATGGCCTTGGTGAGTGATTCTGCCTTATTCAACACTCGAGAGGGACGTGCTGGGAAAGTCCATAACTTCATGCTGGGTTTGAACCTGAATACCTCCTACCCACTCTCTCCTTTGAGAGGCCTCTCTCCTCAGGAATCTGTGGAGGAAGATGAATTGGATGCTGCTGTGACAGGTGAGCACACAAATCTCTTCGCTAGTGCCTAATATTTTAAATATTAGTCTTTACTGTTGACACTAAGGATTATAACATATGATATAGATAGGAATGAATTTCAGTGGGTCTGGTTTTAGAATCAAATCATCACAAACTGTAGAGCTGGGAGAAAATATAAAGTCTTTCTAGGTTAATCCTCTTAGTTGAGGAAATTGAGATCCAGAGAAATTAAGCAACACCCCATGATCTCACAGCCAGTCAGTGGCAAAGGAGCTTATAGAAAAAAAAAAAAAAACCCTCCTTCACACTTTGCTCTTAAAAAAATTCTCATCCATCGTTCCTTCTTTACCTCATTTCATATCATTTTTATTAAAGAAGAGTAAAAGTAGAACTTGGGGGAAAATATGTATTGAGGCATTGCATTGAGGCAATAATCTTAATTTTCTGTCCTCTAGTGCAGTGCCTGACACATATTAAGTTCTTAATGAATGCTTGTTAAGGAGTTGATGAACTGATTTCTTGAAGTGAATAGACTATTTTCCTTAGTTATGTTTCATTTTACAGTAGACTTTTCCATTATTGTCCTCTTTTCTGCCATGTCCTAACTATGAGACACAATACTGATGTTTTTCACTGATGTAATCATTGAAATGATTGTAATCATTTTTTAAAAGTCTTATAATTTATTATAATATATTAAAATATATATAAAATATAATTTATTATAATAATAAAGTCTTATTATAATTTATTATAATATCTCCTATCTGTTCAAATAAAATTTAGATGTAGTTACAAGGAGGTATTTTACTTTGAAATAAAAATTTTTATACTATTAACTCTATTTACTTTCCTTTCTCTGTGATTAAAAAAAATGGACTTCATTAATTGATGCAGTTCAGTCCTTGGAGGTTTTCTTTCTCATTGGACCTCAGTTTCTTTAGGACTACAGTCCCTGTTTGGGCCCTCACTGTTCTAATCTATTATCACTTTTATGAATCTATTATTTGATTAGAAGAGAAGGCTTTTGAAATTGCTTCCCACTCTAAAGTTCCCTCATTCTCTGAAATGTTGTTGTAACTATGCCTACAAAAAAAATCTATCATATGAAATATGTCTAATTTTTCCCAAACTAAAGCCATCATAGTAAATGAAACATTCTCTATGTATGCGTGATGCATTTGGCATGTGTCAGAAAATTATACAAAATAAAAATGCATGCAACCACACTATTGACATTTATTTTCTTGGTTTTATACATATATATATATATGATAAAAATCTTTCCCTCTGTTATGAATGTAAGCTTTACAGGGCAATGATGTGAATGATTATAAAGAAGCTTTAACTGCATATTGTATTAGTAATTTCTTTTCTTTCTGAAAGAGTAGTTGAAATCGTTATGTTTACTCTGTAACAGCTGTATTTAGATAATAAATATTTTGTCAGTCCTTCAGAGCTAGGGACTTATTTCCGGTCTGCGAATTTGTACACCACTGTACTGGACCCACATTTTAACAACTTCCTGGGAATTTTGCAAGATTTTATATAGATTTGTAGAAATGTTTTCCATTCAGTCTCATTTAAAAGCCTAAGGATGATCAGACCCAGGGACCCTTAAAGGAAAACTTCAAAGGTGCCTAGAAACAGCAAACACAAATATATTACTATTGCTAATGTGATGTCTGTTTTGCTGTTATTTTAGACAGGACATTACATCTTTTTACTGGGAGATTGACTCTGGAGTTTGGAAAAGAATACAAAATGGGATACAATGGGAATATAGATCCCATATATTTTGTTTTTAGTATTATCCAGCCTAGGAGATACACACACACACACACGCACGCACGCACACACACACACACACACACACATATAGAGATCTATCTATCTAAGTATCTATCTATAAGAAATCTAAGAAAGAAGGTTAGGTCTCCTATAGATAGTCAGCCAGACACAGAGAAGGTAGCACAAATACCCAGACGTTTCAGACTAATAAGCCTTCAAAATTACATAATTTCAGGTGTTCTTACAAGTCAAATAAGAATACCTTTCTTTCTATCACAACTCTTATTTGTTAAGAAAATGTCCTGAGACAGTAAAACATCTTAGTTTGGGATACAGCAAGCAGGAGAATAGATGTCCCCATGCCTAGGGCTTTACCCATCTATGGAAAATTCCAGGATAGATGTTAAAATAGGAGGAAGTAGAAGAGTACTGGTAAATAATTAAGACATTTGAAGCAAAATCATGCCCCTCCCCAACAAAAAAGAAGTGTCTTCTGTCTCTTAGTTCTTGATTTTTATTCTTAGAGTTGTGTTGTCTTTAAAGTAATTGCTTCCCTATCATAGTCTTTATCTCATTCTTTCACTAAAATAAATTTACTGAAAAACTACTATAAACTCCCAAATATCTACATTCCTCTGATTCTTATTTGGGAACATATAATTATGGACAGAAGAACCTTATTTTAACTTTGATCTCTAGCTCTATCTTGAATTCAAATGCATCCGCATTAACTCATCCAAATTTCTAATTGCTTATAATGCTATGACTATGCATAAGGTATTTAACATTCTTTCAAATTCAGAGTAAGGTTTGTAATTTCAGTTTATAATTCAAAACTAGAATTTCATGTATCTGTACTTAGAGTAAGGAAAACTAAGTTCAAATAAATCCTAGATCTGACAATAGTTTTATGGTCACTTGGCAGGTCATTTAACATCTCTGAGACAGATTCTCCCCAGTAAAGTGCAAAGCATAACTGTTTCACCATTTACTTAAGTTGTCATAAAGAAAATAATTTATAAACTCTCATTGCTTCTTCTACTTTTTGAAGGATGTAATAATTTTGAAAGGAAGTTAGGAAATTATTACCCGGCTGGTTTCTCTATCACTATTTTCTCGCACCTCTGTGCCAGGCTGGTGATCTATTCCCCCAAATCCTCATCTATTCCTCAGATCCTCATCTATTCCTCTCTCCAGGTAAACTATATCATAACGTGATAACAGTATCATTTCTAGTTCTTCACATAAAGCCCCTTGACCATGTCACCCTTTTGGTTTTTGGATTTCCCAATATGAATATCTCTTTAAAAAATATAACGCTTCTCTCTGTTCTTCCTTCTCCCACCCATCACAGCTTTCTATTTATTTTGTTCTAATTAAAGTTAGAGCGCTGGACCTGGAGTCAAGAAAATCTGAGTTCAAATCCTGCCTCAGATACTAGTTGTGTAACTCTGGACAAGACAAACCTCTGTTTGCCTCAGTTTCTTCATCTATAAAATAGAATAATAATAGTATTTATATGCTTGGGTTGTTGTGATGATAAAAAAAGATAGTGTTTGTAAAATGTTTAGCACATGGTCTAGCACATAGTGTTATAAAATGTTGGTTGTTATTACTAAGGTTAAGAAATGTACTGGTTATGTATCGCTTCCCACCAAATTTCAATAACTGTAATGAAAAGCATGCCTCTTTGACTTAGGATCTCTTGTTCACATTGATTATTACCTAACCTTTATACAGTTACTTGTTCCTTTCTTGGATTTTATCTTCTGTGGATTTCTGGGGGTCTCTTCCGTTGTCATCACTGCATTATTAGCTACTCTTTATGACAACTAGTCTGGTTTATACATTCATGCAGTTTTTCCTCCACTTTTCAGTTTAAGATCCTTTTAATTAGATTTCCAAAATTATGGGCAAATGCATTTTTAGGAGTCCTTGTCAGGTGCCCTCCATTACCATCACTACTAAGTTTGAGGTATGGTCCATAAGACTAGGAATGTATTTTCTCTGGCACCATTTGAGTTTCTTACTGCTTAAAATATGATATTAACTTTGATTTTAGTCTAATGAAAAGCTAACCTTACTGTATGTAGATCATTTATTTAGAAATTATCATATCAGTAATGAGTTATTTCTTGTCCCTTAAGTTACAGGCTATTCAATTTTTATAATGTTATCAAATGAGTTAATGTATATAAAACACTTTACAAATCGTAGAGCAATATATGCATGCTTCTTGTGGATTTTATCCACTCATTGTATTTGTGTCTGACTCTTTGTGACCTCTTTTGGGGTTTTCTTGGTGTGACGTTTAAAAAGTTTAAGGCATGGTTTCTGGGTAATTCAATCATTTTTATTAATAAGGCCTAGCATATTATTAATAAAAGAGGTCAGTAGCACTCTCAAATACTAAAGACCTCTCATGATGGTGGGCTCACAGTTTATAATGCTCTTGGAAGAACAGGTGTTCTTGAAGGTGGCAGTCAACTTTGATTGGTTAACAATTAATGAGAGAGTAAATATTACAATAGAAATGGGTTCTAGTACAGTGATAGTCTTGAGGTACAACATTACCAGAGAGACTTATCAGTTTCCATATCACCAGTCTAACAAAAAGGAGAATCCACATTTTCCCAGATCTGTCTGAGTAAACGCAATGATCACAATGACAAATTCACCCATTTGTCTAAACTTAGAATTTCTTTTACTTTCTTTGATTAGATCTTAGCTTGGGTAAGTCTTTGCCCAAGATTTTCCACACTGGATAATTTCTGGATTAGAAAATGGGAAAAACCTTGGTTCTAATTTAATAGTTACTAATGCAAGAGACAAATAATCATTTCTCTCATTGGCAAAAGTACTGGAGTGATTTGCCATTCCTCCTGCAGCTCATTTTACAGGTGAGAAACTGAGGCAAACAGAATTAAGTGACTTGGCTAGGGTCACGCAGCTAGTAGTTGTCTGAGGCTGTATTTGAAACCTGGTCTTCCTGACTCCAGGTCCAGCATTTTATCCACTGTACCACTTAGCTGCCCTATATGCATGTTATATGTTATTATTATTAATTACCAGTAATAATAATAGTAGTAGCAGGAGCTATAGCATCAGCAGTAGTAGTAATTGTAGTAGTAGTAGTAGAGTAGTAGTAGTAGTAGTAGTAGTAGTAGTAGTAGTAGTAGTAGTAGTAGTACTTTGCTGTGCCCAATGCCTTCCAACTGCCTTCTTGAAAACTATAAAGATGAGGGATCTGTGTAAACTACAAACCTTTGAATGTCTTCATTTCTTGATCCTGAGATGTTATTTCCTAAGGCATGTCTTTCTCCCTTTTTCAATATCTTCTTTTGCTTTGAAGTTGAGTATATTAAAGTCTATGTCATATTTATATATGTATGTTGTAGGGTCTTACTGAATTATTCCTAGAATTTCTCTACCTCTTTATTTTGCAAATGTTGGTATATAGGCTACTAAACTTTGCGTTGTTTTTTCTCTTGTATCTCTCATGAGTATTGAAAGGCTGTTCATGATTGCACTTCAAATATTTGAATACAGCTATCATTTCCCTCCTCACTGCCTCAATCTCTTTTCCTAGTTATCTTTGTCATTCAGAAAAAGCTGGTAGATGTTTTGTTGTGTGAATTATACAAATTATTGAAGATTCACTGCTAAAACTCCCCTCTAATGTCAAGATGAGGAAATAACAAAATCTGGAGATACTGGTGCTCACCAGTGATGCAAAGAAGCAGAGGATAGAGAAGAGTTGTAATCAAGAAGACCTAACTTCAACTCTTGCTTTAAACATGAGCTGTGTGACCTTGAAGAAATGATTTAACCTCTGTCAATTTCAGTTTCCCTATCTGTACAATGGGAATAATTAAAGTACCTACTATCCAGAGTTGTTATAAAGACAAAATGAGACAATATTTGTAAGTGCTATTCAAAATCATCAAGTCTTACATCTGTCAGTCAAGTATTGTTGTCAGGCCCCATGCTAAGTGCTGATGATACAAACAAAAACAAAAAAAAACGTTCCCTGTTCTCAAGGAGCTTATAGTCCAGTGGGGCAGACAAAATGAAAACTGTCATGTACAAGTAAGTTATATACAAGATAAATCGAGAGTAGTCTCAGAGGGCAATAACTAAGATTAGTGTGGATACTATGGTTTTCATTATATAGAAGAAGAAAGAAAAACTCATAGAAGTGAATCCTGTTAGAATTTATATGTAGTGAGTGGCAGAGTCAGGATTTGAATCTAGGGCTTCTGTCTTTATGAAGTTTAATTATTAGGCAAAATAAAGGAAACAGAAAGCGGAGACAGTGGTTGAATTTGAAAGTCCTACATGATAAACTATTATCATGCTACAATCATATATTATAAGCTTTTATCATATTATATTCCCATATAATGTAGATAAATAGCATGGGAAGCAATGCACTCTCCTGATTAGTTCTCAGAATTCAAAAGTATAAAGTATACTGAAAGAATGGTGAAGAAAGTTCCATTGTCATTTGCTTCCCTCCCCACCCCAGGTGGTACTTAAGCTATGGATTTGAGGATTTGATAGCTGAATAAGTCTAGGAAATTTAAATCTTAACAAACTATTAAAACTTGATTGGAACAAGGGAAACACTCATCTTAATGACTTACAGAAAATCCTTTGAGATGCTAATATATCTAGGAGGATGTCACGATCAGATAATTTCTCTTTTCTATATATTATCGGCATACAGTAGGATTCCTACAGAATTCCTTTTCCTGTATTTCTTCCCTCTCTATAATTTCTTGATTTTGTCCTCTAATAACTTTTACTTCCTTGTGCACTTAGTACAGTACCTGACACATAGCAGACACTTAAATGTTTATTGATTACTGACTACAATAGATGTAGAGCTGGAAGGGACCTCAGAGGCCATCTGGTTCAATGACCTCATTTTACAGATGGGGAAACTAAGTCTTCCTCCTCTCTCTTCTCTTCGTCTCTCTCTGTCTTTCTCCCTCTTCCTCCCTCCCTCTCTCTTTCTCTGTCTCTCTTTTTCTTCCCCCTCTGTCTTTTTTTCTCTCTCTCCCCTTTCTCTTCTCTCTCTCCTCCCCTCTTTAAATTTTTTTGCCTTCATGTCTTTCCCTCTCCTCTCATTGACATTGACCTTGACATTGATTCATCTTAGTCCTCTGGGTAGTAAAGTTTTAGCTAATATAACCACCATGCCATTCCATTCTAGGCTCAATACAGTCTGCGTCACTATTACAACTTCTGCCTTAAGGAATGGCCAAATGGTCTCCTGAGTGGAATCATGACCAAAATTTGGGTGGCAGCTTGGGAAAGCATTACTGTGCAGGGGTGCCCTAAGACAGGGCTGGCCCCAGAGATTCAAATTCCATTAGAATTAAAGGTCCACACCTAGGCAAGCCACAGCCTAGGCTTCTGATTATAACTCATATTCCCTACATGAGTGACTGTGGCAAGTCTAAACACTAACATGCTAAGTAGAAATGAGGGGAACCAGCAAGAGATGTCTTGGAAACACCACACTAACTTTGCATCATATAGTCTTTGTGAGGATACTTCCACTTGCATGCTGTTACCCTCTTGTGGGGCTCCCCAGTACTCCAATGGATATGTGATCTGTCTGAGGAAGGCAGTCCCTTCTCCAGAATACAAGTCTCAACCCATTCATTTCTGCTCATTCCTGTATGACTCTTACCCATAACCTCCCATAAGCCCACCACAAGGGGTCCATTTGATATGCTAAGAGATTTCCTCTCATATGGAAATCCACATCATTTGGAGACATATTTTTTAAAATTAAAAAAAAAAAGATTTTTCTTTTCCTTTTTTATCATATTTCTGCTTCTATCCTTGTCTCTCCCAAGAGTCTGTTAATTTTTTTTTTAAATATGCTATCCCCTCCCACAAAAAAAAGAATAACATCCAAAAATGAATGTGTATGTGAGGGGCATAACTCAATGAGAATGGAGCATCACGTTCCTGACAAAAGAAGTGATTGAGTAGTTCCTATGTGGCTAACTTGGACTTGAGGCCAACTTCGCAAAGTAGACTATTTAGTTTTCTGAACTTCTTTACAATGGAATTCAATCAAATCCCATTTCTGCTATAACTCTCAAATTGTACAAACTTCAGACGAACTCAGTTAGCACTAAGGAAAATGCCAGTGAAGTAAGAAGCCATTGGAGTTTTTCTTCATCTTGAATGAGTCTGCCCCTACATGGTATTTTCCAAGGAATGCTGGCTGGTTTCAACATGTTATCAACTTCCTAGTAGTCTCCACCTTTCCTGTGGATTTAGGGATAAGGAAAATTCAGAAAACACTTGTTACATCCTTTTTCTGTTCAACTATTTCTTCCTTTCCAACCTACATGTTTTCACTCAATCGGCAAAAAGGACTCATAACTGCCCCCTTACTCATCCTTGTTTCCCTCAGCCATATGGAAATATCTACAAATAATTCAGCTAGACGATTCAATAGCCATCTTAGTAGGTGGCAGGAAGAACTCAACCTTGATTAAATTACTAAGAAAACAAAGACATTTCATCTTCCACTTGGGACTACTGGTCTTCTCTATTTAGCCTAGGAACCAGAGGAAATTTCTCTAAATCCTCATTGCTCAACATCTGATCATGTACATTCTGTAAATGAAACATTTGTGGGCCATTGTTATATTTCAGATTGTTGGAGGTAAATAATCCCAAATTCAGATCAAAGTTGGGAAGTACCATACCAGCAAAGGAGAGAATATTGACCACATCTTGGGGGAGGCAAGAAGGAACTTGGATGCAATGGAAATGGTTAACCCCTTCATGACAGATCTGATCAGAGACAAAAGAAGGATGAACTTTCAAGGTTCCATATCAGAAAAAAAAGAAAGAAAACTTAATAAGCAAGCTTAGTTTAGTAAGAATAACTTCATTTACCTCCTTCCATTATTGCAGTTTGATGACTCTATAACCCTGCCTGTTTTTTAGTCATTTTCAAGGTGAATAGAATTCTCTTTTGAACTATTTCTTAGAATTTATTTTCTTCTTCTTTTCTTCTCCTCTCTCTGTCTCAAAAAATGACTTAAAATTGGGTTACCTGTTCCCCACAACCCCATCCTGAATTCTTAGATAAGTCTCTGTATTACTCATTACATTTTTCCTTTTTTGATGCTCTGTGACTTGCATGTTGTGAACATTTAAAACATACATGGAGCATAATAGTATTTCTTTGATACCAGCTACACAATGTCCCGCACATTATTGATAGTCAATTTGTAAGGACAGACAAACTGTAATAAAAACTCCTTTTGACACAATCCAATCAGTGTTTTATTCAAATAATAGTGAGGGCAAACAGAATTGCTTAGCTAGCAAATCAGTTCAAATAAGGGGAACACAAATTTCTTTATTTCTTCAGGGTTTTTTTCCATTATGGCACATAATTATAGAAACTGACAAACAGGTCTATTACCAGTTATTTTGCTCTTTTTTATATGCTGTGAACAGAATATTAAATTCATCTCATCACCTTATGGGAAAAATACATAATGATAAATAATGTCACCTATATAGAGTTGAATGTAAATCTTTTAAATTATTTACCATTTAGTAGTGCTTTGCATTGTTGTATAGCTTGCAGATGAGATTACAGTATGATTGTAGATATGGTCAGTTTCTACTGCTGATCATGTCCTTTAGCAAGTGTGTTAGTTTTACATGCTAAAATCAAAAATACCCTAGCCTAGTCCTAGACCAGAGAAATTCTGCACTGATTTTAGTCTCTTGCAATTCCAATCATTGATATAAACCAGTTAAGGGACAATTCCAAAGGATTCATGATGAAAAAATACTATCCACCTCCAGGGAAAGAACTTGTGAAAGGAAATTAAGTATAATTTTCCCACTTTGTCTTTGTTTCCCTTGTTTTGTGATATCGCTAATATGGAAATATATTCTGCATGATTTCACATGTGTAACTCATGTCATCTTGTGTGTCTTCTCCCTTGTGGAAGGAAGAAAATCTGGAATTTAAAATTTAAAAAAGAAGAATTTTTTAAAAAATGAATCTTAATTTTTTTTTAAAGAAAGTGAATTACTGGGAGAATTTTATAAAAGGGACACAAAACAATAACCATCATTGATTACATTTTGAGGGAAGAATCAACACATGTTCTAAAGAATTGATCCAATAGTGTGAATAGAGTTAGACTCTTTATTTAAAGAGGAATTTACTATTGTTAATGTCTCAGCAACTAAGTAGTATAAACTTGAGTTTAAAAGGTACTGTGAAGATTATCAGCAGAGGTTTTTTTCCCCTTTATTCCCAGAGAACACAGGTGCCTTTGGTGTGGATGGAGATCAAGCAATTTCTGACTCTTTTGTGCATGCCTCAAGCTATAACACAGAGAATAAATCATTTTATAGATTCAAAATAAGAAGAAATGTTTATCAGATGTAACTGTTTGGAACCATAAAACTCCTGTCCATATTTTATAAGCATTTCTCCCTCTTTTGTGTTACATACACAATTTGTTCCTTTGTAGTAATTTTCTGAGTAAATTGTTATATATTTCAAAGTCGTCTTCGGTTCCTCCATACCTAAACTATTTGTTTTAATTGGTTTGCCCACAAGGATTAAGGAATGTCAGTATTTTGTTTTAGAAGAAAAATAACTGGACTTCTTGTCATATCTGATATGCTTCTGAGTGATTTCTTCACTTCTAATTCCATTTCTCATGTTATGAATAGTCACTCTTTATCTTATGCCGTCCCTTTCTGTAGACATCAACAGCATTAGTTCTGCTTACTTCTTTGTAGTCAGACTCTCAATAATTCTTATTTGTTATAGAGTATAATGGAAACCATAGGCCCTAGTAGAGATGATACAATTAAGAAATATCTTTTCTAGTAAAGGATAATTGGAATGATTTTTAAAAACCCCACAAAAAGCCTATTTTAAATAAGTATTAAGCGTTTACTGCATTCAAAATGCTTTGCTAGGTGCTAAGAATATGTATAAATGGCACCTATGTTTCCTTCATTGTCTTGAAATTTTAAGAGGATCATCATACTTTCTAAGGTCCAGTGAGGGCCTATATGTTATTTAAACTTTGTGTCTCCTTCTTCACTAAATCTAGTACTGGACACCCAGCAGATATGTATTGTTTGTTGACTACATGGGTGAGTAGATTTAGTACATTTTCCTCCGACAGAAATATGCAAAAAGGAATTTTATGTTTTCTTAGACATTAAAATGATGGCGCAATTTAGATGGATTATTCAGCTTCCAACAGAACTTCTAATCCTTGACTTGGCTAAGCATTCTGGCTACTACAGCAGAGGAAGTGAATGAAAGGCAAGAGGGGAGAAGGGGAAAAGTGCTTAGTGAGTATGAGTAAGAGCCTTGAGCAAATGAATCACTAGTACCAGAATTAGTAACTTAAATGAAATGCTTTACCAATAATGAGTAAATAACATCACATAAGATGTAGCTGTGTTTCAGTGTGATGATGATGATGACGATGAAGATACAGTCATCCATTCACTTGAATTCTTTTGTTGTTTCAACATGATAAAATGGCAGAAGTGCTGAATACCAGCAGAACTTATAGAAATGTTTAAATTCTCCATAATGATGCATAGCCCAGGGATGGCATATAGTTATAGAAATGTGTACAGATATTGAAGAATAAATAACCAATGTTAACTTAGTATTTTAATTGCTTTTCTTCTCCCTCTTCCTGCTTCTCCTCTTCCTCCTGCCTAGATCCTGATGAGTTTGAGAGAATATATGAGCCACTGGATGTCAAAAGTAAAAAGATCCATGTGGTTGACAGTGGGCTCACATTTAACCTCCCATATCCTCTGATCTTGAGACCTCAGAGAGGTGTGGATCTTATCATCTCCTTTGACTTTTCTGCAAGACCAAGTGACTCCAGTCCTCCTTTTAAGGTGAGTTCATTTCTCTGCTTTCAAATATAATAGTAATGCCTTATGTTTCTATAGTTCTTTACAATTTTCAGAACATTTCTGCTTCTTCATTCGGTGGTCCTAGCAACGTTTTATGGGACATTATGAAGTACACTTTACAGATGACAAGACTGAGATTCCAAGACTTAACCAGGGCTACATGACTAGATTAATGCCAGAGCCGTGACTAGAATTAAGCCTTCCTGTTCTTCCCGGTTAGCCTTTACAGCTCTTGTGTCTTCCTTAATCATTCTGACTGTTGTGAAAGTTCCAAGAAAATGATGTCATGATCTTATCTTATCCTCAAAGATCACAAAATATGTTTGGGGACTAGACTTACACACAAAAAACACTTAAAAGAAAAAACAAACCAAACCCCCCCCCCCAAGACTAGCTACTAAGTGACCTCTAGGGTTCCTTCTGGCTCTAATTTAAAGTGTGAAATTGGGTCCTGGCTATCAATAATCAAAAGAGGAATAGATCCGTATGAACTTGGAAGATTGGGAAGACTGTGGATTGAGGAGGTGAGTCAATGATTAAATAAGTCACCATATCATAGCAAGTATTCATTTTAAGTAAATTTACCTTACACCTAGAGGCAGAATCCCAAAGACTAATGAATATATTCTTCCTTCCAACAGCCAAATCCAGTTGTACCTTGTTGCCCTCTTCAACCTGTTCACCCTCTTTGGTGAATGTCAAGCAATGAACAATATTTATTAAGCATGGATGCCATGTAAAATGACATACTAAGCATTGTCCATAGGCAAAAGGTGATGAGACAGGAGGTGTGGAGCAAAAGAGGATGTGCAAAAGTAGAAAAAAAAAAGCCATAATACTATGAAATAGTGGTACTTCAAAACAGTTGTTGGATTTGAATTTACTGACTTACAAAGATATGTGGTATGAAAAATAGCCTCTCCCCTCCAAAGATCTGCCAACCAGATTGGAGAGAAAAGGCCAAAGTCTCATCTTATTCTTTTGCATTTTGTAACAGCTCGGTCTGAATTGATTAACTTTAAACCTTTTTTAAACATCTGAAGTTCACTTTTCCCATCTCAAAGATTGTGTCTTCGCTACCTATAACTCTGTCAATATTTTCTGCACTTGAGGGAAGAAATAAATCTCTATGATTTTAATGTACTATATTCCCTTATTTCCTTCATGCCCTTATCACCTCACTTCTGGGCCATTGCAATAGGTGCTGGCTGGTCTCCCTGTCTCAAGTACTCTCTCCATTCCCTCCCATCCTCAACCCAACTGTCAAAATAATTTTCATAAAGAGTAGGTCTGGCCATGTCATACCCTACTCAATAAACTCCAGTGGCTCCTTCTTAATTCCATGACCCAAAATGAAATGCTCAATTTGTCACTTAAACCACTTCACAGCCTGGCCTCTTCCTACATTTTCAGTATTCTTATACTTCCATCCCTTCTGTACACACCACGAGCTTAACTTTAGTAACATTAATCTCCTTGCAGTTCCTTGAATGTGACATTTTATCTATGGATCTGTGCCTTTTCGCTGGGGATCTCCCATACCCCCATGCTCTCCCCTCCCAGCTTCTGATTCTATAAAGGAAGTAACAGATAAAACGTGAGTGGACAGTGTACCATGAAGCTGTTGTGTTCAATTGTTTCATTTGTGTTCAACTCTCCATGATGCCATTTGGAGTTTTCTTGGAGTGATTTGCCATTTCCTTCTCCAGCTCATTTTATAGATGAGGAAATCGAGGCAAACAGGGTTAAGTGACTTTTCTGAGGTTACACAGCTAATGAGTATGTGAGGGCAGATTTGAACTCATGTCTTCCTGACTTGAGGGCTAGTGCTCTATCCACTGTGCCACCTAGCTAGCCATCCAGTTGCCTTCTCCAAAAAGAGGAAAAGCAGAGGAGACTAGAAGGTCACCCCCTAGACAGTGCTGGATCAGCAGTGCAAGATTCACTCCAGACATTGTACTTGCATAGTCTTCACCATGGTGGCTGAACTTCAGTCCAATCACCTCAAACCTTAACTACTGCAAAAGCCTGCTGGTGGATCTGCCTGCCCCAAGTCTCTCTTCACTCCAATCCATTCTCCTTTTAGTCATTGAAGTGATTTTCCTAAAATGCAAATGTATTTTGCAATTTTCTGTCCACTTTCTGTGACTTTGGTCTCTTTTTTCTTGTTTCCTTCTTTGTATTTCCTAACCGTAAGCACCTATTTTAAGGGTCAGGATTAATGATACTGTAGTTGGCCCTCATATTAATTCTGAGAACCCTTCAGAGCTTAGAGAATGCTGGTAAGAGTCTTAGTCAGAAGACAACCCTTCCTCTATCATAATGTCCTTTTCTTTTGGGTCTAATTCTTTTGGCAGAGCTTAGAAGGTGGGTTACATTTGATTTTAGGAAATTAACTATGGCACCAAAAATAACTAGAGCTTTCTTTAATGGAGCCTTTAAAAATAAATATATTTTCATTGGAAACCATGTGTCCAATAGGCAGATCTTGACTTGTTCTTTTCACAATACCATGCATCATTTCCTGAAAGTTAAGCAATGTTAAGAATTCATAACAGGTGAATTCTTAGAAAAATAGTATGACTCTCATTAAATATGATTTAGGTGGAAGCTGGAGGTCTCCAGTGAAGCTTTTATGTACTTAGTAGTACTTGACATGAGTTGAAAATTTGAGCTGTTATTCTTGTTGCTTCCCTGAAAATGATTTTCCCAACTTTTTTTTATAGATTAGAGGCATTTTTCACAACTAAGAAAAAAAAGCAAACTACTAAAAAATCTTGTTTCCCAGTGAGACATTAGATAGGCTCTCATGTTTCAAGCAAAGCCTCATTTGGGGTTTTTTCATCATGTTTCCCATCAAGATTTTGTTTCTACAACCCGGTATTGCTAACTGGTTAACTTCTACAACAAATAACATCATAGCATAGGCAAATTCTTATCACTGACTAATATTTTTAAAAGGTTATACTGGTTGGTCAGTATTAAAAATAGAATTCCAAAGTTCGTGTGAGAAGTCTCTGGAAACAGTGGGAAGGTCTATCAAAATACTGTGTAATGGAAGAGATCAGTTCCAAAATGTACTTACAGGAAGCTTTGAACTTGGATTTAATGAAGTTGATTCAGCATTAACTCATTTGTTACTTTTGAGATTAAAGTATTGAAAAAAAATTTCCTGTCACAGAACTGGGGAATCACAGGGGGCTTAAATGATAGTGGTCTAGCTGCACTGAGCTACTTGATGTTTCCTGAATCTGACAATCCACCTCCCATTTTCATTCTTTCATTTCTGGACTGCTCTCTCCTCACTTCCCTCTCTTGCCTTCCCTGGTGTCCTTCAAGACTTAGCTCAGATCCCTCTTTCCTGGACTCCTCCATTGCTAGTTGCTTCTCCTCTGGAATTGTCTTCTACTTCCTCTGTATGTATCTTGTATCTGCCTAGTTATTTACCTGTTTCCACCATTGCAGTTTGAGCTTTCTGAGGACAGGAATCTTGGTTTTACCTTTCACTGGATTGTTAGTGTCTGGCACACAGTAAGTGCTTAACAGATACTTGTCCGCTGGTGGAGTAGGAGGAGGCAGCAGAAAAGAAAATGGCAGCATGGAATACTGAGAAAGCTTCTTGGTAGGAATTAGAAGAATTACAAGTTTCCGATACCAATTCTGGGGCTATCAGTTACTACTAATATGACCATTGGCAAATAACTTTATCTGCCTTGGCCCCTTTTTTAATCTATTAAAAAAAAGTTCTACATATATGATTCTATAATCTCCAAATTCCTTTCTTACTCAGTATTTATGATTCTATTAAATTCATTTGAAAGGCCTCCATCTCTTCTTAATAAAGATTACTTTGGGACTTGGGAGGAAAATAATAAAAATAATAATAACTATATAACAATTTACAATTTACAAAATGCTTTACAAATATTATCTCATTGAATTCTTACAACAGGAAGTAGGTGCTATTGTTATACTCATTTTATAGATGAGGAAACTAAATTGGAGTCAGATTGAATGACTTGCCCAAGGTCACGGTAAATGCCTGAGGCTAGATTTGAACTTCAGTCCTAATCACCTCAAATCTTAATTATTGCGATAGCCTACTGGTGGATCTGCCTGCCCCGATTCTGTCTTCACTCCAATCCATTCTCCATTCAGTCACAGAAGTGATTTTCCTAAAATGCAAATCCAAGTATGTTACCCTTCTACTCAATAAACTCCAATGATTTTCTGTTGTCTATAGGAGCAAATAGAAAGTGTTTTGACATTCAAAGCCCTTTATAGCCTAGCCCCTTCCTACCTTTTCATTCTCCTTCCACCTTACTCCCTAATACAGACTCTTCAGTTTAGTGATGCTGGCCTCTGAGCTATTCCATGAACAAAACCTTCCATCTCTAAGCTCTGGGCATTTTCTCTGGCCATACCTCATATCTGGAATACTCTCTCTCTACACTAAATGCTGACTTCCCTGGCTTCAAGTTCCAACTAAAATCCCACCTTCTACAGGAAGGCCTCCCTAACTTCTCTTAATTCCAATGTTTCCCCACTTTTAATTATTTCATATTTATCCTATATGTAGCTTCCTCTGTGTATATTTTTTTTGCTTGTTGTCTGCCCTATTAGATTGTAAGCTCCCTAATGGCATTCACTGTCTTTTGCCTCTTTTTGTATCCCTAGAACTTATCACAGTGCCTGCCACATAGTAGAAGTTTAATAAGTGTATCTTGAATGAAAGAGAAGTTCAGTGATCTACTCACAATCTATCCACCTAGTTGCCTCTGAGAAATGTCCTTATGATTTTCAATAAAGGCAAAAATGAGCGATTCTAGTTTGTAAATCATCTCTATTATAACTATTCTTGAAGGTCAGTGCCCTGTCAATGAAAACTAAACTGAGAATTTTTTGGTTTAGCTCGCATAGGGACTGAGAAGAGATGTTAACTAACCCCCAGCTCTAAGTAATAATCCTAAGAGATCATGGAAAAAGTGGCTCTGTAGTTTATATTGCTAGGATTCTTTACCATGGAATAATTGCTAAATGTAGCACAAACCAAACCTTGGATTTTTAGTTGTCTGTACTCAAAGAAAAGTCTGTTATGGCAAAGACTATCAAAATCAACCCAAAAACTCTATACTTCTTTTATGTGACCCCAACCTCAAGAACCTAGATTGGTGAGTAATGACCCTCTTGATTCCCTAAAAAATTCCACTACACCCACAACATGGCATATCAGTGAGAAGTAATCTCCTGTGATAAAATTCCAGTGGAACCACCCAACTCTACTGTGTTATCTGGGACAGTAGCCTAAATCTTTGATATCAGACATGAGAATCAGCAATGCTTTATATACTCTAAAGCAAGCAGAAATTAAATAGCAGCTTTAGTTTAAAAAGAAAAAAAGAAAATACTTGTGGGGAAAAATTAATTCCTTTCTTTCTCCTTCTCTGTCTCTCTTTCTGTCTCTGTCTCTTTTGTTTCTCTCTTTTTTTCTTTCTTCCCAGTGTCTCTCCTCATCTACTTTCAGTGATGTAAATGTTGTTCTAAAAGACATTTTAGTAATTTAAATTACCCCAAGTTACTAAAAAAGAGAAGGGGAGATAAAAACTTCCTTTTTCTTATATTACTTATTACTTTGATTTTTAATTGATCCCTAATCTGCTTAGATACTTCTGTCTAAATTAACTTGCTTTCAGTTAGCTTATATGAATTTTTCAAATACATTTTAAGTTCCAAAGTGAGCTTATAGTTTAAAATAATTTTTCTTTTTGGTTTTATTGGTGCCTTTCATTTCTTATGCAAGTTATTTCTCCTTTGAATCTTCCCTTGTGCTAAAGAAAAATAGTTCAGTAAAACTGACCAACAAAACTACTGGGTCTGCCAAATAGAATTCTTGTGCATTGCAGCTTCCCAGTTTTGTACCAAGATTATAAAGGTAGATCTGGAAAAGACTCAGGGGGTGTCTTTCATAAAATCTCCCCTGGAACCAGGATTGGTTTGCAATTCATCTGAATTCAGCCACCAATTATCATTAGTTCTGTATACATTCTAGTTGTCATTGTATATTTTATTCACTTCAAGTTTATATATTTTACAAATTGCTCTTTTGGAAGTTATATTGCATATTTTTGCATGTTACTTTTCAAATACAAAAAATGTAAGAAGAGAGGATTAAAAAATTCAGCATTTTCTGTGGTTGAATTCATGGAAATATAATGACCCCCAAGAAGTGTTTCTCAAGGTAAATTTCTGACACATTTCTACAATTTTACAGTAACTGGCTGGTAATCAAATTAAATTAAAAGAAAAAAGTAAACTCTTGGACCAGTAATAATGTGTCAGAGTTTTATTCCTTCTCTAAAAAGACATTGGATATAAATACACTCTTCTGACTTATGGTCATCCATCCCTCTGACTTTAAATTTGTGACTTTTGAAATGCAGTCTATCAGGATGCTGTAAATGGATATCTCTAATCTTCCTGACTACCAATAAGAAAGGATTTCTCTAAAAATAGCCTGATTTGTTTTTCCTTAGGAAGTTCACTTTCCATTTTCTCTTACACATCTAAGCAGTAAGGGAAACATAACAGTCAGATTATTGAGTCATTATGTTCAAAATTATTAGCCTTTCTTTCCTCCTTTCCCATACTCCTATCTCCTTTTGGTTTGGTTTTGAATAATCATGAATGGATATTGGTAGCTGTTGATGCTTGTGTAGAAATAACAAACTGGTCAGTGACTCAATTCTTTTCTTTTAAAATTTATTTTTCTTATTTTTATAAAGTGCTTAATGTTATTTCCCCCAAACCCCACCCCATGCTTAAAATAAGAAATCAGTCATTTGCAGAGTGGACTTTTCACTGACAAACACTGTGACGTTGGGTGTTTATTATCTTTGGAAGTACTATTGGGGGGAAAAGTAGCTTAGAATTTATCATTTGATAGCCTCTCATAGACTTAAATAAAGTTGAGCTGAGTACACACATTTAAGTGTCTATATACTGTATGTAAGGCACTGTTTATGTGCTGGTGTGTTTTAATAGGAAACAATCCCTATCTTTAACTTAGAGTTTACATTTCTCTGAGTATATATGTTCATAGGCCCACATAAAAAACATCTGACATCTAGTATAGTGTTATTTTCTTTTCTGTGATTCTATCTGCAAGTTTTAGTTTTTCAGGGTTGATGGAATGTGCAATAGGGATTATTGAGATAATATTAAAATATAAGTTCCATAAGTTTTTAGGCAAAGCCTTGGTTAAAATCCTAGCTGCGAAGTGTTTAAACTTTATTTTAGTGGTATAAAGCTACCTTCTGTAGCTATCAAGTTAAAGCTCAAGTGAAGAAGGTATTTGATGGGGGTGCTCATCTCCTCTTGAGACTTTAGACAGCGAAAAGAAAGACCTGGGAAAGAGATGAATTCAAGTGTCATAAATATTGCTGTTTTCTCCCTAGGAAATTCTGCTTGCTGAAAAGTGGGCTAAAATGAATAAGCTTTCTTTTCCAAAGATTGATCCTTATGTGTTTGATCGAGAAGGTCTGAAGGAATGTTATGTCTTCAAACCCAAAAATCCTGCTGTAGAGAAAGATTGCCCAACCATCATCCATTTTGTTCTGGCCAATATCAACTTCAGGAATTACAAAGCTCCTGGTGAGTTGGGAATGATTTATAGAAATTTCCTGTCAAACAGAAATTGTTTGTCTTTTGTGAGGGGTATAGCGGGGAAGTGTAGGAGGTCAGAGGAGGAAACTAGCTTTAAAGTACTGCTTATGTCTCCAGATCTTTTTAGATCTGGAAGTTTTCACCAGCTGAAAGTTCAATACAAATCAATGGTGTGACATGACAGTTAGAAAAACTAATGCAAACTTAGGCTAATTTAATAGAAATAGAGTGTTCTCAATAATTGAAGTAATGGGTCCTCCGTCTCTGAGTCAGTTCATATCTTCACAGTATGTTCAATCATGAACCCACTACCCCCACTCCAGGAGGATAATTGTTCATCTAAATAATTCGTAATTATAAATACTCTAAATCATTAAAAAAGATAACCTGCAAACCATGAGCAATGATTAAAAGAATTAGAAATATTTAATAAAATAAAATATTTCAATTGTACATAATAGTGATCATCAAATATTTTATGTAGTATCATGTATAAGACAGAGAAGACTGAGTTGCTCATGAGAAAGAACTGGGACCAATAAGTAGAAATTATATGGAGGTGAGTTTTAGGTTAACATAAGGATATGCTTTTTTTTTAAAGTGCTTCTTAACAATTAAATTCATTAAACAATAAAATGGTCTACTTAACTGACAAAGGAGTGAGTTTACTTACTGGAGAAATATTCAAGTAGAGGTTGAATGATTTTTAGGAGAAACAATGTAGAAGAAATTTCTTCATTGGAAAAGAAATTAGTCTAGATGCCCTGTAAAAATTCTTCGAAATATAAGGTTGGAAAATTCCACATATGTGTTAATTGGCATTTTAAAATGTTTTACTCTTTGTAAATTAATAGCACCATCTGTATCCATTCTGTTGCCATAGGAATTCCAAGAGAAACACAGGAAGAGAAAGATTTTGCTGATTTTGATATTTTTGATGACCCTGAATCACCATTCTCCACATTCAACTTTCAGTATCCAAATCAGGCTTTTAAAAGACTTCATGATTTAATGCATTTCAATACACTGAATAATATAGATGTAAGTATCATCTTAGACTTTCAGTAAAGCTAGATTATTTCTAAGGAAGATACAGAGTGAAAACTACTAGTTTAAATCATTTAAATATGTAAATAATCATCTTAAACACAGAGAATGCTAACATTTGGGTGGGGTAATAGCAGTAATATTGAGCATGTATGAATTAGCAGCAAAAGTAATATACCAGCTTGCTCACATCTTCAAAAGTAAAGTTTCAGAGAAAATACGACTTTACAATTAAATGTTTCTTTGGCTTCTTTCTGATATTGTTATTTCATCATACAGTAAGTCATAAAAAATACTGATTTTACAAGCAGAGGGCAACTTTGAGAATTTTGTCATTCTTCCTCCATTGTGGTTCTACAGACTAAGTATTTTAAGTTGATTGCCAGCAAAAGTAAAGAGAAAATAACCTTTGATTTATGAAGTTATGAAGTTCAATATTACTACTTTGACCCTGAAATCCATAACAACTCCAAGGAGAACTCAAAACTTGAAGATACTCATAATTCCTCCAGGGGAGTCTAAGTGGCATCAGGAGAATATAAACTTGAAAATAAGGACTATTTCATATTTATCTTTGTGATCACCAGTATCTACCACAATATTTGGCATACAATAGTTGCTTCAATGAAAGCTAATTGAATGGGCTGCTTGATAAAGTACACATCAGGTGTATAGATAAACACATATTAAGCAGACATGATACAACAAGATTGCATAGATTATGGATGCATAACTTACCATATTAAACATGGAAAAATAAAAAAATGATATTAACTAATTCTGCATAATTGATATACATTTCTCTTCGTCCCAGATATTGGCTGCTTCTTATAATCATTCAATAATTTATGTGTGTTCTAAGCAAGTGAGAAAATGGTTTGATACACTGATGAGAAACTGAGGAATTAATTTATATTAAAAGACTTAATTTTAAGAAAGGGTCTCTTAACTAACCCTAACCTATAGCAAACTCATCAAATATTGTCTTCTTGCAGTTCATTTAATCATGCTGCCTTTTAAGTGCTTTCATTATTGTCTTAGGAACCAGAGGGGAGAAAAAGAAATACTTGCCCAAGAAAGACCCAAGAGGCTGACCACTTCTCTTTAAAAGGCAACTTGTGGGATCTGTGGTTCATTAAAAACACAGTTCTTCAACACCCAGTTGGGACTACTTAACCCTTTGCAAAAAACAAAAATATTCCTTCCACTCAATCTGAATTTGAATCTCCCAGCTGTTCACAGCTGTGCTACCTCATTGGAAACTGAGTTTGTGTATTCCTTCAGTGCATTAATGACATGGTTTTTCTTTTCTCTTGGCTCTGGCTGCACTGTTTCAACACACTGTGATGAACCCCTTTGGCACCAGTTTTTGCATGTCTGAGACAGCCAAATTCCGAGCATTGACCATGCTTTGATATTTCTTAGTGGCTGTAATCTATTACTTAGGACCCAAGTCTGCGTGCCATTGAGGCCTTTTACTTTAGCTTCTTTTGTACATCTCTTTCCTCCATTGCATTGCAAACACCTTGGCTGTTGGGGTGGAGCTGAGAGGCTGTATCTTGATCTTACAATGCTCAGCATACAACCTCTAACATTTTATTAAATTTGGGAATGAAATTACTCTCACTTGACACTAATACAATTGATTAAGAAACATGCTGTGTCATGGAGGAGGAGAGAATTCCAAGTCTCATTGCCATATAAGATGTCATTTAATTAAGAAGACATACACACATATTAAGTGCCTTCTACCTTGAGTTCTCTTCATATACAATTTGCATCTATTTTTATAGGAAGATTCTTTCCTTGAGATAACATAATCCCTATGAAGGCAGGGATGGCTTCATTTGTATCTTTGTATTTTCATTGTTCAGCACAGTGCTTTCAGTATTGTAGAATCTTAATAAATGGTTACTTATGGACTTGTGAGGCTGGGGATACAAACACAATTTTTTATTTAAAGTTCCTGACTTTAAAGGGTTTATATTCTACTGAGAATTCAAGTAAATAATACAGAATATATACAAAGTGATCTCAAGAAGGAAAGCGTACTAACAAATGAGGGCAGAGCAAGGGATCAGGAAAGAGCTTGTGTAGGAGTTAGTCCTTGAGGACTTTGAAGGAAGCTAGGGATTCTACAAAAGAGGGGTGAGGAAGGAATACATTGTAGCCATGAAATGTATGAATATCCTCTCATAAATTTGTTATAGAAGTAGAGCTCCTGTGGTGATGAGTTAACCCATTTGATTTTTTTTTTGAATGATTTTATCTGAAACATGTAGTATGTTCCACAAACATTTGAAAGAAAAAAAATCTACAAAAAAATTCTGTGAGCATGAAATGCCATCTAGTGGTTCAGTCTCTGTGTTTTCGTGATTGAACTGGGTACGCTAAATTGTAGGCAGAATATCAGAACTGCTCAGTAGCTTAGAAATAATTTATTATAGAACCTTCATCTACTAACAAGGAAACTAAGAAAAGTCACCTCAACATGCACATCAAATTTAGAGGCTGCAAACAATGATGAGCAAAATTGAAAATCTCATTTGTTCTAATCTGAATTTTTCTGGTCATTAATGAACATTTTTATACTATTGTTCAAGTCGTTAATAAGCATTTATTAAATACTTACTATGTGCCAGACACTGTGCTAAACATTGAGGTTACAAAGAAAGGCAAAAACAATTCCTTCTCTTAAAGAGCTCATAATCTAAGGGAGGAGGCATACAAATAATTATGTACAAACAAACACTTATTGAAGTTAACCTGAGAGGAACAAGACTAGCTTTAAGGGGAATTGAGAAAGGTTTTTTTTTTTCCAAGTGAAATTTCAGGTAAGCACTGAATAAAGATGAAAAGGGAGAGCATTCCAAGGAGGGACAGCCAGGGAAAATGCACCTAATTGATAGACGCTACAGTGTCTTGTGAAAGGAAAGGAAAGGAGGCCAGTGGAAGCCACTGGATCCTAGAGTACGTTGAGAGAAGTAAGGTGCAAGAAGACAGGGGAATTATTGAGAATTTACATTTTTTCTATTGAAAAACTATTGATACCTGTTGTCCACTTATCTGCTGAAATTACTTTCTCCCTAGAAGTACAGAATGTCATAGATGTTTTACTTTCCTAACAGAGGGATGGAGTTTATTAACAGCAGCACTGAGGGTAATTGATGGACTGCAAATGTGTACGAATGCTCGAGCTAGAATTTCCAGTATTTCTCTGTAATCATGAAACATTTAGGAATTAGAAAACATATAAAGATAATGAGGAATATACTGAGTGGAAAATTTTACTCAGATTGTCATACTATTGTACAAGATGAATCTTTTTTTTTTAAATGAATTCAAAACAGCTTTGTATTATACCTATCCATTCATTAAATATCTTAGCTCCTTCCCTTGGAAGTAGAATGTTTTCTCCTTGTAGGCAGTGTCTGTCTTTTAAAAAAGATTTTAATCTTTCTACCCTTAGCACCCCACACAGTACCTTGCGTGTAGAAGGCCATGAGTATATGTGTTGAATGAATCTGTTGTTTCTGTTTTGCAGGTGATAAAGAACGCCATATTTGAAAGCATTGAGTACAGAAGACAGAATCCATCTCGTTGTTCCGTTTCCCTCAGTAACATTGAGGCACGAAGATTCTTTAACAAGGACTCCCTAAGCAAGCCGTCAGCATAGATTGTGTGCTAGAAAGTATATCCATTGTCTATGCTATAGCAATTTGCAATATTAGGACAACTGGATTTGCCATAAGGCATCATTGCTCTGGAGAGCCTGGAGGGCACTAAGATGAACAGTGATTTTGCTGCATGAGAATAATACCATTGTTGTCTTTTTAACTTGACAAATATCATGTTGTGTGAACACATACTGATTCACATTTTTCATCAGTATGAATTTCCAAATGTACCATAAGAACATATGCTGAATTTTTAAACATTCCTCACCAGCTGTTTTATTCACTGTACTATTTTTTTTAAATGCTGATTCTTTTTAAAGTATTTGAAGTGATTGATGTCAAAGAGTACTATTTTACATGGAGTGCAAATTTTATCCACTGACTAGATTTACCATCCTATGGGACAACACTATTTCTTATTTATGGATACAGAAATGTAATAGATGTCTTTAGCAATATAAAAATTATTTTGTGGAAGCTTTTTTTAAAAAAGATACATTGTGTCAGCACTTTTAGTGAAATAATCCAATGTTATTATAAAACCTCAGATCGTCTGTCCCCAAAGCAAGAAGCCAAAATTGAGCATAAATAATGTTATCTCACATTTATATAGTGCTTCATAGTTTGCAAAGCACTTTCTTCACAATAGCCTGATGAGGAAGGTGAGGAGGATGTTTTCAGTCCTTTTTTATGGGTGAGAGAACTTAGGGGTCAGTGAGCCAGAGTGACTTGCCTTGGATGACATAGTTAATGGGGGCTAGGATTCAGAACTAGATTTATGACTCCAACCTTACACTTCTTTTGACTATTCCACACTAATACCACACCTCTATCACCTTCAGCCTATTTCTCTTAAGAGTTTCTGTGATTTGTTTTATTAAACAAATAATGCGCACACCGAATCAGGAACCAGAAATGCAGAATTATTAAAGCAGGTTGATGTTGCATGCTTCCCACAGCTATTGCCTCTCCACCAAAGAGAACAAAATTGTTGTTTTGCTTATTTGTTTTCTTTTCCTTTTTCCTTTGTTTGTTTGTTTTGCCCCAGAGGGTGATGGTAGTGACAGAAACAGTCTGCTTATGGCTGTCCAGCTTTCCTGTTCTCCTCCGACATTATCCCTATCACAAAGGATCACTGAATTTCACTGTCCCACGGCTCTTACTTGGTATATGCAGAATGTGGCCTTTCACTTCCTCCTCATTCCATGCATCATTTTCCTTTGTGACTAGATAGCTTCCATTCATTTTTCCTCTTTCTTTGCACATTCCTCCCCATAATCTGTTTCTCTCCGTGTCTGTCTCTATCTCTCTTTCCTCCATAGATTAAGACCTGTAAGAAACCTCAGAGGTCCTTCAACTGATTCACACACAACCCCCACCCCCATGTTCCCCGTCCCCATTATACAGAACAAGAAAATGAGACACAAGGAAGTGGAATAACTTGTCCAAGGTCACACAGGAAGTAAATAGCAGAGTCAAAATTTAATTCTAGTTCCTATCATTTCAAATCTGGTGCATTCCCCATGGGAACAAACTACCTTAATGGTCCATTAAAGCAACTTCTATTTTCAAAAGTTTTTTCTTATAGATTATCTCATTTAATATTCACAACATGCTTGTGCAGAAGAAGACAAACACTTGGAGTTTTAAGGAATTTCCCCTGGTTCTCCAAGTTGTCTTGGGGGTTCAGTATTCTTTCAACTACTCCAAACTTCTTTGATGGATCAATTAAAGAACAGGTAACTCACTATTATTTATAGCCTGATGGTTGAATTTAAGATTTTTGGGCTTTTTGTTATAGTTTAAAAGAAGATGTTTGAGAATTCAAGGGAATTCAAAAAGTATGACAGGTTTGAAAGGTTTCAGAGCACAACAGAGGCAGAGAAAATCTCAAAATCAGAAAGACCTGGCTTTAAGTCCTGTACCTGACTGCATGATTGTATCCAAGTCCTGTAACTTGTAGGTGACTCAGACAACTCTAAGACTATCTGCTGCCGGTGCTGGTCAACGTTATTTGAAGAAGTAGCCTCAGTTAATGTTCCCTAAAGCAATGAAATTATAGACTTCTCAGATTTGGGCCTCTAACACATACTATGCAAGTTACCACCTCAGCCAATCAATCAATTAACATTTATTAAATGCCCACCAGGTACCAGACACTGACTAAAAGCTCAGGGTGCAAAAAGAAGCAAGGTTGCCCTATGTTCAAGGAGCTTACGATCTCACTACCTTCCCCATCACCTTGTCAGGTTAGTTCTGACAGGGCCCTCATCCACTTGACAATCATCACAATCAAGAATATAACTTGATTTGATTCTGCAGTTTGATAATTTTTCCTAGTTCCACACTTAATAGGAAAGGAAAATTGCAGGTCAGTGTAGTAACCTTGCAAATATTTTTCATAACCATGTAACTCACCACAATCTCATGTACTCTCATAACCAGAAAACTGTGCATTGTATAGCTGTTGTTTCTCAATCAGACATGTATTTCTTAATTCTAGCCCCTGTTCTGGGCTAAGAAACAGGCATCTTCCCACAACAGAAAAGTCTGAATTCACTCATGGTGGATGATGGGTGATAGTATGATGTCACGGAGAGGGCCTGGGATTTGAATCTGAGCACCTAGGTTTGACCTCAGATGTGTTTCCTATTACCTGTGTGACCTTGGGCACATTGTATAACTTCACTGGATCTCATTTTCCTCACCAACCAGGGTTGAACTAGAGGATCCCTCACTACCGTTGCTCTAAATATTTGACCCTATGACACTCACAAAGAAACAGATTGAAAATCAGCATAATGTGACAGTGACCATTCTGAAACCACATCCTGATTGGTTTCTTTTTTTTAGCCTAGATCCTCACATCTTTCATCTCTATGAAAGCGTACAATTTGACCAGAATATCATAACCAGTACTGTGGGAAGATTTGGAAGGAAATTGTACACAGGCCCTGATCTGAAAGAAATTTTATAGACATGAGAAAGAATAACATTTTTCTCTAAAATATATGAGATGAAGCACACAGTAACATAAGGAAATATCCAGCTGCCAGCAGCTATATAGTTACTGATGTACTCACCAAGCATTTATTAACCACCTTTTGTATGTCGATAACTGTGTTACACATTGCAAGAGAGAGGGCTTGAAATGATAAATGCCTCTTTGCTACCATAGATCCTTTTTTGACAAGCATTACAGACAGAAGTTTTGGAGTAGTTAAAGTGACCAGAATCTAGTGGAACTGATCTGGGGCGGCTTCATGAAAGGAATGAGTGTTTTGAAGGAGAAAGATGGACTGTTTTAGAAGAGGATGGAGGGCATCCTGAATCCCCTCCATTCTTTTAGTATCATCCTATGGGGCTCATGGAAAGTAGAGTTAGGGAATGAATCAACGGCCACAGATACCTTTATTTATTCATTCACACTCTTTTCTTCACTTGTTGAAATTTTTCCTACTGATACTCTCTGTTTCAGTATTATGATTTTTAACTTTGTACCCACGCTAGACATTTTCACACATAGCCACACCCACCCACACACCACACTTATGCTCTGAGTACAATGCAGTTGGTTTGTAACTAATGTCATGGTCAAGTTCCGGTGCCTGCATCTTGACCCTAATTAACATCTCCTGCAGCCAGTCAGCACTTTTTATCTATACTTTTCACAACAAATCACACTCACAAACAGAGACTCATTTATCAAAAGGGTTATTGTTAATCAGATGGATGGGCTCTTATGTGAATTAGAGTCACATTTTTAATTGTCAAAAATGTGCAAGCCCCTGAAAAGTGTGTGCAATGAATTTCTCTTCCTAGACATTGTCTTGATACTGAATAAATCTACCAGGTGATTAATAAACGCCTCCAGTAATGATGAATAGATTTTTTTCCCTGTTTAACTTGCAACCCGTACAAAATTGAAAGAAAATAGAGGCAATTATCTTAGCACTCTATCTGTTAAATTGTCACAGTAAAAGCCACATAAAAGTTGATATGCCAGAAATCATAGCAGTGAATTACCCCATTGCATCAGTATGGTGCTACACAGAAATTGAGTGTCAGAATGCAGAAATGGAAATTGAAAATTATGCATGTTTGAGTGTATATTCTTGGTTTATATCTGTTTCATTAGAAAAAAATGCCAGACCAACATATATAGTCTACTCCAATTATTCCAACCCTTTATTTTCAACAACGTGCTCATTTAGTGCATACGATACTTAGAGAATGATTCAGGAATGGAGAAGTTTCAAGAATAATCAGAAGTGATTTCTGCCCTCAAGGAGTTTACAATTTAACATGAGGGAGGATATACAGAGATGTCTTTAGTACAGAAGAGTTAACTAACATAATGTTGTAGACACTGCGTTATGTGGTAGGGATGCAAAGTCAAAAGCAAAGAGGCCACATTCTATAAAAGCAAGTACATAAAAGGTACAGAATAAAGGCATATCTATGAGAGTGAGACTTCTAAGAATGGAAAAATAAAGTTCATGGAACTGAATAGTTTTCAAGAAGAAAGTGAGATCCAAATGGTTTCTCAAAGGATGGTTAAGTCTGATAGGCATAGATGGGATTTTGAGAGGAGAGCATTACATGTCAAAGGAGTAGTAATATGAGCAAAGGCATGAGAAAGCAAAGAATGGGTTTGGAGAATTGTGAGTTTAAGAATGGAGAAAGAATTGTAGTTGGCAAAAATAACTGAAATATTTAAAATTTTTTTGATCAGTCCCAACCTTTCCTTTTCTTTCTGCATATTTTTCCCCTTTCCTACTACTGCTTGCCTTCTTTAAATATTCAGAATCATGGAGCTCCTCTCAACTTAGCTGATATAACTTCTTCCTCATGTGGGCATGACAAAGTCCCAAAACAGTTGTTCAATTGCAGTATGCATTAGTTTTTGATGGGAAAGAGGTTTCTGGCCAAATTTCTGTGTATTTGGCTCCCCTACATATTTTACTCCCTGGTTGTCCTAATTCCATCCTTAAATGCTTTCATTATACATTTTGCCAAACTTTCTGGATACATGTTTCTTCCTTTCATTTACTATTTTTGTGAGGCAATACTGCTCATAATTTTCCAATATATTATTCTGTAATATTTTATAAACTGTTTAGTTTGAAATCAGCATTGCTCTTGGTTTTCGTGTGTTTCTTGGGAAACAGGTGCTGCTGCTGCTGCTGGTGTTCTTTGTTTCTTTTGGCCTCCTGTTTTAGCAATTGATTTACATGGGTCAAACTTCCTCAGGAAATTATGATAGGTTTTTTTTTTTAAATGCCTGTTCATTTGTCCATTGCCCATTTAAAAAAAGTGTAAATATATTAATATGTTTAAATAGATCAGGTTAGAGTTGATTTCACTTCATTACGTATCTTTTTCTCATTTTTATCTTCTAATTTGTAGTTATTTAAAAAAAATCTTTGCTCTCATAAGTCTATGAGACTTAGAAATATCTTTTATTTCAGGAACCAGTTGTTTCCTGTAAAACTGTAATCACCACCTTTCTAAATTTATTTGGTACTGATAATACTCAACATTTCCTGACTTTCGGAGAAAGTTGTCCTAAATTGTAAGTGAGTAGAGGCTTCTGCGTAATGGAGAAACCTTTGACTTCTTTTTGTTTCTTAATCTGGAGTCAAATTTTTCAATATTTTCTACTATGTTGCAATACCCAATCTTGCTTTGAAATTACCTAGTAATAAAGTTTATGCTGATTTAACTTTTAAAAATTTTTAAAAATTCATTTTGAGCTTAAATGCAAAAAGAAAAAAAACTTTCAATGTTCACAACACAACACAAAAAGAAGATTCAATATGAAACCATAAATCTGCATTTCATACTGTTTACTTAAAAAATCCCTACATAACAAATATTATACATCATAAATTAAACTGAAGTATAATGAGTTCTCCATTGAATTTTTCTATATTTGCATCTTCAATAAATTTTAGCAAATAAACCACAATTATATGCATGGTAGTCTTTTTATGTGTTCTAAAATGTAAAATCATCCAGTGACCCAAAAAATGACCTGTCTTCTTGCCTTTGAGTTTACAATAAAATGACCTCTACCGACTTCTTTATTTGGCTCTCCCCAAGGAGAACCTATAACCTAACCTTCCAGTAGTGCCAACTTACCTGTTTTCTGGTTTCATTTGTAGGAAGGGTTCTTAACCTTTCTTCTGTCTTGGACCCCTTGGAAGTCTAAGGAAGCCTATGGATCTCTTCTCAGAACAATGCTTTTAAATAATTGAAAGAAATGTTCTTCCATTTAGAGAAATTTGAAGATAAAGATCTGATTTTTAAATGTCTTATTTTCCATGACTCCATTCCTCAAGCAGTATGTCAAGTCTGGTCACTGGACAAAGTAACAAAGTGACTGGACAAAGATCTCAAATTTAGAACATCAAGACACAAGTTAATGTTTATTGTCTACGAGCCACCTGATTCTCAGGTCATTCTGTTTTCTTGTATTTTGTCATTCATGTAAGCAAAAAGGGATCATGCAGGATTGCAGACCATTTTGTGGTATTCTTAATTTCCTGGGTTGTTCTGGACAGAATTCTGGTCCAAATCTGACCTCATACACTTATGAGCCATGTGACCCTGGGCAAATCACTAATCTCAGTTTCTTAATCACTAAAATGAGGATAATAACGGAACCTAATCTTGCAAATTTTTTTTAAGGATAAAATGAGATAATAATTGTAAAGCTCTAGTGCTTGACACATAGTACACACTATATAAATGTTAATCATTATAATTGCTGTTATTTGAAACCTTTCCATCTTGGTGCAATCTACCAGATCTCTATTTCCACTGACAACCCAGGGTCAGCTCCATACCATTATGTAGAGCCAATAATATGATTTTTTAAAAAAAAAGTATGAAAAGGAAAAAGTGCGATGAAATTAAGTGAAACCACTCTCCAGGTTGCCTCCAGGGAGGGCCTATGTCAAAGAAGCAAACATAAGTAGTAAGATGAACTAATAAGGAAAGAATCAATTGTTTCAAACTAGTAGCATGCTCTGGAACATGTTAATGAGATCCAAATTACAACATGTCCTCAAGAAGACTTGGAGATGAATCTTCCTGACAGCCCAGCCCTGCACTCTATCCCTTGTGCCACTTATCTGCCTCATTCTTCATCTGAAGATTGTAACCAGTAATAGTACCTACCTCCCAAGGTTGTAGTGAAAATTAAGTGGTTTTATACACTTATAGCGAGGCAGTGGAATATAATGGCTAGAGTGCTCGACATGGGGTCAAGAATCCGTGGGGTCTACTTCCATAAGATACTTAGAGGAGCAGAGATTTAGGGGTGGAAGGGGCCATAGAAGTTACCAAACCCAACTCTCCATTATAGATAAGAAAACTGTGCACTAGAGATATGAAATGGCTTGTCCTGGGTCTGAGGTAGAATTCAAACCCAGGTCTTCCAGTCTCAAGCCCAGCTCTCTAGCCTCCATACCCATGGTGACAAACTCAAATGGAAATGGATGCCACTATTCCTTTCATAAGCATCCATGCTGGCTGCATGCTAATTTAATTTTAAAATGTAATGTCTTTTCTGGTTTATTTTACTTTTATTTATTTTGGTAACTATTCATCAATTACATTGTAATTTGACTCTGGGAACTTTCCAGAGTATTGTGGGCCACATGTTTGGTACCTCTTCTCTATATTATGTTGCCTTTCCCAGGTTTATTTTCTATATGACCCTAGGCAAAACACTGAATTTACTGAAGTCTCAGTTTCTTCACTTGACTTCAATAGTTTTTCAGTTATGCCCAACTTTTCACGGCCCAATTTGGGGTTTTCTTTGCAAAGATACTGGAGTGGTTTGCCATTTCCTTCTCCAGATCATTTATTTTACACAAGAAAACTGAGGCAAACAGGCTTAAGTGACTTCCCTATGGCCACACATCTAGTAAGTGAATAAGGTCACATCTGAACTCTGGAAGATGAGTCTTCCTGATGCCAGGCCCTAAACCCTATCCATTGTACCAGCTAGCTGCCCCATTCTTCATCTGAAAAATGTTAATAATAATATTGCTTACCTCACAGAGTTGTAGTGAAGATTAAGTGATTTTATATACTTATATACATATACACACATATACCTTTGCAAATCTTAATGCTCTACGTAAAAGTTAGCTATTGCAATAAAGTTGACAAGCATCTATTAAGTTCCACTACGTTTAGTGCTTGTTAACACCAACACAATATTCACAGCACCTACAGTGGCCATGAACATCCCAGTGCAATTCTGAATCATGAAATACAACAGACTCTCCACATGAAAGACAGAACCAAAACATTTATTCAGACATCAGAAAGCCAAATCCATCATAGAAATAAAAATCTATACACAATAATGATGCAGAGAACAGCATCAGCCCCAAGACTTCCTGCTAGGCTTCCTACAAACCAGGTCTCTTAAAACACAAACAGGCTCTTTCACTCACACTAGCCCCTCTGACTGTTCTCATGACTAATTTCCTCTCAGTTTTGTTCTAGCTCCAACTCTTCCTGTTCCATCCTTCATGTTCCATTTGACTTAGACTCATGTGACTCAGGCTTCCATGTGACTTAAGCAGGTTACATGGGCCTATTAATAAATGGGAAAGATCTTCCCATTTAAATTACCATTACAGTGCTGGGGATACAAGAAAGGCAAAACCAGCCACTGTTATCAAGGAGCTTACAACCTACTGGGGGAAAAAATATGCCAACAGCTGTAGTAACTGTACATATATACATATGTACATACATTTGTGTATGTATGTTTATGTACAGACATATACACATGAGTATATTTACACACATGTGGTAATTATGTGGTACAGTGAATAGAGCACCAGAACTGGAGTAAGGAAGACTCATTTTCCTGAGTTCAAATCTGGCTTCAGACACTTGGCTGTGCAACCCAAGTAAGTCACTTAACCCTGTTTGCTTCTGTTTTCTCATTTGTAAAATGAACTGTAGAAGGAGATGGCAAATCACTCCAGTATCTTTGCCAAGAAAACCCCAAATGGGTTCTTAGTTGACACAACTGAAATGAGTAAGCAACAAAATGTGAATTACACATATATGATGCATATAGACACAAACATATATATACACACATATGTATACATACCCACATGTCCATATATAAAGATAAATCAAACTATATAAAATTTGTATCCATATGAAAAATGGAAATATATAATGATAAATTAGAATATATACATATACAATATGCATATATAATATATGCTCACATTATATGCACATATACACATGCATATATACACATACATGTACATATGCATATGCACATACATATATTTGACATAAGTGGTACAGTGGACAGAATGCTGGGCATGGAGTCAGGAAGACTTTATAAGTTTAAATCTGGCTTCAGACTCTTAACTAGTTGTGTAAACCTGGGAAAATAATTTCATCCTGTTTGCTTCAGTTCTCCATCACTAAAATAAGCATGAGAAGGAAATGGCAAACTACTCCAGTATCTTTGCCAAGATAATCCCAAATGGGGTCACAAGGAGTTGGACATGACTGAACAATATATATACACATACACATATACATACACATATATACAGAGTATAAGTTACATATATATATACATATATATATATGTTATAAATTGAAAACAATCCTATCAGGAAGATAACATAGCAACAAAAGGAAGGTCAGTAGAAGTTAGGACTTTGAATATTACCCATAACAACTTTATGATTGTTTGATTGATTAAGGGACTTTACCCCATACCCTCAGGGAGTTTTATGTCAGTTGCAGTCTACTGGAGGAGATAAACAAGGCTATGAATGTAAAGTATTTCCTTGCCCATAGGATATGCAGAAAGGCAATGATCCAGAACATACTTGTACAGTTTTACTCAAATAAAGTTATGGAGTTAGGCCATAGGATAGAGCCAAGTATATGTAAACCAGAAGAAGCAAATGGATGAGTTCCAGAGTTAAATAACAAAATTTTCTTGGAGTCAGTGCACATTACCCATGGTCAGTTTCAACTATCAATACGTACTCTGGACCTAAAAGCAGAGCAGCTAAGAAAATTTTGATATGCTTGGATGATAGTTTTATTTTTCAGAAGACCAAGGAAAAGAAAAAGGGAAATGGTTATTTTTGGACATAATTATGACTGACAAGGAGGAATGAACAGAAATGACAAGAACTTGAGAGGAATAAATCTTGCCATCTTAGAATATATGAATGAAAAGTAGAGGAAGGACAGGATGAACCAGATTAAAATGTAACTGAGATGAACAAATAATTAAAAATACAACACAAATAACATTAATTTGTGGTTTTCTAAGTCACTATGTGGCCCACAGTTATCTATTTGTCTTTGACACCCAAAAGGTTAAAAAATATAGACTTAACATCTGATACCCATGATGAGCTCATATAGAACCCTCTCTCTACCCCAAGCCCACAATGTTCCCAACTGGGTTAGTTACGCTAATCAACCTAAGGACCCACCTACAAGCCTGCAAAAAAACCCCAAAATACCACACCCCAGTCACTCCTCCCTCTTTCCACTGTCTTAGAGATCCAGGCTCCAGGACATTGAAGTTTCTTGGCACCTTGGTGACCTTTATTGTGACAAAATTTATGCTGCAAAAGATCTCTGCAGGAAATCAGAACAGAAGGAACCCATCTGTTTAGGCTTGAAATAGTGCTCAACTCCATGCCCCAATCCTCCTCCTCTCAGAGTCTCAGAGACTCAAGGAAACAATGAAAATATATGACCTATAATGCAATATATAGAAGTGAAGAACAAGCTAGAAGATGAGAATCAAAATGCAGCAACACTGAAAAAAAAATATGGTCTCCAAGCTAAACATACTGACCTTGAAGACAGAATATAGAAATACAGCCTAAGGATGTCTGTCGTTCAGTTATGTCCAACTTTTCACGACTCCATTGGATATTTTCTTGGCAGAGATACTGGAGTGGTTTGCCATTTCATTTTCTGGCTCATTTTACAGATCAGGAACTGAGGCAAACAGGGTAAAGTGACTTGCCCAGATTCACAGTGCTAGTAAATGTTGGAGATCAGATAATTTAGATCTTCCTGATTCCAAGACTAGAGCTCTTTTCGCAGCACCACCTATTTGTCCTAGTCTAAGGATTATAAATCTGCCAGAAGAATATAAATCAAAACACCTGAGCATTATAATTATGTAAGAAATAATACAAGAAAACTGTCCAGCACCTCTGAACACAGAAAATGAAATACCAACAGAAGGAATTCACAGACTGCCTCTAGGGAAAAATAAAGGAGTATCTTGATGGGACCTGGGTAACTAGTGATGTAATCCAGGGTGGGAAACAGTTGGAGGCAATTCGGAGGAATCAGACAATGTAGGGCTTGGGTGGGAAGCAAGTGGGGCAATCCCGAGGTAACAGACAATGGAAGGCCAGGCTAGGTTAAGGGTAACAGATTTGAATATGAAAGGTCAGATTAAGTGGAAAGATTCAAGGGGAGTTCAAGGAGTTTCCTACAGTCTCTACCCCATCACTTCCACTCTATCTTCAAAAGATTCCTGAGGAATTGATGAGGTTATGGGTAATCAGGACCCCAAAATACCAACAGTCCGGATCATGCTCGAATGAATTCGACTCAAGCCTTCTTAAAGCCAAAGAAAACAAAGTTTATTAGAGATTCGCCTAATTGGGTTGCCTCATAAGAAGCCTAATCATTTGTAACGCTTGTATTCACCAGGGGGCCAGATAGAATTCCAGGTAGACAGAGTCTGAGCTGGATTGCATCTGAGCACCTTCATGGAGGCAAGGTGGGACTTAAATACAGAAAAGAGTATAGGAGGGATGGGGGGTGAGGGTGGTCTGGTAGTCTAGAGTGATGGGGAAAGAAGTTCAGGAAGGGACTCCAAGGAGGATCAAAGGCTGGAAACAACTGGAGGTAATCAACAAACATCAGACAAGGGGGCGCCTAGGTGGGAAGCAGGAAGGGCAATCAAGAGATAACCGACAATGATCACAGATTTGAGTATGAAAGGCCAGATTCTGTGAGGGGATACAGGGAGAGCTCAATTTGAGTATGAAAAGTCAGTTTCTCAGTTTTTACAGGGAGAGCTCAATTTGAGTATGAAAAGTCAGTTTCAGTGAGGAGATTCCAGGGGAGCTCAAGGAAGTTCCCAGAGTCTGAACCCCATCATTCCCCCCATCAAACAGATTGAACCCAAATTCTTTTGGGGTAAGGGGTGAAGGTCTCAGTTTCTGAAACTTCTTCCTGCTGGCAAGGGGCATAGAGCTGTCCCTGCCTCGATGGGTCCTGTTCAAGAGGTCAGACTTCAGAATCTGGGTGGTGCCAGGTCCAGTGGGCTGGAGACCTTGGATTCAGACAGAAGTTGGTATACAGCATGGACTGTCATCTGTAAGTTGATGGCTTGCACCCTGGAAAAGACAAACCTGGCAAGGAGGTTAGGCAAACACACACCAAGCAGGCACAAAAGGAGTACAAAGAAAAGACAATTTCCCTGGCATAAAAGATAATTTCTCTGGAGAGAATTAAAGATGACTGTGGCAAGGCCAAAACATAGACGGACGGGCATGTTTGATAGGGGAGTTTTTTCCATCAGATATCCCCTTTCTTTCCAGATTGCACCATGGGCATGTAGAGCAAGGAAAGCATATTTTGAGTAAATAAAAATATCAACTGGCCTGGGATCAGGTCCGAAGGAATGGGTTAAGATTCCCAAAGCCTGTCCTCTCCTTTCTTCAGCATACAGAGTGAAAGGTTTTCCCAGACTGGGTAGGTCTAGTGATGGGGTCGTGGTCAAATTAGTTTTTAGAGTCTCAAAAACTTTAGCCTGGTCTGAGTCAATGCCCTGAGTAGTGTCATAAAGGGGTTTAGCAATAAAACCAAAATTAGGAATCCAGAGTCTACAAAATCCAGTCATGTCTAAAAACACTTGAATTTGTTTCTTAGTGGCTGGAACAGGGAGAGACAGGGTTGTCCTTTTTCTGTCAGAGGTTAAAGAGAGAGAGGTGGGTGTGAGTTCATGGCCCAGATACCTTATGGACTGGCATGCTATCTGGACTTTGTTCCAAGAGGCCCTATAGCGTCAAATGCCCAAGAAATTAAGGGCTTCTGTGGCAGCAGCCAAAGAACCTGCCTGGGTGGGGCTACAAATAAGAATATCAGGCACATACTTAATTAAGCTACTGCCTGCTAGTTTGAGGTCTCTTAAACCCCTTCCCAAAGTGTGGCCAAACACAGGAGGGTTATCTTGAAAGCTTCAGGGCAAGACTATGTTAGCTGATATGGACTTGATTCCCCAGGAAAAGTACATTCAAAAGCAAAACAAAGTTCTGAGTATTCTCCATTAGGCTTTTTTGCAGGAAGGATTGCAGTGTTGCATGGACATAAACAAGGGACAAAGATTCTATACTTAAGGAATTTTTCAATTAAAGGTTGTAGTCCTTCCCAGGTCTCAGGTTTAATCAGATACTGACTGAAAAGGGGGAGCACTTTAGGGTCTGAGAGGCTAATAACAACTGGGATGGCAGAAGTAGAATGATGGGGTTCAGACTCTGGGAGCCCCCTTGAATCTTCCCACTTAATCTGGCCTTTCTTACTCAAATCTAATCTTCCCATTTGTTCTGGCAGTCAGGAAGCCCAGGGGCTTTTCATTATCATTTCAGGTCTCTCTTGCACTCCCCACCCTTGATTCCATCAAAACCCCATTCCCCAGGTGGCCATCAAGATCTGTACCCATTCCCCATACTGCCCCTATCAAGAGCTCTGGATTGCCCCACCTGCTTCCCACCCAAACCCTCCATTGTCTGATATCTCCTGATGACCTCCAGCTGTTTCCAGCCTTTGACCCTCCTTGGATTCCCTCCTTAGAGTTCTCCTAGACCCTTCCTAAACCCCTCCTCCCATCACCCTGGACTACCAGGCCACCCCCTCCCCCCCATCCCTCCTATAGTCTCTTCTGTATTTAAGTTCCATCCTGCCTTCATGAAGGCGCTCAGATGCAATCCAGCTCGGACTCTGTCTAGTTGAGATTCTATCTGGCCCGTTTGTGAATACAAGCTTTGCAAATGCTTAGGCTCCTTAAGAGGCAACCCAATTTGGTGAATCCTTAATAAACTTTGTTTTCTTTGGCTTTAAGAAGGCTTGAGGCGAATTCATTCGGACTGTCCATATTTTGGGGTCCCACCCTTCACCCATTAAACCTCATCAGCCCTCTCTGGAATTCCAGTGCCCCAAATGTTTGGCCTATCTCCCACACTCTCAAGCAAACCGGGAAAGATGTAGTGAACAGGGGCAAAAGGGAGATGGCAGGTTTAACTAGAGAAAATTGGCTCCCCAATTTCACCATCAGGTGCCTTCCCAACAAGGGGGCAGGGTCAGAGGAGGGCATAAGGAAGGAGTGTTTAAATAACAGATTCTCAAGCAGGCTGGGGAAGGAATATGTAGTTTCCCCTTAAATCCTACGACCCAAGGGGTAAGGGACAGGTAGGACCAGAGTGACTGGTTAAAGCAGAGAATTTAAAGCGGGTAACCTTACCTTCAGCCTTTGTTTTTGCCCAGGGCTTGGTGAGAGAGGTAGAGAAAGTGGGAGCACTGCCAGCACCCAGGCTTTCCTGACATTCCAAGTCTTGAGAAGACTGGAGGACAGGGTACTGGGGGGCGGCTCCACCACTTTTCCAACCTGAGGGACAATCTTTCCTCCAATGGCCCTCCTGGTCACATGGGCACAGTTCCACAGGCTTTGGTTCTTGGGGCTCCCTCGGGGGGTGGGTGCCCTGGAGGGGCACTCCTTGGACCAGTGACCCTCCTTGTGGCAACGAAAGCAGATTTCCCCACTGCCCAAGTAGCCAGCCTTCCTCCAAGGGGGTGCCCTGGAGGGGTGCTCCCTGGGTCTTGTCTTGGACAAGGCAGCAACCAAGAATTGAGCATGCTCCCTGCCCCTGGCCCTTCTTCGTTCTTTCCTGTGCTTCAACGAGGTCTCTGTTGTTAAAGATTCCAAAGGCCATCTCCAGTAACTGGGCCTGAGGTGTTTGAGGTCCCATTGCCAATTTCTGCAGATTCCTCCAAATATCTGGGGCAGACTGATTAATGAAATACATGCTAAGGATTGTTGAGGGCCGGGGTGGAGTGCAGTTGATGAGATCAGGATAGACCTTCAGGGAAATTGTTCTTTGAGACTGTGCTCATTATCATCCGGAATGGCTCTTCATTCCCTCCCCCCCCAAGTTGTTTCTGTGAGACAAGAGAATTGCAGAAAACAAGGGATATGTAGAATAGATGCCCCAGGCTTAAGACTGATTTAATCACCCTGATTGATTTAATCTCTGGGGCAGGAGATGAGCAGAATGTCACATAGAGTTTGCAGGTTCTGTCTATATAAACCCTAACCCTCAGATCAATAAACAGAATTGGTCTATCTTTTCCCGCCTCCTGTGACTTTTCTTTCAACCACATCACGGAGCTGTGTAGGGACGCGGGCCGTCCACTACAAAGGATTGCTGCCCCTTCTATGGAGTCAAATTTGTATGCTTTTTAATAGCTTCTACCAGCCAATTTTGAAAAAGGGCAGGGTTTTCCTTTTCTCCCTGAATAATTTCCCTAATTTTTTGAAAATTTACTTGTTTTTGAAATACAGTTTTTAGGCCTTCTAACAGGCAAATTACCATAAGGTCTCTCTTTCCCCTGTCCTCACTCTTTTGATAGTCCCATCTGGAGTCACTCGTGGGAACAGCAGCTGTTCCTGGGGGGTATTTTATGGGAGTATTGCTAGCCATATGATCCCCAAACTTTTGGGCATGTTTCCAAATTCTCCATTTTTCCTCAGTGGTACAACAAAGAAAATAATATGCAGATCCTTCCAAGAAAGTTCAAATTGTAGGCATATGCCCCTAAAACCCTCAGTGAACCTAGTGGGGTCTTCCGAGTATCTCCCCAATTTCTCTTTAATCTGGGTGAGATCCAAAAGAAAGAGCGGAACACGCATCCTGGCTGTCCCACTGTGTGGGGTAGGTACTTCTCTCAAGGGAAACAGCCCTGACCCAGTGGGGACTGGGGCTTGTGAAGGAAGATAGGAAGTCCCACTTCTTGTGAGGGAGGGGCTGGAGAATGCCTACTGACCTGGATTAGGCTGCAGGGCCAGGGGATCTGACTGGCAAGGGGAAACATCTGCTGGTGCCTGAGGAAGAGTAGGGATCAAAGGGGGAGATGCCCCAGAGAGTGCCACGGGAGGGGAGCCTAAGGCCTGGGTGAATGTTGCCCCAGCAGGAGGGGCTACAGAGGGAGGCACCTCAGCAAGACCCGTGGCTGGGAACTGAGTGGGGGGTTGGGAATGGAGATAGGGGAGGAAGTGAGGCCGAGACCCTAGGAGCCATAAACAGGGGGTCATCCAAAACATTCAATTCACCCCCATTTCCTGTTTTTGGGATGGCTCTAGCTACAAGCATCTTACAATCCGTTCTGAGAATGGGGTCCTGAGAGAGTTCGACAAAGGCCCTTATGTAAGGTATTTCTATCCATTTTCCATTTTGGAGGCAATATAATTGTAATTGTAAAAGGATATTACATTGTAAGGTCCCAAATATGGGCCACACTTCGTTGTCCTCCCAGTGGTACAGAAGCCAAAGTGTGTTGCAAAAGAATATCAACTTTTTCTTTTTAAGGTCTTTAGAGAAGTTAAATTTTTTCCAGTTTTGTAAAAGGCAACCAAGAGGCGAATTCCTTGGGATTGATGAATTTTATCCCATTTTTTTTCCTGTGGGGCTGGAAGTCCCCTCCCCCCTCCTAAAAGGAGGACATGGAAGTAAGCCTTGAGAGAAAAAAATAAGAGAAGAAAAGTAACCGTGTTTTCCCGGATTTCCTTGCGCCCAGGAAATCCAGAGAATTGGGCACCCATTTAACTGATGTTTCTCTAACCTTCTAGAGCCCAGAAAGTTCAGAGAAATGTGCTTTGGAGAGTATGCCCAGGTCCACGGCCTCAATCACGACCTCTGGACTAATAACCTGAGTCTCTAACTCTAGCGCCCAGAAAGTTCAGAGACTCTGCCTGATACTGGGACCTGAAGCCAGGTCCGAAAATCCGCTTTCAAGGTACTTGGAGAGCCACTAGGGGATAGAGGGAGGGGGAGGCTTACATACCTTCCTGTGTGAGCAGAAGAATTTGAAATTAGCAGCTTATCCAGATCAGGGAACCAAAAATGATGAGATGTATGGGTGATGGATGAACCCCAAAATACGGACAGTTCGGGTTGTGCTTGAATGAATTCGACTCAAGCCTTCTTAAAGCCAAAGAAAACAAAGTTTATTAAGGATTCGCCAAATGGGTTGCCTCTTAAGGAGCCTAAGTATTTGTAACGCTTGTATTCACAAGCAGGCCAGATAGAATCTCAGCTAGACAGAGTCTGAGCTGGATTTCATCTGAGCACCTTCATGGAGGCAAGGTGGGACTTAAATACAGAAAAGAGTATAGGAGGGATGGGGGGTAGGGATGTGGGGTGGGGTTGGGGGTGGTCTGGTAGTCTAGAGTGATGGGGAAAGAAGTTCAGGAAGGGACTCCAAGGAGGATCAATGGCTGGAAACAACTGGAGGTAATCAACAAACATCAGACAAGGGGGTGCCTAGGTGGGAAGCAGGAAGGGCAATCAAGAGATAACCGACAATGGTCACAGATTTGAGTATGAAAGGCCAGATTCTGTGAGGGGATACAGGGAGAGCTCAATTTGAGTATGAAAAGTCAGTTTCAGTGAGGAGATTCCAGGGGAGCTCAAGGAAGTTCCCAGAGTCTGAACCCCATCAGAATGTCTACAATAGTGGATATTTCAGGTATTCCAGTATACCTGAAATTTGAGAGAATAGTTCACTTATTCTTGTTAACTCTTTTTTGATCATGAAAAGAAAAAAAAAAGATTTAAATCAGGGAGCAAATTAAGATGAGTAAGATTTAATTAAGATGTGGAAAGGATGATTTAAACCACAAAGGGGCCATGAGGAAGGATTGATTACTCTTCCCCTTTCCTTCCTACTCTGCCCCCCTTCCAGTTCCTGGACCCAGATTCTGTTATAAATAATGGGGATAGATATTAACAAAATGAAGGGAAGGGGTTGGGGTAATGAGGTACAAACCCAAGCCAAGACCTTTTCTCCTTGAATCAGGAGGACTTTTGTCACATTTGTTTGCAAGGCCCCAGAAAGTCTTGCCTTGGGTGGGGGTGCTCCTTGGGTTTCCCTTCCATCTCTCTCAGCCCATAATGGATATCTCTATCTCTCCCTTTGTTCCTATTACAGGTCATTCCTATACTGTCCCATCAAGACCTCTGGATTGCCCCACCTGCTTCAGACCCAAGTCCTCCATTGTCTGATATCTCCTGATTATATCTCCTGATTGCCTCCACATGTTTCCAACCCTTGACCAGTCACCCTAGTCCCACTGAGGTCCTCCTTGGACTTCTCCTCAAGACCCTCCTTAAACCCCTCCTCCCATCACCCTACACTACCAGACCAACCCCAGATCCCTCCTATAGTCTTTTCTGTATTTAAGTACCATCTTGCCTCCATGAAGGTGCTCAGATTCAATCCAGCTCAGACTGTCTAGCTGAGATTCTATCTGCCCAGCTTATGAATACAAGCATTACAAATGCTTACGTTCCTTAAGCATTGACCCAGTAAGATGAATCTTAAGTTAACTTTGTTTTTCTTTGGCTTTAAGAAGGTTTGAGTGGAATTCATTAGAGCAGGATCTGGCGCATTGGTATTTTGGGGTCCCCCAGCACCCATGAACCTCAACAAGGGGAGGTGATTAAGAACCAGGAATGCCTTTGGGAAAGCTGAAGCTTTATATGCTTTTAAAATACTTTAATACTTTCCAAACTTTATATAACAGAATTAATTCTTTAGGTAAATTAGAAGCAAGGTCACCAAAGGATGATAGATAGAAACTATGTATTTGTAGGCTATTAGGAACCCAGAAGGGTAACAGTATTACAATTTATTGAGATTCTGTAAAATTTTGTGCTAAATTACAAAGGAGAAATATAATGAGTGTAGATCAGTTACTTAGACAGTTTGGGATATGATTAGTAAATACGATACTCTGCCCCTGAAAGACTATTCTAGGGATGTATTTCCCAGTCTTTCCCAGAGAATATTTCCCAGAGAATAGGATTAGCACCGAGTGCCCTGGGTTGCTTTGAGGATCAAATGATATAATAGTTGTCAAGTGCTTAACACAGAGCCTGGTTTTTACTGAGCACTACATAAATGTTTATTATTATCATTATTTCTTTAATTGGATGTAATTGTTCCATATTTGATAACTATGCCACATTTTAGATATTATTAGAATAAAATGCCAAAGGTGATAAAATGAATGATTTCTATACAAGATAATTTGGAAACACATTTGGTTGAATTGATGTCATCTGATAGTAACATGTTTTATGTTGTAAGTACAGGATTATTGTTTTTATAAAAAAATTTTTTCTTATGCTGTGAGATGCTGTGAAAAACTATTCTTATCAGAAATAGATAACTTCTCTTTTTAATATGTATGCTAGTAGATTAAGAATTGTGTTTTTAAAGCAATGTAATAAAAATACTTATCTGAAAATTGTTCAATATTTAATGAGGTATATTTTGTTTTAAAAGAGATAATCATGATGATGATCATGATGATATTAATGATAATAATAATTTACCATTTGGGGACCTAAGAGGCACAGTGGATAGAGTACCAGGTCTAGAGTCAGAAAGATCTGAGTTCAAATCCTATCTCTGACACTTACTAGTTGGGTGACCCTAAGCAACCCACTTAACCCCGTTTGCCTCAGGTTCTTCATCTGTATGATGAGCTAGAAATGGCAAACCTCTCCAGTATCTTTGCCACAAAAACCCCAAGAAGAATCAAACATGACTGAAGTGACTGAACAACAGCTGTTTGGGGGAATAGTGCACAGACACTTTGTCTCTTGAGACTTGGTATTCAGAACTAAGATTCTATTAGTTCTACTAACAGTATATTTCAAAATCTAAAATATTGAAGTGTGAGGACCTAGATCTGAGGAATAGGACCACCTTTCCTACTCTTAGTCAAAAGGGGGTAATTTACAACTTTAATAAAGAATGAGTTTTCATTTGAAAATTTTTGTTATCAATTATAAAAATTCTGAAAATATATAGGGTAGTATAAAGATGTAGCTCAAATACATTAATATGAGTCAATATCAGGTACTCACTGTATGTATGAAATGCTAGGATGTAGTTAGTTTTAATTTATAAGTAAATGATTAATGAAATGTAACTGTTAGAGGAACATGAGAAAAATTAATAATATTTAATTCCTAAACTCTGATAGTGAAATCTTGCTATCTGAGGTAAAAACTCTTAGGAGTATAACTTAATATTATTTTGCTTATAGTGAGAGTTGTCCAAATTCTCATGAAGCCAATAGTAGAAAATAGCATGTGCTTCAGTCTGAGAACTGCTACAGGAGGATGTTTGTCCTGGGAAAAACTGAGGGGGCAATGTTGGACTAAGTTTCTTTCATCATGCTATTTTCTCTCAGAATAAGAAATTTCTCCATCTGGTTAATTCTGAGCCTGGCTATGGTACCTAGTGAAAGTGGAGGTTTATTATGTAATTGGTTGTCAGATATGACTCATGCTAGAATCAAATAGAGCTAAGGGAGCTTCATTCCTATTATGGTATATATCAAGTTGGTCTGTGCCCTTAAGGGAATGAGTCGATACCATGTCCTTCCTTTTCCTTTAATAACAAATTTCTATTGTCAGGGTAGGTAAGCTGCAACACTGGTACCAAAACTTGTCTGAGTTACTATACTATGATGCAAGTATGAAAAATGTTATAATTTTAATCTATATTTGGGTTCAAATTATAATATAGGAATGACATCCTCATAAGGGAGAAATTATACAAAATAATGAAACAAAGATGAAAACATTTTCTAATTAAATGGAATAATAAATTTTGGGAAAGCAACAAGAGTAGATTGTTTTGCCTAAGATAAACACACACATTTATGTTATATTCATACACATACCTACATATATATATAATTGACTTCAAAATGTGTCTAGTATGGAAATTTAGGCTTTGATTGTGCTTTAGCAATAGATTCTCAAAATTGGATTAAGGATTTTACATATAAAATTGTATTGGTAATTGTAAAAAAAGTGAAATTATTTTCCCATTTTAAAGTATCTGTATGATAATTTTTTTAAAGGGAATATTCTACAAGTTTGATCCTCATGAATTTTCTTTTAAGATTCTCATATCAACTATAGGGTTTAGGGGAAGATAAAAATAGCAAGTGACATGTAAAAAATGAAGTTTTTTGAAGTCTCCAGTGAATTACAGCTGTTGAAAAATGAAATGTAGTAAGTTGTAATAAATTATATTGTCTTGTTACAGGCAGATTTTAGTAGAATTACCTAGCACTCTCTACAAGTGACCTGAATCAAAGAAGCAGAGCCCCCTTCACAGCTATCCTGAGAAGGAGACGTATTCCAGAATGTCCAACAAAACTATATGGGACATCTGGGACTCAGGAAGAAATTATTAACTAGATATTGTTATGAGTAGGTACTAGAATACTAGGAGACTTCATATTATTTAATATTTAACATTAATGATCATCATTGCATTGTTTTGGCCTTTTGTTGTTTATGATGAGTTTTCTTGGTTACCTTGGTGACATATAAACCTTCCTCTCAAATTGAGCCCTCTAAGTAACTTGATCTGTAGCCTGACTCAGTTTACTTATGGAGTCCATTTAGCAGGTTTGTATATGATTGTTATTGTTCTTAAAGATTGCTTTAGCTTTGTACTGGGCTATGGAAGAAGATGCTTCTTAGTGGTTTTTCTTAGTACATCATATTGACTGTGAGCATGAGCATATTAAAAATTTTATAAATTTAGCTTATACATAAATGGTCTATGGGGGGAGTGGGCTTGTCCCTTCCCCCATTTATCAAAGGAGGAATTCAGAGAATTGTGGAATTGAGTGAACCACACTGACTCCATCTTGTGATTCAATTCTGGAGCTAGCTCAGTTTCCTTTCTATTCAATTATGGGCCTAGTCCAGTTTCTGTTTTATGAGAAAATTTTATTCAATTATGAGAACTGTGAGTAAACTTTATTTCATTGTTTGAACCTAGCTCTGAATGGCTGGAAGCTGGATGGCTTTTACCTATTGGTTAGAGACCCTTAACTAAAGACCTAAGTTATGCTGACTAAAAGCCCAGTCAAATCAGAAGATTGATGCAAAGTACTTTTCTCACAATTATATGTCACAAGCAACCCATTTGTCTCTTTGAGTTTATCAAATACTAGATTACTATAGTTATTGACCACTGTATCCTGTGTATCTAACCTATTCTACTGATCCACCACTCAGTTTTTTAGCCAGTACCAAGTAGTTTTGATGATTACTGCTTTACAACTCCATTAAAGATCAGGTATGGCTAGGTCACCTTCCCTACCATTTTTTTCATTAATTCCCTTGATATTCTAAACTTTTTTGTTCTTATAGATGAATTTTCTTATTATTTTTTCTAGTTCTATGAAATAATTTTTGTTTGGTATGACACTGAATAAATTAATTTAGGTACAATTATCATTTTTATTATATTACCTTGGGTATCCATGAGCAACTGACATTTTCCCAACTATTTATAGCTGACTTTTTTTGTGTGAAAAGTGTTTTGTAATTGTGTTCCTATATTTTCTTGGTTTGTTTTGACAGGTAGACTCCCAAATATTTTGTAATATCTACAGTAACTTTAAATGGAATTTATCTTTCTATTTCTTGCTGTTGGACTTTGTTAGTAATATATGGAAATGATGATTTTTGGTATGTTGTCTAATTATTGTCATTCTCTTGGATGAAGTTATTGATTGTTTCTATGATTTGTTGTTTGACCCACTCATCCTTTGGGATTAGATTATTTAGTTTCCTGAGAGATGTTTATGCCCTAATACATGGCCAATTTTTGTGTAGGTGCCATTGTACTACCAAAAAAAGGTACATTCCTTTATATTCCCATTCGATTTTCTCCAGAGGTCAACCATGTCTAATTTTTCTAAAATTCTATTCACCTCCTTAACTTCTTTCTTGTTTATTTTGTGGTTAGATTGATGTAGTTCTGAGAGGGGAAGGTTGAGGTACCCCACTAGTATAGTTTTGCTGTGTCTATTTCTTCCTGTAACTCCTTTAATCTCTCCTCTAAGAATTAGGATGCTATACCACTTGGTACATATATGTTTAATAATAATATTACTTCATTGTCTATGGTGCCTTTTGATAGGATGTAGTTTCCTTCCTTACCTCTTTTAATTTGATCTATTTTTACTTTTGCTTTGTGTGAGATCAACATTTATACACCTGCTTTTTTTTATACTTCAGCTGAAACATAATATGCTCTATTCTAACCTTTTACCTTTACCCTGTGTGTATCCCTCTATTTCAAGTGTGTTTCTTGTAAACAACATATTGTAGGATTATGGTTTTTAATCCATTCTGCTATCCATTTCTGTTTTATGGGAGAGTTCATCCCATTCACATTCACAGTTTTGATTACTATCTGTGTCTTCTCTCCATCCTATTCCCCCATTTATGCTTTTCTTTCTCCTTTCTCCCTTTCCCTCCTCACTAGAGTTTTGTTTTTGACCACCACCTCACCCAATCTGCCCTCCTTTCTATCAGCCTCCTCCCTTCCTTTACTTTCCCCTTTCCCTTCCTACTGCCTATAGGGCAAGTTAGATTTCTATACCTGAGTATGTTATTCCCTCCTTGAGTCAAGTCTGATGAAAGAAAAGTTCAAACAATACTCATCTCTCTCCTTTCTTTCCCTCTACTGTAATATGTCTTTGTACCTTTTCATGTGATGTAATTCACTGTTTTCTGTTTCCTTCTTTCCTCTTCTCCAATTATAATTCCTTTTCACTTCTTAATTAGATTTTTTATCATCACATCAAATCACTTAATCCCAACCCCTCTGTTTATGTATATTCCTTCTAAATATAGTAATAAAGATACAGTTCTCAGGAGTTATAAATATCATCTTCCCATGCAGGGATGTAAACAGTTTGCCTTTATTGAATAACATAGTTATTTTCTTTCCTGTTTACCTTTCTATGCCTCTCTTGAGTCTTATATTTGAAGATCAAATTTTCCATTGAGCTCTGGCCTTTTCCTCAGGAGAGTCTGGAAATCCCCTATTTCTTTGAATGTCCATATCTCCCCTCCCCTAAAAGATTATGCTCAATTTGACTGCGTAGTTGTTTTCTTCAGGTAGCTTTTGTACCTCCTTTTCCATTTGGTAAATTCTACTTTTTAAGAAGTTGTTTTCCTCAGTGTACATTTTTTTTCCATTTTTTCAGTTGTATTTTTAAAGGAATTGTTCAATCTTTCTTCTACCTCTCTTATTTGACTTTTAAAAATTCTTCTTGAGCTCTTCCAAGAATACTATTTGGGCTCAAGACCAGTCCATATTCTCCTTTGAAGTTTCAGATGTGGGTATATTGACATGTTGTCCTCTCCTGAATTTGTTTCGATTTTTCCTATCATCCAGATATTTCTCTTTGGTCATTGCTTTTCTTTGTTGCTTCTTTCTCATGTTGTTTGCCTTTTTTCTGGCTTTTAAAGTTGATCTCTGCTTCTGAGACAGAATGGACACTGTCTCAGGCTTCTTGTGCTGGATGCTAGGGGCTTGGTTACTGGTTTTCTGGAGAGGAGCTTGCTATTGGCTTGCTGGGACACCTCCTGTATTGCAATGGTTCCCTTCAGCCACAGCAAGAGGGATCTTTCCTGTCAATCTCCCTCGTTTCCTGAGCTGAAAGACTGGTACCCCTTATCTTTCTGCTGGCTCCTTTATTGCAAGATTTTTCCTGGGGCAATATTCTCTGGGTTTTTCAAGGTCTATGAGGGAGGGTGAGAGCTACTTACTGCTTCTCTGCCATCTTGGCTACCAGGAGTTGAAATAGGTGGCTTTCAAATATTCCGTCTGTAGGCTTATAGCTCCCTGAGCAGGGTTGCTGATTCAGTCACTCCCATGGCCAGCTCCTGCTTTGCTGAGACTGGGTTGTATTAGCATGTCCTGTGCTGGACTGTACTTAGCTCTCACCCAGTTCCGACAGACCCCTCTCCCTGACTTTCTAGGTTGTCTCTGGAGTCTATGGGCTGAGAAGTCTGAAAACTGCTACGGATGCTTGTAATTCATTCCTTGAGCTCTGCTTAGCTTTGCTGGGGCTGGGTTGGTGGGGCCTGCACTACGTTGTGTGCAACAGACCCTGATGTTGACCTTGCAGTTTGTCTTAGGCTGGAAATCTGCCACACTCTTTCTCTTTGTGGGTTTCACTGCTTTAGAATTTGTTCAGAGCCACTTTTCAAAGGTATTCAAAGGGATTTTGGGGGAGAGCTCAGGAGAGGCCCTGCTTTCAATCTGCTATCTTGGCTCCTCCTTGGAAATTTATTCTGAAAGTGACCTTTCTGAAGGCAGCGCAGCTGTTGGTTTTTGTCTTTTAATCTTTAGCCTAGCAGAGCTGGCTTTTAATAAATGCTTGCTGGCACATAGTAGCCTCTTAATAAGTGTTTATTGATATACTTGTTGAACAGAATTCTCCTCCTTGGATTTACTTATCAACCATCTGTAATTGTCTACATATTTTTTAAATGGTGATTTAAGACTCAGTTGATATTACTTGTCCCATTTCATTCTTAAATAATAGAGAAAATCTTTTTCTAATTAATAAAGTCCCTAATTAATAGAGAAAGTCTGTAACTTATTTCCATGCGCTGAGTCATGACATCTTAGTCTGCTTTCAGACAAAGGAATGGTATCTTAAGCCTTTGGTTTGTATATTTTTGTAATGTAAACACTTATGAAGAAAGTATAAGGAGCATTAGTAGTTTTATCTCTTAAATTGATAGTACAAAAGTCTGAAGCGATCTGCTTGGAAAGAGAAGGGATGGCTATTCATGGTTTTCATCACAGAGACATGTTTTGAAGGGTATCTTTCAATTACACTTCCTGCTCCTTGAGCTTTTGATGAAATTTACAACATGCTGGACTTGGTTTGTGACAATCTCACTGCAAAGCTGCTTTAAGGCAAGGTCAAGAGAATTACATAAGACAAAACATGCTTTCTCTGTTCACAGAAGGGAGACAAAGCTTTTCCGGATATTTCCTGAAGCTGTAGTAAATTCCACTGCACTTTTACTTTTGGTCATTGGTAAACAAACTTGATTGGTGTATTACTCAATGACTCAGCCGCTCAGTGATTCAGCAGAGATGTGTTTCCTAGCGTGAGAAGGGCCCCGTGAAGATGACGAAAAATCAACAAGTTGTTTGCTAACAGCTCACATTACTGAGAGCCATCCAGCCAACTGACTTTCCAACTCCTTGCAATAAATTTGATGAAATCAAGCAGGAACATCAGGAATGACTTTTGTGTTCTGGGGAATTCATGAATAATCAGATACAGTCAGGGGATTGCCAAGGGCCTTAATTTTCTGTTTTTCAGATCAGTGGATTTGACTATGATAGCTCTAAAATCCTATAGTCTTTTCTTCTATAAATACTTTTTAAATTTTCATGAAATAATTTAAAACTCACAATGCTATTGATAATGCCATTTACTAGGAATAGCAGCCCAATTTAAAATGATGAACTATTTTGATGGTCTCTCCAAAGTCAATCTCATAGTTATTATGAGGCAGCAAATATTGGAACCCCAAAGACTCAGACACAAATCCAACTTCGGACATTTCCTAGCTGTATGAGTTTAGCAGTTCAGTTGGAAGATGAAGGAGGCTTGTGCTGGGTGGCATAGGGAACTAAGGCTGTAATTACTTATGAAAAGCATTCCATAAGTGGATAATCCACAAAGAAATACTGATTAATTGTGAACAGCCATGCTGACTTGAGTTCATTGAGTTAAGCACGTGGGGAGAGGAAGAAACATGATCTCCTCTCATGCAGAAATTGAACCTTCTGAGAAAGAACCTGGGATAGATGGGCAAGACTGTGTTCCTTCCATCTGAAGAAGGGCCTGTGCCCAATGACAAAGTGTCATAGACTTACAAGTTTGTGTCATAAACTTTCATTGTTCGCCCTGTTCTGATTTTGGGTAAATCCCAGAGGATTTTATTTCTTGAGTACCATTATTGTATTTAAAGCTTGTGGTGGGATCATGAAGTAGTGTAATATGGTGAGCCTTCACAACTCTTGGGGTTATTGCCCCACTGAAGCACAAGGATGTGCTGGGGATATATCCAATATATTACAAAGACTTACTGTCACAAATCTTTTATAGATGAATACTAATGCCTGCCTGAACTGAGTAAAAAACCTGCTTCTAAGTTTCACAGTTTATCTTTCTTGTTCCTCCAGTTAAGTAAGTGGCAGGCTAAGCTTTCTTTTATATTTTATATAAATATAATATATTATATATTTATATTCTAGATGATGTCTTTCTTGATTCTCATAGCTTCTATGATCTTTTTCTCCCTGAAAAAACTTACCTGGAGCTGATTTTATACGTTCTTGGAAGCCCAACTTCAAAAGTCTCTCCTAGAGAGATCTATTACATCTTTAAGAGGGAATAAAATCTTGGAGAAAGTTAGATTAACTGCCATTTGACTGCCATGGATGAAGAGATTGGATATACACAGAGAAAGGACTAAGAGAACTTTTCCTGAGAGATTGTTACTTAATTAGAAAAGAGAAAGAGTCCAAACTGGTATCTTGTGAAATATGGAGCATAGTTCATATCCTTTGAAGAAGATACTGAAAAAAAAATTCTTGAGAAGCTTTGGCTTCCATTCTGAGAGAGTTGAATGGTATGATCATGACTCTAGTGTCTATGGAAAAGTAAGAATTTGTAGTTGGTAATTATAATTAATGCTGATTGTGATCTTTATAAAAGGCATTGCATCACTGACATATATCTTTTTTATATTTTTGTATTATCTATTACACTGTTAATTTTTATAGCCAGCACAGTGGCTTATAAATGCTTCTCTACAAATGTCATAAAACTGATGTTTATTTAAGTCAATGGTTTGAGGAGGGCAGAAAAAGAGATAGAAAGAGAAGAGAGAGAGAGAGACAAGAGACGGAGAGAGAGAGAGGAAGACAGGAAGGAAGAGGAAAAGAAGGAAGAGAGAAAGAAGAAAGAAAAGTTTCTGGTGGAGATTCAGAATTAATAAGGTTATGCATTTACACTAATTTATGAGAAAATATCAGAACATAACCCTTGATGCCTTAGAACCTGGCTAGAAGCTGATAAGGAACTAAGTCAGCAACAGGTAAAAAGGTATGAGAGTTGTTACAGTTGTCACCTAGTGATTGTATAGCACACAACCCACTCAACACCTTATCTAAGTCACACATGGGGGGTATCACTTCTGAACCATACCCTAACACGGTGCTTATAGGTGCTTTACTGAGTAGTTATTGACTGAATGAAACAAGATTTTAAGATTCACAGAGCTCTCGCTCTGTGAGATAATACAATCATCACTAATAGAACTGTGCCATACAATGCAGCATGATAATATAATGTAAAACAATATAACACAACATAATTTCATATAATAAATATCCTGATGAATATCTGGTCATTGCACCCAGATGGCTCAAGAGGAAAAAGTGAGGTTGGTGATCTTGCACAGCCCTCCCTCACTCAAAACAGTCAAATGCAAGTCATGTTATAATTTCTCTGATGGCATGGTCTTTTTTGAAAATGAAGTATGAACACAGACAGACAGAGAAGGTATTGCAATGTAATGTGATATGATATGCCATGACATGATATGATTATATGAAAAGATAAGATAGTATGATGAGAGACATCATTGTGTAGGGAAAAAATGCTGGTCTTAGAGACAGGAGACAAACATGGGGTTCAGATTTTTCTGCTTCAAGGAAGCTTCAGTGAATCTCCCTTGCACGTAGAATTTAGGAGGGATAATAGGTCAGGGATTTCTTTTGGGGATGGAAAAAGAGAAGAAGGAATGAATATGAAACAGTCCCAAGTCGCCAGCTTCTTGAAACCTGAAATCCACTATCTCCATACCTTCCTGAAAGTCATCAGCCCCTTGACAATCATCTGATTTCATATTTATCTCATTTCTTTCTTCTAGTCTGAGGAAGATCATATGTGCCAAATATTATGCTAAGCATTTTATAAATATTATCTCATTTGATCTATGTGTTTAGAGATGGAAGGAGCCTTAGGGGTCATCCAGTCCAATTCCCTCATTTACAAGTGAGGAAATTGAGGCCAAGAGAGGTAAGTCCAAAGTGACACAGACTATGACAGTCAGGATCTGAACTCAGGACCTCTGACTCCAAAGTCTACTTTTTCCACTACCCCATGTTATCTACAAGCCAGACAAAATTTATACTTAGAGAAGTGATCCTTGGTGTAAGATGTTATGATTTTTCTTGAGCCAATTATATTCTGACATTATGTGTTTGGAAGATATGGTTAAGAAATGGTGAATTAAGCTCACCTAGGAAAAATTGCTGCCTTTATAATTCCTTCCAATTTCATGATGGGGAATAATTTTGCAAGGTTTTCTATTTGTAATTATTGGATAATGTGTAACTGGCTTTAGAATTGCTAAAGCTTTTCCTTATTGAATTGGGGAGCCATTTTCTTTATAATGATGTCTGTAATTCTTTCCAATAGGCTGTTAGACCTTTACCACTCTGTAACAATTGGTAGCAGAGGAACTTTATTAGGTTTCTTACACAGCTCATTCAAAATTTAAAGAGGAAATATTATCAGCTAAGTTTGTAAGGAGACTGTTCTATTCCAATTGTAGGCTCGAATCACATGATTATTTTCTATTGTGTTTGGCCTCAATGTTTTTTTTTCTTTAAATTTGTTCAAGTGAACTAATTAAATATAACCGGCACTGAGACTTGTGGTCTTTGCTGCTGTACCACTGAATCACTTAATTTCTGTGAACATCAATTTCCTCATCTGTAAAATGAGTTGTTGGTATGAGATTGTTCTCATCCAGTTCTAACATTCAGTATTTCATGATCTAACTGTATTCTCCCATTCCCTAACTCCCTTGCCTCACCCAGTGTCTTTCACAGAGTAAATGTTTGCTGAATGGATTAAATAAGTTACTATATAGAAGCATTATTGGAAACATTAATACTATGGACAAATATAATATTTCCTGTCATCACCCTCTAATTACCCTGGGTGTTTTCATTCTCACAGTGAGTGAGGTCATTATTTAAGTACCTATCAAAAAACAACATGCAGGCAGTTGCCTACTTCGTATTTTCATGGGACCATACCTGAGCAAAGGTAATTACTAATTCAGAAATGTGTTGTTGTTGTGTTTTTTAAAGTTACACATATATTTATTTTAGTCACTGCCTGTAACTAATAAGAAAAATGGCTTTTAAATTCTATCCCTAGAATTTTGATATCTTGAACAATTTAATATCCTTCCAATTTTAGAGGCAACAGAACACAGAACTTTGAGAACTGGAGGTGGCATTAGAAAGCCTGGATCAAATATCGCCTCAGGCATTTAATAGCTGTGGGAACACAGAGAAGTCACATAATCTTTCCATTTTTTCATCTGTAAAATGGAGATAAAGATATTTACATTTCATAAGTTTAGAGTAGGGAGGATATAAATTCCATATAAATTTATTTGTTTTCCAACTAGAGTGGATTGGTTATTGGAAGGAACTTATTCCATGAATTTCTTAATATACAGAAAAGATTTTTGTTAAAATGATAGAATTCTTCACCATTATGAGGAATATTATGAAAATAAAAGGCTTAAGACAGAGGTATGAAAAGTTTAAGTAAAATAGAAATATAGCTTTCCTTATAGGTTAGGCCCTACATCATACGAACTAGAATTCCTTATAACTAGCAATCATCCAGTCAGGGGTGTTTAACAACCAGCTCTCCAAAAAAAAAAAAAAAAAGGATGTATAAGATATTTTAAAGTTTAACCTGCATTATTGACATTTTCTCCATTACTTTGTTAAGTCTACATAATCAAGCAAAGTCAATCAAGTCCTGATTTATAGTGTTTGCTGATTTCTATCATAAATGCTCATACTGAAAATGTAATAACTGACATTTGTGAAGCAGTCCAGGTTAGCCCTTACATTGAAGTCAACTCTCCTCCAAGCTCCCCTGATTCTTCAGTTTTACAGATAAGTGAAGTTTCCAGAGTCAAACAGGGAGTAAATGGCTGTAAAAGGATTGAATAAACTTTTAAGATTGTTTGCACAAACATAAATACACACAGTACATATACATACATATATATATGCATGTGTGTATACATACACATCTATACATATACACATATATACATACACAGTGACTATTTGACTATAGTCCTACGTAGAAACAATTGTTTTTATGAGTATAAAAATTTGTATTTCTACAAACTTTTCTTTTACCAAATTACAGAACTTTAAAAGTAGAAATGGCAGCTTCAAAATAGTGCCAACCCCATCCTCTCTACCCTAGAAAAGCACTATTTACCAATACGACTTATTGACCCAAAGGAGTATTATTCACTGGAACTAGCCAAGGGATTGTATATCTCTCTGGACCAGACGAGTCAGAGAAATAATACATTCTCCTTCAGGGATCATTTGGCTCCAGCCTGGATATTTTTGCTCCTTTCAGGCACAATAAAACAGTGATAAATTTAACTGAATGCCAGCTGTTTTAAGGTAAGCAAGAAATATCTCCTCCACTGACTTGTTATGGTACCTGAAATTATATCATCATAGATTGATTCCTTTAGTAAAGACTTTGAATCTTCAGAAGCACTCCATTAACCAACCAAACAAACATATTTCTGTATAAACTTACACATTATTGACTTTGATGCCATTAATATTTAAGTGAGGACTTGTTTAGCAGGCTAGTAAGAATAAATTGAGAAAGACTGGGGCATAAAGCAGTTAAATTTGTTTGGGGGTTAGGAATGAAAGGAACTTTAAAGATCATCTAATTCATCTCTGAATTTGAACTTGGAGGATGTGGGTCCAACTAGACTCTGTTACTAGGACCTGGGGTAAGTTGCTTTACCTTGCTGGTCTTCAGTTCTTTCATCCTTATTTAACTATTGAATGACAGTGCCAATCTCTCAACTGATCTACACAGCAAAAATGATTTAGGTGGGGAAGAGTCAAGACAATGGAATAGAAGCAGGTACAGCTCTCCCCCTAAACCCCTCAAAAATCTGTAAAAATGACCCTAAACAAATTCAGAGCAACAGATGCCACAAAATGACAGACTGAAGCAAATTTTCAGCCCAAGATAACCTGGAAGGTTGAGGGTTAGCATCTACTGCACCAGGCTGGTTCACAGCAGTTCAGCATGGGCCACACCACCACAGACGGAGCAGGACAAGGCCTTAGGGGTCTGAATCTGTGAGGGCTGCTGTGGATTCCAGACTTTACAACCCACAAACACTAAAGACAGCTTCAAAGGCCAATGGGAAGGATCTCTCATCTGGCTGAGAGAGGAGATTGGTCCAGCCCCAATCCCATGGCAGCTGTAGTCATTGCTGAAGTGGTGGCTGTTTCTGGAGCCCTTCACTTAACAAAGCTCAAAAGTCAAGTAACTGGCTGGGAAAAGTAACCAAATAGGGGAGAAGAGACAGACTATAAATTTTTACTTTCTTGGTGAAGAAGTATTTACTTATGTCATTGATGACAGGGAAGATCATAGCATACAAGCATAAGACAACAAAACCAAAGCTCCTTCAGCCAAAGCCTCTAAGAAAAATATGAATTGGTCTCAGGCTATGGAAGAACTCAAAAAGGATTTTGAAAGTCAATTAAGAAAAGTAGAGGAAAAATTGGGAAGAGAAATGAGAGCGATGCAAAAAAATCATGAAAAACAAGTCAACAGCTTGCTAAAGGAAACCCCCCAAAATGCTGAAGAAAATAACACCTTTAAATTTAGACTAACCCAAATGGCAAAAGAAGTCCAAAAGTCAATTAAGAGAAGAATGTCTTAAAAAGCAGAATGAGCCAAATGGAAAAAGAGGTCCAAAAGCTCACTGAAGAAATAAGTCTTTAAAAATTAGAATGGAATAAATGGAAGCTAATGACTGTATGAGAAATCAAGAAATTTTAAAACAAAACCAAAAAAATGAAAAAAAGATAGAAGACAATGTGAAGTATCTCACTGGAAAAACAACTGATCTGGAAAATGGATCAAGGAGAGATAATTAAAAACTATTAGACTGCCTGAAAGCCAAGATTAAAAAAAGAGTCTAAACATCAACATTCAAGAAATTACCAAGGAAAACTGCCCTGACATTCCAGAACTAGAGGGTAAAATAAAAATGGAAAGAGATCCCAAAAGGGAAACTCCTATGACTATTGTAGCCAAATTCCAGAGTTCCCAGGTTAAGAAGAAAATATTACAAGCAGCCAGAAAGAAAGAATTCAAATATTGTGGAAACACAATCAGGAAAACACAGGGCTCAGCAATTCCTACACTAAGGGATCTGAGGGCTTGGAATTTGATATTCCGGAGGTCAAAGGAGATAGGATTAAAACCAAGAATTACCTACCCAGCAAAATTGAGTATAATATTTCAGGGAAAAAAATGAAACTTCAATGAAATAGAGGACTTCCAAACATTCTTGTTGAAAAGGCTAGAGCTGAATAGAAAATATAGCTTTTAAATACAAGAATCAAGAGAAACATGAAAAGGTAAACAGGAAAGAGAAGCCATAAGGGACTAATTAAAGTTGAACTGTTTACATTTTTACATGGAAAGATGATATTTGTAACTCATGAGACCTTTTTCAGCATTAGGGCACTTGGAGGGAATGTGTGTGTGTGTGTGTGTGTGTGTGTGTGTGTGTGTGTGTATGTATGCGAGGTATTCAAAAGCAAACACTTTGGTAGAGGAACAGGGTCCAAGGAGAGAATAAAATAAATGAAGTGTGAAACAGGATATAGGGAAATGTAGTCTTTAGTGACATGACTGTTATGGAAGTGTTTTGCATGACCACATATGTATAACCTTTATTGAATAGTTTCTCTTCTCAATGTGGGTGGGTGAGAAAGGGGGAAGGCAGAGAATGTGGAACTCAAAGCTTTAAAAATAAAAGTTGGAGGTTGTTTTTGCATGCAACTTGAAAATAAGATATACAGGCGGGGGGGGGGGGCATAGAAATCTATCTTGCCCTACAGAAAAAAAGAAGGGAAGGGCATAAGTGTGTGTGTGTGTGTGTGTGTGTGTGTGTGTGTGTGTGTGTGTGATGATAGAAAGGAGGGCAGATCTGAGGAAAGGGAAATCAGAATACATGCTTGTCCTAGGGTGAGGGTAAGGGGGAAATGAAGAAAAAATGTGAAATTCAAAATTTTGTGGAAGTGAATGTTGAAAACTGAAAATAAATAAATTTATATATAAAAAAAGAATTTGAGTACTGGGAACTCTCATTTACTCTGGTGATTTGTATTCAGAGTGCTGTGATATGTGCTTTATGGTACTCAAAGACTTAGAAGCTTCCTGTTCTTAAACTTTACCTCTCTCTATGGACCAGATAGAGCTATTCAGAATTTATCCTTGAAACCTCACTGAATGGTGAAAATCTACCACCTAGGAATGATAGAACCAGTTCTATATTGAAGCAAACAAGAAAATGAGGATATTGCATATAGCTAGTTTTATTTTTTAGCATAAATCAATCATAGGACACAAAGCATAATTAAAAAAAAAAAAAAACTATAGTCAAGTGACTGGGCTCACCATACTCCTAAACTATAGAATACCCCTAGACATAGGGTTAATCTGAATTCAAATGTTCTTGGAAATGAAGAGTTAGCAACCTATGCTAAGGAGTCAAAAAGAGTGAAACAAAACCTTCACAGGATGTTTGATCAATACTAGAAGTAGTTCTCATCTAAAGGTGCTCACTCTGAAATTTTGGAAGCACCTTGGCATTGGGACTCCTGGCATGGGAGATGGACTTTGCATCTGAGTGGTCATGGGCACTAGTACCATTCCTGGACATGGAACTTGGTCCTATCTTGTTTCTGGCAGGGACATTTGGCATTTTTTCTAGAGAGTCCTTCAATAAGTAGGCTGAATGAACTAAGGAGAAGCCTGTCACTAAGTTTGTGCCGTGGCATTCTCAGCACCTCTCTGCTACTGTCTATCTGCTGTATCTCTCTTCTCACTCTGCCTTACTTTGACTTGGCCGTGATTCTCACTCATGCTTTTGCCAGTTTATCCTCCCTGCACCAGTACAGCTTTGCTCTATTAATAACCTGAACCTGTAGTTAATGAGTTCAACTACAAGCTAGCCATATGCATATGACTGTCCTTTATCCTAACAGTCTTCACAGGCTGAAAATCCTCAACCCTAGGTCACTTCTACTCATCGCTCACTTTGTCCACTCCTGTTTCCCAGCTAGTAAATAGATGCCACACAATCCTGATGACTGGGTCCATTATAGATTCATGTTCTCAAATTTTGCCAGTCCCTCACTATTTCATAAAAATACTTTTATTTCCAAATTGATTCTAACACATTTTCCAAAAGAGAAAACAATTTTCAAACATTTCCCTTTCTTTTAAGAATCCCATAGCCATCTCTTTTACACAATGAGTTTAGGATCATAAATGGAGAAGTTCAAGTCAATTTAAAGATTATCTAATCCAGCACTGGATTTTACAGATGAAGAAACTGAGGTCTAAAAGAAATTAGGTGACTTGCTTAATGGAGTGTCTTATGTCAGGAACAGCAAAAAGGTCATTGTCACTGGATCACACATTACATGGCAGGGATCGAGGGAAGGGTTAGAAGATTGGAAAAGTGGAAGGGGAGCAAATTGTGAAGGGATTAGAAACCCAAGAGGATTTTATATTAGATACTTGACATGAAAAGGATCTACTAGAGTTTATTAGTAGGGGTGGTGAAATAGTTAGACCTGTGCTTCAGGAAGTTTAATAGCTGGGTGGAAGGTGGACAGGATTGGAGAGGCGGCTAGAGCAACTAACAGACTCTTGTAAGTGATAAGGGGCCTGCATTATGGTAGTAAACAGTCAGAAAAGAGGAGCACATGTAAGAGATGTCTCTGGCAAAATATTGGATAAGGAAGGTGGGGGAGAGTGAATAGTGGAAGATATAGTGGAAGCCTGGTTGGTAGTATCGTAGACACAGATGGGGAGAGGATTCTGGGAAGATGGCAGTACAGGTCAGAAAATTCCAAGCTCTCAAGATGCTCCCCCACAAAAGAGATAAAATAGCACTGTAGGGTGAACAAAGTTGGGGCAAAATAAATAAGAATGAGGCACAACTTTTGATCCCATCTTCCTGGAACAATTTGAGAAGATCAGAAGAGAAATCCCAGCACTAGGTCTGGCCCCTGGCAAGAGTAAACACCTGCAGGCTAAGGTCAGCTTTAATAACGAGCCCTCGGTTAGTTTGTCTGAGAGGTGGCCTTGGCCCCAGCCACAGGAACTTTAACCCCGGGACAGTGAGGGGAGTTGGGCATCTGAGGCTGGGAAGATCAAGGGAACCTCTGCTGACAAGGAACACTAGACCCAGCTGTGCTGTGAAGAGCATGGGCGTGAGAAGCACCCAGCACATGCCCAGCGAGGGCAGAAGCAGTGGGGCAGAAAACCCCTGGCTGTGGGCACTTATAGGAACTTGGAGGTTTCTCTTTGGCTCCAGATTAGAGGAGAAACCTGAAGATTTGAGGCAAGAAATGCCATTTCCTATACCCCAGGGCTAGAGGTGATTACAAAAATTAAGCTATTACCATACACACACAAAAACGCACAGATAAAGGAGAAAGAATCCAACCATGGAAAGCTGTTATGGGAGTAGAGAGAACTGGGCTTCATCTGAAGTAAAGAAAAATTAAAAAAAAAGAAATAGGGAAGTTTGGAAGAAGGGAGTGTTTAGAGGGGAGAGAAAGATGAGTTCAGCTTTGAAAATATTATATTTTAAATGTCTATGGGACAATCAATTTTCTAAGTTTTGTAGGCAGTTGGAAATGCAAGTGAAGTGTAAGGCTGGATGGGTAGATTTGAGAATCATCAGCATGGAGGGTAAAATTGAATTTATGGGAGCTTATGAGATCATTGTGTGAAACAGTAAAAGGGGAGATGAGAAAAAGGCCCAGATCAGAGCACTGTGAAACACCCACATTTAGTGGGCATGACCCTAATGAGGATTCAGCAAAGGAAACTGAGTGGTTACATAGATTGGAGGAAAAGCAGGATAGAGTAATGTCATAGAAACATAAAGAAAAGAAATTCTTAAGGAGAAGAGGGTGATTAACAGTGTCGAAGATTCAACTGAAGTTGAGAAGGATAAGGATTGTGCAAAGGCCATTAGATTTAGTAATTGAGAGATCATTGGTAATTTTAGAGACAGCAGTTTCAGATGAGGTCAGAACGTTCAGAAGACAGTAAAAGGAAAGCAAGGGGAGGCACAAACTATAGACAGCCTATTAAACCTAATGTGTTAATGAGTCCATTCTGTTTGTGACTCCTTTGCTTGTCCCTTACCAAGTCTTCAGGTTTCTGCAGAGCAGAGAGGAATCATGTTATGGGGTAAAGAACATTAGATTTGAAATTGGGGGAGACCTAGGTTCCATTCTAAATTTTTACTTCTGTTGTTGTGAGACATTGGTTGATCACTTAATTTATCTGAACCACAGAATTCCAGGGTCAAAAGGGATCTTTGGGCATTATTTTTGGGGGTATTCATCATAAGTAACTTGGACCTAGACCTATGTCATTATTCCCTGGCCATCTTCATGTACTTTGCTCCACCATTCCCCATTCTTCTTTCCAAGTTTCCATCCAGGGACTCTGAGCTTTACACTGGTAAACATTGATGATTTATAGCATTTAATCAGATGCACAAGCTACTCATCATCATCTTAATCCCAAGTGAGGGTTTCCTCTTCCACTTTCTACATTAACTCTGTGAAACAAGACTCAAATCAACACTGCCAAAACAATCCTTCCTGCTCCTGGACATGTGTTTGGTTCCTTTATAAATGTCCAAGTTTCTTGAAGGCAGATGCTTTCTAATATTTATATCTCTAGAGGTATCAGTGTTTAAGTAGTACCTAACAAGCATTTTTCCAATTCATCTCAGAAACCATGCAGTCCAATCCATGTCAGAAGAAAATTATTCTCTAAAACATATCTGAAAGATAGTCACCCAGACATTGCTTAAGGAAGTCTAATGAGGAAAAATAAACAATCTTCCAAAGTATTTCAATTTTTTAATAGTTCTAATTGTGAAGAAATTTTTCTTTTCTTTTTTCACCATTTTCTTAATTCATAATTAAATTGAATTCTTTGTTTCTACACCTTCCAAGCACTGTTTCTAATTTTGCCCTCCTGAGACAAGTGGGACAAGATGAAACCTTATTCTAAATGATATTCTTCAAATGAATGAAGTTACCTGTTCATCTCCGGGCTAAACATCCCTAGTGTTTTTAATTGATCATTATATAGCATGTTCTCAAGCCAGTGTACTGTAGCAAAAAATGATTAGTCAGAGAATCTAGGTTTGAATCTGAAGTTGGCTGTTAACTACCTATTCAACCTTGGGCAAGTCATTTAATATCACCAAATTTCAGTTTCCTTGCCTGTAAATTTTAAAGGCTGGGCAAGATGGCCTCAATCATTCCTTATAGCTCTAAATCAACAATCCTTTGATTTCCTTGAAATTCTTTTTATTCCCTTCTGTACATTCTCCAGCATATCAATGTCTTTCATAAAATGTAGCACTCAGAGCTAGAGAGATGTGATCTTGCAATGGCAGATTACAGAGAGACTGTCAGTTTGTTTCCTCATCTGTAAAATGGGAATAAAAATTTTAATATGTACCTCACAGAGATATATAATCTGTAAATTTTATAGTTCTAGGTAGATGTAATGTGATTATAATAATAAAGTCCAAAAGAAGTGGCATGGTATATTGGATAGAGTTGTGGACTTGAGGTTGGGAAGAATTTGGGTTCTAATTCTGCCTCTGAATGTATTATGACTATGTGATTCTGGGCAACTTTTAACCATTATGTGCCTTAGACAAGTCTATGATTTACCGAGCAAAGCATCGAATTTTGTGACCTGAACTGGCGGAGGGGAATTCCCATATTCTGAGTATCTTACTCTTATGAAATCAGTGAAATTACCGATCTTTCAAAAATTCCCATAATGAAGTCCTGAGGGACTCTGTCTCTGTGGTGCTATTCATTCATTTCAATCATGTCTGCCTCTTCATGACCCCATCCGGGGTTTTCTTGGCAGAGACACAGGAGTGATTTACCATTTCCTTCTCCAGCTCATTTTACCAATGAGGAACTGAGGTACACAGGGTTAAGTGGCATGCCCAGGGTCATACACGGCTAGGAAACTTCTTAGACCAGATTTAAATTTATGAAGATGCGTCTTCCTGACTCCAGGCCTCCTGCTCTATGCATTATGCCATCTAGCTACCTCTGTTGTAAGCGTCAGTCTGGTGCTCTTGTAAAAGTGTGTGGGCTTTTTTGGGACCGAGATTTCAGGTGCTGTTTTAGTGGAAATAAGTCCTTTTTGTGTGTTTCTGAGAGAGAGGGGATTCCTGAGAATTTGTCTGTTGTAAGCAACAGAAAATATTGAAAATTACTCAAATTTCCAAGGACCGATGATTGTTCCAGATTATTCTTTTAAGAAGGCTCAAGTATGAATGAATAACTCTGAGATTAACTCTTTCCCCTCACGTCCTGTTCACTGTACCAAGGTAGAATGTCTTTTGTTAATAAAAACAATCAAATGATGGTGGTAGTGTGTGGAGAGTGAGAAGGTGGGGACAGGGAAGAAAGTGGTCAAATATTTGAAACCAGAAATTCTGAATTTAAATCCCAGCTTTGTTGAGTGCAATCTGTGATGCAGGACAAGTTTCTTTACCTCTTTGGATCTCAGTTCCTCATTGCAGTAAAATGAGAGCATTGACCTAGTTGCTCTGTAAGGTCTCTTTGAACTCTAAATCTATGACCTTATGCTGTCCTAGATGCTTTCCCTCTTCCTGTCATACGACAACGATCTTTTCCTTTATCTCATAGTCAATTGGGTAAACATCTTTGCATTTAGAACACCCTGCCTTGTATTATAGTTATTTATGGTTATACCATGTCATCTGAGTACTCTGAGGGCAAGGATTTTAAAAGATTTCATTTTTTTGTGCTCCCAATTAGAAACATAGCGATTACATCTCTTGAAGGGACTTAAATAGATATATGTTGAATTGAATACCCTGAAGAAATTCATGAGGCTTCCAACGAGCGTGATACCACTGCCATCTGGTGGCAACTACCAGATTTGCAGTTAAGAGTTTCGCATGTCATTACATTAGACATTTATTCCATCACTCATGTATCCATCAAATATCTATTGAGTGCTTATTATGTACAAGGTATTATGCTAAACTCTGTGCTACGTGCAAAGATATATGTTATGAGCCTCTTGTATGAGCTCATTTATATGAGCTGTCTGGTATGTACTTTTGGTTATGTATCACTTATTTATGTAGGATACAACTATCTTTTCACATCATGGGTACTTAACAAATGCCTGTTAAAGATGTATTATCTTAAAAGTGTTTTGCCAATATGTCCCTTAAAAAGTACCTATTGATCTAACTGCTCAGCCTGAGTCCCTGTATAGGATCAGGAGGGTTTTTGGAACCAGGAGACATGTAGTGTCCACCATCTGATCACTTCACCCTCTGTATTTGTAGATTAGGAAAAACAAATCAAGAGCTGGTAAAATGCATGGAAAATTCCCTTAATTCATACTTTATCTAAGTCATGAAGTTGTCTCATCTTGTCACAACTTCCTTTAACTACTGTCAAAGTTTAGAGGCAGCTCTAATACTATTACTCTCCAGGTTCAGTGTCTGGGTGGAAGAAATCACTTATCAGTCATTGAATACTTAACATAAGGGGTTTTGCTTTGCCTTAACATAACAAGAATATGCATCAAGTATATAATTAGCATTTAGCTTCAGGCAGAATAAGGTGAAGTACCTGGCAAATCCCATGGTTTTTAGAAATCCTCTATGCTGAAGGGATCCTGTCTGGATGTGGTTGATTGTGACTTTTTATGTCATTAAGGGGCCAGAAAGTTTCAGCAAGGAAACCATCAATGAGATCTCACGATCAATTTTTCTCTTTTTAGCGAAAAATAATTTCTATTGCAGGAGGAAAGGATGAGGGGTGGACCTAAAAAATATTGTGGGTTATTAGCAGTTAACTATTTCTTTAGGACTGTAGGTTTGGCAAAGTCAGGGCAACTCTGAAAGTAAGTAGGTTTCTACATGCTCATGTGGGAGGTATGAGCCACTTCAATGAGGGTGCAAACATTTTATACGCTGCACAAATTTTAAGTTTATTTATTGCACTACTTGGAATTTGCAAAATAATAATTTGCAATTATTTATTCTTTGAATAAATAAGCAGTTCCTCACATTATTTGAAAGGTAATCTTTCCATGAATAAAATTTCCTATGGAGGAGATATGAACTGTTTCTTCTCTTGCAAGGGACAGATTGTGAATCACCAAAAATGAAGAGTTTTCTGCTGACTACTCATAAGTGAGGGGACTTGGGAAATTATGATAACATTTTAAGGGGATTTGTGGCATCAGTTGGGGAGGCAGATAGTTGCAAATGAATATTGTCTTTTTGTTTCACATTCATTTCAAGTGAGATCATCTTGAAAGTTCTAGATCACATGAGCATCAAGACGGAGGATTTGACATTTTCTCTGTGCCCCACAAACTCTCAAACCTCTCCAAAACAAGAATTATGCCACAAAGAGAAAACAACTTTAGCTTTCTTCATGGTCATTAAGTCCAGAATCTGAAAGAAGGTACAAGAAAACAATAACAACAGATACAACCTATGAACCAATGCTTACAAATCCTGAGATTACTTAGAAACCCTTCCTCACCTCCAATACTATCAGCAGTGGGGTTACAACAGATGAATACAAAAACCCACCCTAATACCCTGGTTCTCCATCCCTCTTTAGCATTATGGAGATGCTGACTAGCCTGTAGAAATTTTCCTTGCCCTGGGACAGAAAATTAGACAGCCATAGCCCCTCAGAAGAAAAAACCTGCCAGAGACCATAATCCAGTAGCACCAATGCTGCAAAACTCTAAACTGATGCTTTCAGGCTAAAGAATTCAGGTACAGGGGAAGAAGGACAGAACACCAGGAGAGGACACTATGTGTGTGAGGGACTGTGCAGCACTTCACTGAGCCTGAGAAAAAGACCTCAACATCCAGTTGAGACTAGCTCTGATCAACCAAAAGTCATGTTGTTCAGATACCAAGGCTGGTGAACAATGAACTGCCTAGTGTGAGAAGAGGCTGATATACTTTGAGATATAGACCCCAAAGAAAGCACAATCAGAGGGGAGAGAGTCAGAAAATGAGTGTTAAGGGAAAATAAGTGGGGGGGAAGTGAAATCACCAAAGATCTGAGGAAGAAGAAAACTCAAAGCACCTAAACATAAACAGATGAAACAACAGAGAAAACCTTAACAATAGACGAAAATATTACCTCCAAATCTAATAAACAAATTCAGACATCTATGAAAAAATACTGCAATACAAAGTTAAATGGCCTAACAGCTGATGAAATAGGGGATCTTGTGGATGTGAGAAGAATATGAAACCACAATATGTTATTTCTGAGTGATCCAAAAGAGAAATGAGAATTATGAGAGCAATATGCATGACCTGCAGAGCAAAAATAATCAGTAGGATAGGAAAAATGAATTTTCAATGGCAAGCTTTACCAAAGAAACAAAGGAGAAAATAATCAATTAATAATCCTAATGAACAGAAGTGAAGGAAACACAAAAATAATATGGTTAAAAGAAAATATGTAAACTCTGTGAACAAAACATACTGATTTCGAAGACAGGATGTATGGAAACAACCTAAGTATCATAGGACCACCAGAAGAACATGATAAGATAAAATTTATGATTAAAAGAAAATGTGCAAACCATGTAAGCAAAACACACTGATGTCAAAGACAGAATGTGCAGAAACAACTTAAAGATCATAGGTCTATCAGAAGAATATGATAGGACAAAAAATCTCATCATAATATATAATTTCATCATAATGAAAGAAAGAATAGAAAAAAATTGCTCAAAATTTCTGAACATAGAAAAAGAAATACCAATTGAAAGAATTCATAGATTGTCTCCAGAAACAAAACAAAACGAAATATAAAAATAAGATTGCAAACACATATTAGTTGAATTTAAAAATTCAATTCAATTCAAAAATGAATTCTTCAAGTGATCAGTAGAAAGTCCTTTAAATTCAAAGGAAAGGAAATTTGAATAATGCAAGACTATTCAGCACCCACCAGAAAATGTAGGAAGGAAAGGAGTAATGTATTCTGAAAAACAGTAAAATTCAGCATGCAACCCAGTGTGGGCTGCTTCACAATTCTGAGCTTAATCACAAGTGAAAAAAGATGGATGTTCAAGAAGGTGATGGAGACAGTTTTAGAAAGGAAACCAGAACAGAAAAGATTACTTTTCCAACACTCCAAACAAGAGAAATGCAGGAGGAGTGAATAGATTCGGTACACAAGGACATCAACTGTGAGGTGAGAGACTTCTTTCTAAACGTACACAAGGTGCCAGGGGTCAGAAATCTGGTAGAGACAGCAGTGATGAGGCAGACAGGGGCATGTGGACCTTAGAATCTGGCAACAGTCTACATACCGGTGAAACAATTTTTTTGGGGGGACAACATTACATACAACATGGGAAAGTACAGAAAAGTAGAGAGAAAAGAGAGGAATTAGTGATATGCCAGGCTCAAATCAAATGAGATCACTCAATTTTTTGACATTTCCTAGTGGAAAGCAATCTAGACCTGGAGTGACAGGACTGTGTTTGAATCCTGTATCTATCACTTATTCTGTGTGCTCTGAGTAAAAGGATTTACTCCTTTAGGCCTTAGTTTCCTCGTTTGTAGAAACCAAAGCTGTACCAAATTATCTCAAAGCACCCTTCCAAATCTGATATTCTGGGTCTTACATGTATGTGGTTGTGAAGCACCACAGAAAGAAGTTTTGGTGTTCAGATTGTCCAAATTTCAATTAAATCAGTATCTGCCTAATGAATAAATATATGGAATATCAGATTTAGGAGGTACATCTAGTCCAATTTATGCTTGAAAATGAATCCCTATTTCAGGATTCTAAGTCACAACACATAATTCCATAATTCTTTTTTTGTCCATTTAACATTCAAGCTCATTAAAGCTTTCTCTGTCAAGGAATCTATTCTAATATAAGGCACAGATGCTCAACTAATAACAAGATAACCTAGAAATTTAAAAGAAGCTAAATTAAAATAATATTTTTAATAATTTAATAATTATTTTAATAACATTTAAATAATCTAATAATATTAAAATAATATTTTTAAACAGACATATGAAGAGTATATAACACTTACAGAAATTGATATTCTATCTAAGTTACTTATATCAGTCTAGGTTTACTTGTTCAAGACTCAACAAATATGTAATTACAGAGCAATCATGTAAGAAAAGAGGCTACTACAAAGGGACTCCTCTCCTCTATTGTTTTTGAATTGCAAGGACCATTATCCACCTGCATCCCAAACCATCAACTTCACACTCGATTCCAAATTCAACATGGATCCTTTCTTTTCATAAGATTTGCTAGACATGACCTCAGACCATAGAAGCATTTTAGGTACTTGGAGACAACCACAGAAGAAATATAGAAGGAAGGATTTTTTTGCCACTGTGATATGCTATATGGCATTATGTTAATACCACAATTTGGATCTTTCCTATGGGAAATGTCAACTTTCCAGTCAATAATCCTATTCAATCCAATAATAAATGAATGAAAAAAGTGCTTATAAACTACTTGCTTGTGGAAAGTTTCTATAAGGGATACAAATAGAAAAATGAGGCAGGTTCTACTCTCAAGAAGCTTATATTCTAAATTATTGAAGTTAGAGTCAGGAAGACCTGAGTTCAAATCCTATCTCAGATACATACTAGCTGTGTAACCCTAGGCAAGTCACTTAATTTCTCTTAGTCTCAGTTTTCTTATCTTTAGAGTAGGGATAGTAAAAGCACAAAGTCCATAGGATTATTGTGAGAACCATGCCAGATAACATATATAAAGCATTTTACAAGCATTAAGAAACTTTATAAATGCTAGCTATTATTGTAAGTTGGAGAGATAACACATATTAAGGGTATCAACTTTAAGTCAGGTGGAAAGATCCCATTGTCCTTAGGATGCAGTGGTAAATAAGATGGTAATGCTCCTTCTTTAATATTATTTTCACTGATAAAATAATATTAAATTCTGATATTGAACTACTTGACAGTGCCAAGAACTCTACTGTTGAGAACTTTATTTTCTGGGTCTTCAGTAGCTGTGACTACAGAACCTGCAGAAAGAGCTGCCAGGCTAAAATTCCATGTGGATAGATTCCTGAAATGATGGCTTTTGGGATAGGACTGAGAGTGGGGCCAGTGATCTTCAGGGCTCTGGGGCTTCCTTGTCCATGAGTGACAACTGATGGTAGCGGTAGCGAGGAAGGTAGGCTCCTTTTTCCTGGTGATTGCTCTTTTCAATGATGGTTGGAAGAAGGCATTCTGGTATCAGGGTCTGTGGTGTTGAAGGAGTACCACTACTTCCAGGGCTCTTAGGTTCATGGATTTCTCCACTGGGACCTGGGGAGGGGAAGTTGTGATTATGTTAACAGTGGTAGTTTGATTTTCCCAGAACATATTGCCTCCTGATTCTTTCCCAGGACGCTTTTCTCCTTCAGTTTTTCAGCCCTGTAAGTAGTACTTGGTTGGAATGTATCCCCAGATGACAACTCTAGGAAATAGCATTGGTGGCTTGGGGGCAGTCTGGTGAGGTCACCCCCAGGTCTCAGGTTTACCTGTTCTGTGGTGGCAGTTGATCAGAACTCAATTGTGGTGGTAGAAGTGGTAGAGAGAAAGACAGGCCTTCTCCACAGTAATTGCTCCCCTTAGTGATGGCTGCAAGTCCTGTGAAGGAAGCAGAACCAGTGGTCTCAGAGGCACTACTATTCCCGAAGCTCTTGAGGTCAACATACTGGGACACCTCCAAAAGGGTTTGATTTGTGGTTTGAATTGTCTCACACATGCTACCTCTCCCTTGGGGTGCTGTATTGCTTCTGCTTGGCTGGATTTTCTTTCCCACAGGATTCATTAAATATCTGTTATATACAAGATACTGTACTAGGTGCCAGGGTTACAAATACCAAAATTAAAACCAATCCCTCTCTCCAAATAGGTAAGTATATGATTAAAGTTAAGGGTCTTTTCTTGGTTCCCTTAAACTTTTATTTTTCTTGCTTCTAACCCAAGATAACCATGTTATTTTGGCAATAATAGCCTTGATTTTCATTTATCTCTGTTTTAAATGAAGGAAGACTTGGACCAATAACTTTGATATTGCTCTCAAGGTCATCATTTATTTTATGGAATAATAGTTTGAACTGAGGAGTCCAACTGATTCCTACAAATATTATCTGAATACTCCAAGGACAGGTTACAGGAGACTTTGAAAATGTTGACTCACTCCCGAATGTAAACCTATGACTGAAGCTGGGGTTGGGAGGCCATGTGGTTTCAGTGAAAAGTATACTGAATGATCCAGAGTCAGAAGATGTGGGTTCTTGTCCTGGCTTTGCCACCTGTGAGAGCTCATAAGTATCTGAGGCCAGATTTGAATCTGGATCTTCCTAACTCCAGGCTCACAGCTCTATACACTTCTCAGTGATTACTCTTTTCAATGATGGTTGGAAGAAGGCATTCTGGTATCAGGGGCTGTGGTATTGAGGGAGTGCCACTATTTTCAGGGCTCTTGGGTTCATGGATTTCTCCACTGGGGCCGACAGGATACACATGGGTGACTCGTGGATGGTCTGAATGATAAAAACTAAAGCTTCATTGGGAATTATTGTTTGTTCAGATCCTAGAAAAGTGGGGTGTATTAACTTCAATCCAGGGTACTATTTCATTGGTCACAAGTGGAAGGGCCATCTAAATTTTGGTCACTGTTTTTGAATAAGTAGTTTGAAATAAAGATTCTCATGTGACTAGAAAATGGTAAGAGAACCCTTTCAGGTGAGGTCTCTGCACAAACTCAGTGGGCAAGGCTAAAGGGAATAATAGCCAAGTAGTATGGAATTCATAGGGCATCTAGGTGGCATAGAGTATAGAGTATAGGGTTTGGAATCAGGAAAACTCATCTTCTTCAGTTCCAATCTGGCCTCAGACCCTTACTAGCTATGAGCAAGTCACTTTACTCTGTTTGCCTCTGTTTCATTATCTGTAAAATGAGCTGGAGAAGGCAGTGGCAGGCTGCTCTAGTATCTTTGCCAAGAAAACCTCAATGGGGTCATAACTGAAAAATAATTGGACAAAAGAGAGAATTCACACCATGTTGCTCTATCACTATAACTGTGATCCACAGCAAAGAGAGTTTTATCTACCATCAGAGGACTAGAACTCCTAAGACATTCCCCCTTTGCCTCAGTAGAGAACGTGCCCTGACATGACAGCAGTAGGACTGAACCAGAGAATACTGTGAATCAACTGGGGAAGCAGTGAGCAACAAGGAAAAACACCTGGAGCCACCTGCTGTGGGGACTGATATCAACACAATACTGGGTGCTCATAAAGCAAAATATTTAGGATGGAAAGGACTTCAAGGATCATCTAGTACAATCCTCCTTCCCCCATTTTGCAGATAAGGACACTGTAGCGCAGATCCTTGGACCAAAAGTCAGGGTTCTCTCTACTGTACGTCATTGTCCCTCAGTATTTTGTCCCAGGCTTCCATGTGGGAGTAAAAGTTAAGAGAAATATGAAAATCCCAATACACAGCGTTGAGCCAGAGGTGTAAAAAAAACGTATTATTTGCTCCAAAACTTCATAGCAGAAACTCACACTTGGTGAAGTAGGTAGAAATTTGGTGACTTATCTCATTTTGATAAATCCTCAATAACTAAGGAAACAAGCTTAAAAATGGAATGAATACTTTAGTAAAAGTGGTTAAAACAATGAAGACTTAGACTCCATGCCTTTTATTATTGTATGTCATTTTGTCAGGGCACATCACTCATTATCCAGCTATAGTTACAAATCTCTCTTTGAAACATAGCAGAGAAATCCAGTCAGGAGTGTGGCAGGGCCATTTGGAATTGTCTCCCAAGGTTCCATCATTAAATTTTCATCTTGGACATTAACACCCTGGAAATTGACAAATGTTACAAATCAGAGCTTGATTTATTGTTTTGTTGGGTGTTAATAAAATGATGGAGATAGTATTAATACAGATTAAGCACAAAAGTGTATCATGGATACATTTTTATTTTTCATTTTTGGAGAATTGGTTGTTAAACATTTACTAGCACATCCCTGGATCTAGTATTTCTTCATTTCAGGAATGAAAATATGATGATTTAAATCTCATATCTCGATAGTGACATCAGATTTGCAAAGAACTTTCCTCACAACACCTGTGGTTCAGATAGCACAAGTATCATTATGCTTGTTTAATGCCACATATCTTGTCAACAATCAAGCCAGGTTTGAAATGTAGGCACTGTCTCCAAGATCAGTGCTTTCCCCACTATATCATGCTACATTGGGCCAAACATCATACATTACTGATAGTCATTCCTATTTATTACCTAGATTATGTCCAAAAAATCTTTCACAATAATGTCAGGATATAACTACATTGATAGGAAGAAGGAAGGAAAAAGCAAAAGGAGAAGATGTAAAGGATAGGGCCGATGAAGGAAAAAGGAAAAGGAGAAAGAAAGGAGTAGAAGCATAAAGGGAAAAAGACATATAGGACAAAGAAGAAAGAAGGAATAAAAATTAGAAAGAAAAAAGAAAGAAAGAAAAAAGGAGTGACTGTTACCTGGGACAGTCTTAGCTGCAATTTGAACTGTATGAGCAGGGATGCTCAATAATATTTACTTTGCTTTTGCCCTGGTTGCAAGCATCCCTGGGGCAGGGATTTCTTTGCCCATTGCAGATTTTTAGGAGTTGCAATGCTCTCTGCACCACCACTTGGCCAGTGGCAATGTGCTCAGAGTCTGATGTCCTGATTTTTTCCATCCACATTTCCATTAGATTGAGTAAGTTTGTTTGTGGAGTGGAACAGTGGTTTAACAATTTTACAATGCAGGGTGTGGAAAATTCTATGGTAGAGATCACTAACTCATCTGTAACTTCTAGTTTTAGTGCAGGATTCTTAAGCTGGAGTCTGTGGTCCACTGAGAGGTTTATGGATAAATTTCAGGAAATCCATGAACTTGAATAGGAAAGAAAATACCTTTATCTCAACTAACCTCTAAATGAAACAATAATTTTTTCAATTATTTGAAGATATTATTCTGAGAAGTGCTTCAGAGCCTTCACCAGACTACTGAAGGGTTCCATGACACAGCACTATTATAAATCCTTGCTTTTAAAGAGTTAACTTAGTCACTTGGAGATTAAGTGAGTTGCCTGCGATTTTACAGATGTTATGTGTCAGAGGCAGGATTTGAACTCTCATTTTCCTGGCTTCAAGGCTAGTCCATTTGCGACAGAGATAGGATTTATAATTAGATTTTTTTGTCTCTAGTCATTGTTGGTCCTTGAACAATCGTTATCATCCCTGTTTCCCAGATGATGAAGCTGAGGCTGATAGCATTTGAGTGATTTGCCTAGTGTCACAATTTATTCATTGTGTAAGGTGGGATTTGGTCCTAGGCATTCTTGGCTCTATGTCATGTATTCTCCAGTTTAACTCATGTTAGCAATAATAGATAATAAGTGTGTTTTGGAAGCTGTCATAAAGAGATGTAGGTAGAGCATAGCTAGTCGGTTACAACAGACTGATTAAGAGAGCACCATAATGTTCTGCAATGATTTAAAATCTATAAATATTGAGGAGGAAGTTGGAACATTTAATTGGGCATGCAAGACTACGATAATGAGAAATGAAATTACACTTAGGGTCTATCACATCAGTGAAAACAGCACGACATTAAAGATTATTAGGATGTAGAAGAGTCTCTGGAGGAAAGCTCCGGAAACTCCTCTCTTAAAAGCAATATTGGCCAAATTCACCACCGGTCACAGGAATTAGCAGACATCTTGAGGAGTTGAAAAAGGACACCTTGGAGGCGATATCATAAATAACTGAAAATATTTTCATATTATATGGTTGGAGTGTAACTATAATCCATCTAGGAAATTTGAATATTATTTTATTCTCTGTCAAGGTCATAAAATCACAGAATTTAACTGTGTAAAGGGATTTCAGAGACCTTCTAATCCAACCTGTATCTTAGTCAATTGTGGGTGTGTGTTCGTCCTTCGTTGCTGAAGAAGACCATGCCATCAGAGAAATGATGACATGACTTGTACTTGACTTTGTTTTGAGTGAGGGAGGGCTGTGCTGGTCACCAGTCTCACTTCTCCTCCAGAGCCATCTGAATCCAGGGAACAGATATTCATCAGGATGACTGGAGATGACCCAGGATGAGGCAACTGGGGTTAGATGACTTGCCCAAGATCACACAGCTAGTGAGTGTCAAGTGTCTGAGGTGAGATTTGAACTCAGGTCCTCCTGCCTCCTGCACTGGTGCTCTATACACTGTACCACCTAGCTGCCCAATATCTTAGTCAATTAAAATTGATTAAGTGCCTGCTATATTCCAGGCATTGTGCTAAGCATTGTAAATACAAAGAAAAACAAAAGACAGTCCTTGCTCTCAGAGAGCTTCTAGTAGAATGGGGGAGACAACACGGATAGTTATATACAAAAAGGGTAAATCTCAGACAAATTGAAGATGATCCCTAAAGAAGAGGCACTCACATTAGTGGCTTCATGCAGAAGATGAGATTTTGGCTCAGATTGGGAGGAAGCCGGGAAACATAGGAGGTGGAGATGAGGAAAGCATTCTAGGCATAAACAGACGGTGAAAATACTTGGAATCTTGTGTGATGAAAAACAAAGAGGTCAGTGTTATTGGATCATAGAGTATTTATGTGTGTGGCAGTAGGGATAAGGTGTAAGAAGACTGGTAGGTAGGAAGGAAGTAGGTTATGAGGGGCTTGAAAGCTGAACAGAGGATTGATCCGAGAAGTAATAGGGAGCCACTGAAGTTCATTGAAAAGGGGAGTGACGTTGATATCTGTGATTGAGGAAGATTAATTTGATAGCTGACTAGAGGATGGACTAGAGTGGGGAGAGAGATTACTGGCAGACAGACCAACCAGCATGCAACTGCAGTAGTCCTAGTGTGAAGTAATGAGTGTCTACACCAGGGTGTGTCAAGGATGACACCTAGGTAGTGGAGCCTGAGTGACTGTGAGTATAGAGGTTTTCTTGACAGTAATAGGGGATTTTAGAAATGAAAGAGAGTTTTTGGGGAAAGATACTGACTTTAGTTTTGTGTGTGTTGTGTTTAAGATGTCTATAATATATCTCCAGGGGAGGGGAACCTGTGGCCTTGAGGCAGCATGTGGCCCTCTAAATCCTCAAGGGCCACACTGAAGGACCTAAAGGGTCTCATGTTGCTTGGGGTCACAGGTTCCCCACCTCTGATAGACCATGAATGGATTTTACAACATTCCTGACAAATGGTCATCAAACTTTATTTTGAGGACTTTCAATGACTGAAAACTATTTTCTGTGGCAGTCCACTGTACCAAAGGATAACTCTAATTCTTAGGAAATTTTCTTTACATCAAAATTCAATTTGCCTCCTTTCAACTTCTAACCATTGCTTCTAATTTTACCCTCTGAGGCCAAGCAAAACCATCCTTTCCCTTTTTTGGCTAACATGTTCTTCTTAAGTCTGCTCTTCTCTCCAACTGCTTACAATATATTATGAAGTCAAGGTGTTTTACCATGCTGATTGCCTTTTAGAGAAATTCTGGTCTAGAATTGTCCTTGTAAAAATGTGATATTCAGAACTAACCACCATACTTCACATATGACCTGACAAGAGGGACTATCGGTTTTTAATCTGGGACATTTGATCCTCTTAATGTAATCTAAGTTTCCTGGGCTTTCGGAAAATTGGGAACCTACAGGTTGATTGATTTGAACCTTCTGAGGTTCCCATCTAGTGGACAGGGGCTGAAGTATTCCAAGAAGGGGCAAGACTGTGCTTGTACATTCGAGACCCAAACTGTAGTCTGAATCTTATAAAGCTCAGACCAGGAGGGCAGGGATCACAAAGCTTAGGGCTTGAGAAGGAAAAACGATACAAAAGTGTGAATGAGGTCTTTGTTCAGAGATGAAATCTTAACTCTTAAGAGATAATGCCTGATCTCATCCAAGAGAAAAGTATATGAAGTCTAGGGAGACATGCTGAAAATCAGGGACATACTGAGGAGCTGGCTTTCCTCACATGTCTTCAGCTTCCAAAGTCTTTCTTTCTCTTCCAAAGACTGTCTGGAATCATGACTTTATCTTTCCAAGTTCTCCCACTCTGTCTCTCTCATAGGCCTAAGGCATGTTCTTGTTCAGTTGTTTTGGTCATAAATAACTCTTCATGATCCCATTCAGGGTTTTCTTGGTAAAGATACTGGAATGGCTTGCCATTTTCTTCTCTAGCTCATTTTACAGAAGAGGAAACTGAAACAAACAGGATTAAGTCACTTGCCCAGGGTCACACAGTTAGTAAGTGTCTGAGGCCAGATTTGAATTGAGGAAAATGAATATTCCTGACTTCAGGCTTGGGAATCTATCCATTGTGCCACCCAGCTATGCACAACATACTATCAGGAGTCATATTATACTATTAGGAGTCATATCTCCTTTGCATATTGGATGCAATATCCAATTACTCATGTATTTCCATAAACTCTCCATAGAGGGTGTGCTGAAGTATTCCCTCTGACTCTTAATATTTTAACAGTCCCAGCGTAGCACCTTAGCAATACACCATTCATCTCTCATTCTTTACAAGACCAGCACGTTTCTTATTCTGGTCACGCGTGTTCTCGATGATGTCTTTTATGCCATTTCTTATACGGAAGATGACACTGGTGAAATACCAGGTATTATGGGAGGCTACGAGTAAAGGAGACCTTTTCAGCAACAGACTAACAATTAAAACATGTCAAGCAATGATTGAGATAAAGGTCACTGTTTCCTTTTCCAAATGTGATCTTAGTGTAATGTTATATTTGCCAGAATAAGCAAGCATTTTACCTTTAGCTCAACATTTGAGTTCCCACAACCAAGGGGAAAAAATTGGAGGCTGCTCAGATTTTTATTTTATTTTGGTGAGGGGTGGTATGGACCTGTGACATCATCTGAATTTGGAACCCCCGGTTAAAAGTTCACCCCTTGAAAGCAAATGGGCATAATCAATGTCACATATAATTTTAGAATCTAGAATGTCTTATAGAGTGGGAAAAGCTTTAGGTAGGGACCTAGTGATAGATTGCTTGAAAATCAGCTAATAATAGCAATTATAATATATACATAGATAGATACATAATTTCTAGCATTTATATTGTGCTATGAGATTTGCAAAGTCCTTTACAAATATAATCTCATTTGATCCTTAGAGCAGCCCTCAGTTAGGCATTGTTATTATACCCATTTTACAGAAGAGGAAACTGAGGCAGAGAGACTTTAATTGACCTGTCCAGTGTCACACAGTAAATTTCCGAGGCTTGTTTTAAACTCAGATAGATTCGATTTAGTCTTCTATCCACTGTACATCTTAGTTTGCGTAGAAGTGACTTGTCAGTAGAAAATCAGCCACAAGCTGGTTAACTTTTTTTGGCACAATAACTTGTTAAGGCCTAAGAATTGAAGTGACTTGCCCTAGGTTACTTAACTTGTATATGTCAAAGGATGGACTTGTACTCAAGTCTTCCTGACTCCAAGGCTGACCCTCATTCTTCTATATCATGCTGTATTTCTATAACCAGATACTGATGGACATTAGAGTTTGGAATGTGTCCTCACAATACAAAAGATTTAACCATTTCCTTCTTTATGATTATTTTTGTTTGAAATAATGTTGATGTATTTACACAGGCTTAAAAAGATCTACACTTATATTAGGAAATGGTTCATATTAAGGTTTATATAAGCCAGAATCCATTTCTGCTTTATTGAAAAATAGTTCAAGATGATCTGATTTATGACCCAGATTTGGGTTGCTGTGTATGAAGCTTTGCAAATTTTACAGATTTTATCTTGAAAAATAGTAAACACATACACACATACATATACATACATAATGACAAGCCAGTCTGTAAATCACAGTAACAAGAAGTAATAGCTGTCACATCTATTAATAGATAGACAGTTGACAACTTATCTTCATTCTCATTTTAGGTTTGCAGAGAGCTGGAGGACCTCAAAGTGAAGTGTGGAAAGCTGGTAATAGCAACAGATGTGGTTGAATTTTTTCATAAGTATGTATTTATTATTTAAGTTCAAAAACAGGTTTTGAAAGGGGTGGGGAAGACTAGGGAAGAGGGAAGAGGGAGGAGACAGGAGTGGAGAGCGTCTCATCTGTGTCTGCTTTAGATGGGGTTGCCCCTAATTTCTAAACCTTGGTCTAGGGCACACAATGAAACACACAATAAGATGATGTTCCAGGGGGTACAGTTTTAGGAGAACACCAAGGAGTGGCCAGAGTTACATATCCAATTCAAGGTGGGGTCTGAAATTCAACTTGAATCAGCAGCACTGCTTCCCTTTATGGAATTGAAGCATAGTGACAAGTTCTACCCCACTTATTTCAGCTCCATAAAAACACTCTTGGAAATTCTTCGTGCCAAAGAAGCCTTTCATCGCCTTTCTAACTTCTTGTACTTTGCTTCTAGTTTTTTTGAATGTGTATCCAGCTTGTAGATCGCCTGCTCAAGAGCTACTTTTTGTTCCAGATAAAACTGAAATGTTGCATATTTCTGGTTTAAATACTTTAGGTTGCTTCTTATGCTTACTGCAGTATCTTTCATTTCTAGATACTTCAAGCCTAGTCAGTTTGTTCATATTTTACAGAAGTTTATAGTTTTCACTGGTGGCTGTCAGCTCGCCTGTCAGGTACATGGCCATTGTGGAGAGCATGTCCTGACACAGTCCCATGATGTCCACTTTGGTGGGCTCAATACTTTCCCTCCACCCAGGAATCATGGTAGTATCCTCGCAATCATCAAGGAAGTAGTTATTATCTATCTATCTCTATAAGAGTAAGGAGATGACAATCTGTTTCATTTCTCATCTTAATGACATGATGCTAGATAGGGAAAAGCTTGAAAAAAGTCTCTCTAATTGTCCCTGGGATCCATCTGGTCCTTTGTATGAAGTGTAGCTGAGAACATGGATCTTTAGCAGAGAAATGTTCCACTCAGTAGATATATTTAAATCTAGAGTGTAAGCATGTACCGCCTTGAAGGTCATAGAAGTTGGGAGATAGAAATCTTAAGGTGTTGACTACTGAGAGGGAAAACTAGAGAAGTCCTTCTAACCATGTACATTAGGGAGAGAATAAAGACCCTTGAGTCAAGAATTCTGTCTAGTGGTTTATGCAGATATTGCATTTTGAGCACCTAATCCAGTCCTGCCTTTGAGGGAAGCATATGCCTGATTTATCTACCCACCCACTTTTCCATTCTTAGTATCCATATGAGGCACAAGTGTTCCTGTAAAAAGGAGGTATCTTTTGCCCTACAGAAAAAATTCTTAGCATGGGATCATAGGTCTTTTCATAGGCCTTCTATCTGCCCTTCTAGCACTAGTTAGTATTTCTTCCCTTTACACTAGTGAAACTGGCTTTCTAACTCTTTCCATATTTTATAGTCCATCTCCCCACCTCTGAGCCTTTGTAATCAGAATGCATGGTGTCTTGCATTGCAGGGAGGGGAGATATGGGGAGAAAATTTGGAACTCAAAATCTTATGGAAATGAATGTTTAAAACTAAAAATAAATAAATTTAAAAAAAACAACAACAAAAAAGAAAAGATGGCAATAGGCCAAATGTTTGTATATGGTATATACAAAGTTCTCTTGGTTGTGCTCATTTTGCTCTTTATTACTACTAGCAAGTGACGGATCAGGGGTGCAGTGATGATAGAAAAGAAAGAGATAACAGCAGCGGGGGCTAGGTGAGCTTGTACCATCTGTACATGACTGGTACATGACTGATTTATTAATCTGAAGGTCAAGATTATATACTCTCTCAAGCAAGCAAGGTTATTCCCATGAGAACATTTTTAGTTTACAGCTTTTACTTCCATATCTTAGTTCCTTCCATGTAACAACCTCGGCATACACATTCAGGGTCAGGATGATCTTGTCCTTGCTTATCAGGGGTGGGATGGTGCATCAATCCTGAGAATGTCAGCCTTTACACTAGTACAAGTTTCAAGTACCTCACCTTCTGGACTCCATCAGTACTGGCTCTCTACACATTATTTCATGAAAATCTTTCCATTTTTTTCTAACATCATTTTTTTTCTCTGAGTATTTGTCTAGTATTGCTACCTGACTGAAAAATTACATAACACAACAATCTTTCAAGAGTTTATTAGCATATAGGACAGTTTATTTGTGGGTCTGGGAAGGTAGAAGCTATGGTCAGTAGACCTGAAAGATACCGGGTTCCTTGCTATGATGGCACAATTTTTCCCACGAAAACAGGGAAGACATAATGGAAGTGAACAGTAGAGCTCTTTTGGAGGTGTTTTGGAGATTTTGCTTAGGGGTGGATGGAGAGGGCCTCAACTTCCTTTGTTTGATTGAGTGAGTCCCTTTGGATCCTGTGTCTTGAGGGAGGGAATCTTGATTCCTGGGTAATACAGCTGAGCTGTACCAGGTCTGAAGCATATGAAGTGGCAAAGTGTTTGAAAGTGGTGTGTCTAAGGCAAAAGGTCCTTGGTAGCACTTTCTGAGTCTTTCTCGTTTCAATAGAATGAGGTAATTAGACCAGATGTTGTTAATATACCCATCAGTTCTAAAAAGTAGGTTAAAGAAAAGAAACCGAACACTTAGGAAGTGTCTTATCTTAAAATTCCTTTATTCATCCAACTTCCGAATTCCATTCAACTTCCATTACAATTGATCTAGTAGGATGTGTCTTCTCAAATGCTTTCAGGACCCTGACAGGCCCTATTGATAAAAGAAGAGGGAGGGAGAAGTACAAATTAGCTGAAAATCCTAGTTTCAGATGATCACTATGATAAATAAGATAATATTTGTTCTAGATTTGTGAAAGAAACCATGGTAGAAGGCAAATTATCTCCACTTTCTTTTTTTGTTGATTTGGATTTAGTTGAAATGGAATTGCAGGGACAGGGGACAAGAGGGCTCAACCCTCTCTGGCTCCCCCAACCTCATACATTACAGTGTTTCTTTCCGAAGGGCACAAATGTTTCTGGCCATTCAGATCTCATTGGAGGAAGAGGGGAAAATGTGTCAGCCTAAACTAGAGAAAGCCAAACAGCTAATTAAGGCCTTCTTCCAAGAAGCAGGAAAGCAAGGATGAGGGTCAAGATTTTGAGTTGTGAGATCAGTACAAGGATTTCTTGGTGGGAAGAAGAGAATGAGTTTCCAAATGAACTGAAGGTATGTATAACTCAGAAGTTCAATGAGTAGAAAAGAGTAAGTAACTGAAGAATTTAGAAAATAAGATACTTCCAAAGTGTTTTTGGTTATTTTTCTAACATTAAACAAAACAAAATGTCTTCATCTGTAGGTTTAAAAAAAGGAAAGAAAATTAAGCCCTATTATGTTAGAGCTGAAGGGTATTTTAAGATCACCTCATGTAATCTCCTCATTTCTTCAGTGAAGAAACTAACATCCAGAGAAGTTGTTTGAAGTTGAGAAGATCTTTTACCCAAAGTCACACAGCTATTTAGTCATTGGTTCCATATCAAGTATAATTACAGTTTTTTGTCACTTAGTATAATGTTCTTTCCATAGTCACATGGACCATTTAATGAGTTATATTTCTACAGTAATTATATAATCATTCCTTTAAAAATTATGGCTAAGTTTATTTTAGAATAAAAATATGACTCTAGGGAATCACAAGCTCACTTTGGCTAGGGAAGGGACCAAGAATATTGATTGTCATTGTCTAAAAAGAAAATAATACCATCTAGTGGAAATTACCTTGAATTGCATTTGCAAAATCCTAATGGTAAGTTATCCTGATTTTTAGAGGATGGCCTTGGATTATCATACTGATTTAAGAGGATTTAGCCCATTTCTTATTTTTTTTCTATATCACTGCATCATTGGTCTTTTATTACACTGTTCAAGAACATTTAAAATGGATAGTATGGGAGAGGTGGACAAAATTACCATCCCTGAATGGTCTTCAGAGACTGACTTCAGCAAATATCCTGTGGTTGACATTTTCAGTGAAGTATCCTTACCCCCTTATCTTAATATTCTTTGCTGACCTCCCTACCCACCCTATCCACCATTATTGCACTATGGATTTTCCTGACATGTTTATAACATATGGCCTCTCCTCTCCTTAGAAATAGATCTACTTTAGGACCTGTTGATTCCATCTTGTTCTGTATTAGACATTTTGCTATAAATGACCCCTAGTGAACTTCAAGACTAGCTTCAGTAGCTGATGTCCTTCGTTGTCTCCTTTGCTCCTCCTATTGGAACAAAAAAGACTTAGATACTAAAGAAGAAACATTCCAGTATCTGTGAGGAAAGGTCTTCTCTCCCTCTGGCCTGAAGGGCAGTCTTCTTTGATTTAGTGATACTAGATCTACTAAGATGATAACTCCCAACTCCCTTATCTATCTCCTATAACTAATAACACACAATTTTCTCCAAGTATGCTATTCTTTTTTATAACCACCTGCAGTTTATGAATAGCCATCTTTCTTTACTTTGTTTCACATAATGATACATGGAAAAATGTTTAGCTTATGAATCCTGCCTCAAAATTCTGTATAAAAGGTCCCTGTTACACCAAGTTGATTGTATCTACCCCAGCTGGATGGAGTAAAAGCTTTTTGTCTCACTTGTTTTCAATACTGTATCACCAAGACAATATTCATAGCACCTACGGTGGCATTGACTATGCCAGTACAGTTCTGCCTCACAAAATCTAACAGACTCTCCACATGGAAGAGAGAACCAAAATATTTATTCAGACATCAGAAAGCCGAATCCCAATACCAGAAAACCAAATCCATCATAGCAACAAAGAAATCCACCACAGTAACCAAGAAGTCTATACACATTATCAGGCTTCCCCACAAACAGGCTCGCTGGAGCAAAATGCCCTTCTCTCACTCGCAGACAGCTGCCTGCTTCCTCTGTCCTTCCCAGCTTGGACTAGTCTCTTCCTCTCAGCCCTGCTCCAGCTCTGCCTCTTCCTCCACCACCCTTTCCTGTTCTATCTGTTCAGCTAGCTCCTCTCACTACAGGCTTCATGTGACTCATACTCATGTGACTTAGGCTTCTGTGTGACTTAAGGAGGTCACATGAGCCTATTAATGGATGTGAAAGATCTTCCCATTCCATTAAAAAAGACATTCCATTAAAAATACAAATACAATATTTTAATTTTCTCCCAATTACAACTTAAAACATTTTAAAAATCTTTAAAAAAAAAGATTTCCATACTCCCTTCCATACTCCTTTCGCTCCCCCCACTCTGAGAGGGTAAGCAATCTGATATAGTTTATACATGTGCAATTATGTAAGTCATTTTCATATTAGGCATTTTGTACAAAAAGACTCAGAAAGAAAGGAATGGAGGAAACGAAAGAAAGAAGGAAAGAAAGAGAAAAATAACGGTCTGTATTCAGACTATTAGTTCCTTTTCTGGAGACTGATAGTATGCAGTCCTTTGGGTTTTGTCTTGGATTGTTGAATTACTGAAAATAGCTAAATAATTCACAGTTCTTCATCATACAATACTGCTGTTATTGTGTATATTTTCCTGGTTCTGTTCACTTTACTTTCCATCAATTCATGTAAATCTTCCAAATATTTTAAAAAATCATCCTGCTTGCCATTTCTTAAATTTTTGCTTCACTCTGAATTGATTTCTTATTGCAAATATCTGACCCTGACCTCAAGAACCCAGACTGGTGAGTACCAACCTTCTTGTCCGATACCACCCCCCACCCCCCGCCATTCCACTGCGATAGTAACTTTGATACAGTGTAACTTTATTTAAAAATACATATATATGCATATGAAAAAGGCTAGATTATATCACCATAAAATCATGGACTTAGAAATGACAAGGGGTCCACCCTTTATGTCCAGAAACACAGAATATGGACAGGTCAGTCAACTCACCCAAGCTCAGACTAATAGCAAATAGACAAGTTAGGGTTTGAACTTAGTTCCTCTGACTCCAAATCCAGTGCTTGTTTTAGTAGGTTAATTGAAGTTTAACAAGTTTGTCATTGTTTAAAATGAAACAGTATCTACAAAGAAATTTATAAACCTTAAGGTACCAGTTATTATTAGTATTCTGTTTTGTTTTGAACTAAATTGGTGACTGACAATAATAATGAGCTGTTATCTTAGAGAAGCAGGTTACTATGGAGGAGAAAGAATGTTTCTTGAGCACCTAATTCATGCTTAGCATTATGCTAAGTATTGTGATGAGCATAGGGATATGTGTACACACACACACACACATATACATATGCATATATACATCCCAAAGAAAAACCAAACCAACTGAAACCAGAAATCTAATATTTCCATGACAAAGAAATGACATAACTAAAAGATGTAGTAAAGATATTAAAAAAAAAACTACTGGAAAAAATCATAGATTTAGAGCAGAAAGTAAACTTAGAGATTTAGCCCCACTCTGCCTCAAATAAAAGAAGGACATAGGTAATCAGAATTAAGGAAGAAGGAAGACACTGAAAGAAGTACAGTATATTTGTGTAAAGGCTTTGATAAGATGTTAAACTCACTGTAGAAATGCATTTATTTCTATTATCCTTGTTTCTTCATCAGGTGCAAATACCTCTCTTTACTGAATCAAGTGGAGGACACGATTATTGACTGAGAAAACACATTATACACATTTCTGGGTACTTTAAATAGTTAAGCCTCTTAAGTAGTCAATATTTGGAGCAATTGGAGTTTCAAAGTGGGAAATCAAAAGTAGAAGCTGCCTGTTTATGAGATGCATATAGGGGTGAAGAAAGAATTCCTCCAGAGGATGATGGTGAGTTCAACAGTAGTAGCAAAGTTAGGAATAGGGGGTAGGGTTTGAGGTTTAGTGTTGAATATGTTGTTTTCATGTTAGCTACAGGACACTCACTTTGATATGTCTAACAGGCAGTAAAAGATGGAAGATTGGAGGTCAGCACAGAGGTTAAGATTGAATAAATAAAACTGAGAATCATCTGCATCGAGATGATAATTGAACCCATTGGAGCTGATGAGATCACCGAGGGAGAGAATATAGTGGGAGAACACAAATCGATAGTTTAAATTAAATTTATATTAAGGATAGCCCATTCAAGACTCAAACTTGGGGGATGTCCATGGTTAGTTGGTGTTACCTGGATAAATATCCAGCAAAGAAGACTGAGGAGGAGTCTTCAGAAAGGTAGGGGAAGAAGAGAACTATTTCAGGAAAGAGATAAGAAAGTATTAAGGAGAAGAGGGTAAATAACAGTATCAGATGCTACACAGAGGTTAAGAAAGATAAGGACTGAGAAAAGAGCATAGATTGTCTGTGTTTGTCCTTCATTTTCGATGAAGACCATGACATCAGACAAATGATGACATGACTTACACTTGACTTTGTTTTGAGTGAGGAAGGGCTGTAAGAGGTCACCAACCTCACTTTCTCCTCCTGAGCCATCTGGATCCCATGATCAGATATTCATCAATGCATCAGAATGACTGGAAATGGTCCAGGATACAATGGAAGACCTTTGCCTTTTTAGGCTGGCCTTTTCAGGCACTTATTTAGAGGGAGGTAATGCCCATATAGGGATGTAAATAGTTTGCCCATTTTAGATTAGACAATTAAGAGATGGTTAGTAACTTTGGAAAGAGCAGGTTTAGTCTAAAAATATAATGAAGAGAGTGAAGAAGAGAGAGAGAGAGAAGAAAGAAAGCAGCAAATATTGCGTGAAGAACTCGCAACCTGAAATGGTACTGGAGATCAGTTAAAGCAGGGAAAGTGGCTAGTAATGGATAGCTACTGCCAGGAGTATATTCTAAGCATTGGTTCACATTTCATGGACTGAAGACTCTGTGCACCTCTTCCAAGTTATGCAGAAATAGTGATGGTGTTTATGTGATAGCACAAATCTTGGAGGAGCTCCTTCCCACTCCAGCTGTGTTTAAGGATGACCAGTAAAGGCTACTGTATTCATTTGGGAATATCTGCTGACATTTTTTTTATCATAATAGTTATTTCCATCTTAATTAAATGTTTTACTGTTTCAGTCCTGTTCCTCACATGAGTCTTATACCATAGTTATCAAGAGAGTATCCCTGAATTAACTTCAAAAGTTCCTAGTTCAACTGGGTCAGAGAAAACAAGTGAAGAAAGAGAAATTACCATGAAAAGGGCCTACAATTTGAACCAGATACAATGAGAGTCCACGGAGTTGGCACCTATGGTCTTTCCATCATCTATCTATCTATTTATCTATCTATCTATCTATCTATCTATCTATCTATCTATCTATCTATCATCTATCTATTTAAGTATGAATACTACATTTGTTACATGTTAAGAGTTTAGCATATTGATTACTGGAGAAATTTTAAGTTGATATATTCTCTTAAGAGAAATATGATTTGAGAAATATAATTTTAATTATCAAGGTGACTAATGAATCTTAACTATAAAGGGACTCCTTGGTTCAATATTCTCTATCCTCGAGTCATAACTCAAGTGACAATTATCATCCCAGTCCTAGAGCTCAAAGAAACCCCCGATTAATAAATATAAATCCTCATGCTCATCAATTTTCACTGATATTTCTTTAACAAAGATGAGAGCAATTAGAATTTTGAAAGGAACATTGATCATTTCTCATAGTGTGAGATTATTTATCATCTTAATTTGAACAAAGCACCTGACAAGAGAAAGACTGAACTTTGAATAAATCTGCAAATTGAGTTTATACAATTGATGGGAATGTAGAACATATAAATATGGGGCAAGATTCCATTGATTGCCTTGAAATAGTTCTCAGATGTATGGTCTGATCTATTCCCTTTTCACTTTCCTTCTTGTAATCTGTCATCATAGAGTAAAACAAAGCCGCTCACAGGGATATGAAATTCCATCTAAGTGTTATTAGCATTGTTTACCTTTAAATGTTTGAGTATACTACTTGGATTGACAGTTATGTGATGTATTGCACTTACAGTCAGGGAGACCTGCGTTTAAATATTGCCTCAGACATATATTACTTGTGTGACCCAGGGAAGTCAATTAACCTCTCTATGCTTCAATTTCATCATCTGTAAAATGGGGATAGCAATAGCATTTACCTCACAGTGCTATTGTACCAAGTGAGATTACGTGAATATGTATGTATGGATGTTGCTTTGAAAACCCTAAAGCATCATATATATATTAATTATTCCTGTATTATATATACATATATGTATATATGTATGTATGTGTATGTGTATATATATATACATATATATATATATATATATATATATATATATACATATATATATATAAAACTACACATATGTATGTGTAGTATAATGGAAAAAGCATGCTTTGGTTCCACTACTTTTTCTCTGAGCTACCCTGGGCAAGTCTGCAAAACTTTCAGAGTCTCATTCTTCCATCTGTAAAATGAAAGTGTTTGCTTAAACAACCTCAAAGTTTCTAAGTTTAAAATCTATAATCCTTTTGTAGCACCCTAGGCTACCCCTAAATAATACTAGATGAGACCTAAAAGCTATGGATTCTAAAGCTATAACTCAATGAGAGTTCACTTTTTCAGGTGGGGAGAAGAATCACGTCTCATAGAACAAGCCACCTCTGAATTGGGCTTTGAAGGATAAGAGCAGATACGGAATTTCCCTTCTTAGAACTTGGAGCCAGAAAGACAACCAGAAAGGACAATATAAGTAAAAGTATAGAGATAAAAAAGGGCAAGGTTAGAATGGAAAATGGAAAGTATCCTAATTTGACTAGAAAATACAGTTCACGTGAAACAAATCTAGAAGGGAAGATGGAAACCAAAACTGAGTGACCCTTAAATTCCAGGATAATTTTATATTTTACTAAATATGAGAAGTCACTAAAGGTTTTCCAGTAGAGAAATTAAATGAACAGAGTCCTACTACCTTTCCTGAATAGTAGTCTGAACTGACCTTTTGCTCTTTTGAAGTTAACACTTTCACTATAAGGAGTTTAATATAATTACTTAGCCCTTGTTTCATACGGGTTAAATTTGCCTACCAAAGATTGTAAACTGATTGAGGGGAAGAGCTAGCATTTTACTTCTATTATATACTCTGAAACACCAGGCAGAAATATGTATGTATGATAGGTGGTCAATAAATACTTGTTTGATCAATCACTATTTTGATGTGAGCTAATATACTTTAAACCATACCTACCTAATATACTCGATAGCTCCATCTTAATAGCCCCAATAGTGGAAAAATGAAGCAAGAAAACTCAAGCAATTCTGCTTTGGTTTTTCTTTCCACAAACGAAGCTAAATACTGAAATATGGCTCTGCTTTGATAGCTTAATGGAGTATCCCCAAAACTCTAAGTCTACCTTTGCTCATTTGAGTGGATTTCCCTGTAGCATAGTACAGAATAAAATGCTAAGTAAGGCCACTACACCACCGGACAGCTAAGTGGCACACTGGGCCTGGCACCAGGAAGACCTGAGATCAAATCAAAACTCAGACTTTACCAGCTGAGTGACCACAGGCAAGTCACTTAACTTGGTTTGTCTTAGTTTCTTTCACTGTAAAATGAGCTGGAGAAAGAAATGGTGAACCATTTCAGGACTTTTGCCTAGAAGAGTCACTCATGACTGAAACAATTGAATAGCAAAGGCAACCACTCCAAATAACTTTGGCAGCCAGTATAAAGGCCAACAATATGAACAGACTGGGTTAGAGTTCCCAGACCAGGTGTATCTTCTTTAAATGCCAAAGCTAGAAATGGTGATTGCTTATCTCAGTTCCTGAGCAAGTCCCTCTGAATTCCTTGTTACTCCATGCTAAGTTTTATCTTTCCTTTTTTTTGTCCTCCTAGTACTTTACCTCTTTGTCCAGTTATAGGCCAAAGGAATGTGAGCTCCCTTATGAGAAATGTAATTGTTGTTCGGTTATTCAGTCATGTGAAATACTTCCTATTCCATGGACCATAGGCCTGGCCTTTCTATCCTTCATTGTTCCCAAAAGTCTCTCCAAGCTTATGCTCTTTGCTTTCATGACACTATCTATTTATCTCATCCTTTGCTGTCCCCTTCTCCCCTTGCCTTCAATCTTTCTCAACACTAGAATCTTTTGCAGTGAGTCCTGTCTTTTCATTATGTGACCAAAGAATTTAACCTTCATCTTCAGTATTTGACCTCCTAATGAATTAATTTCTCTCACAAGTCTTTTCCAGTACCACAATTTGAAAGCATCAGTTCTGTGGTACTCAGCTTTTCGTATAGTCCAGAACTCACAGCCACACACTGCTACTGGGAAAGTCATAGCTTTTATTGTAGTGACCTTTCTTGGCAAGGTAATGTCTCTGCTTTTAATATTCTCTCCAGATGTTTCATAGTTTTTTTCTTCCAAGAACCAAGCAATTTTTAATTTCATCCCGCAGTCACTGTGATCTTTGAGCCTAAGAATAAGAAAATCGAACCCCGCTTCCATTTTTTTCTCCCTCTACTTATCAGAAAATGATGGGACTAGTTGCCATGATCTAATTTTTATGGCAAGTTTTAAGCCAGCTTTTCAAGAGACTTAACTCCTCTTCACTTTCTGCCTTCAGAGTGGTATCATCTGCATATCTGAGACTGCTGATATTTCTCACAGCAATCTGAATTCCAACTTTTGATTTATCCAGCCTGGAATTTTGGATTATGTACTCTGCATATAAGTTAAATAAATAAGGTGACAATAAACAGCTCTCTTGCACTCCTTTTTCAGTCTTAAATCAATCAGCTTTTCTACATTTGGATCGAACCATTGTTTCCTGCCCATTTACTGTTTCCTCAGGAGACAAATAAGATGATCTGGTACTCACATCTCTTTAAGGACTTGTGACACTCACAATTAAAGGTGTTAGTGTGGTTAATGAAGCAGAAATAGATGTTTATTTGAAATTCACTTCCTTTCTCTATGATCCAGCAAATGTTGGCAATTTGGTCTCTAGTTCTTTTACCTCTTTGAAAACCAGTCTGCTCTTCTGGTAACCATTGGTTCATATACTGCTGAAACCCAGCTTGCAGAATCTTAAGCATAATCTTGCTGGTATGTGAAATAAGCACAATTATTCAGTAATCTGAAGATTCCTTGGAATTTCATGCCTTTAGGACTGGGATATAAACTGATCTTTTCCACTGGCCACTACTGAGTTTTTCAAATTTACAGGTAAATTGAGTACAGCACTTCAACGCAATACTCCTTTATTAACTCTCTAAGATACAGAATTTTAGTTGTTTTAGTTGGAGAACTTCTCCCACTCATGACATCACAGCATATAAATGTGTGTATATACACATATATGATCTATATACATATATCTGTTTTTTATATTGAAATAGGGATTAAAAAAAATGTTTGCTTGACTTTTAAAAACAAAGAAGTCAGCTGATTGAACTTAAAGGTGTAGCGTATCTAAGCCCATTTGGAAAGTTTAGAAAGAGAAGTGAAAGATTCAAGAATCAGTTTCAAGATACTCACCAGCTTTAAATCTTAGACATTATCTCCCAATATCAACAACTGCATCATGGGTTATCTCGATGGTCAAGGAATTTAAACGTTTTACAATTTCACCAAGAATACTCTCCTATGATTTATTTGTTTACTCTTTTTTTTTTGAGGGAAACAATACTATGGATTATCCTGCATGGCAATTAATACGCATATTTTTAGGGTAAGTTAAGACTTAATTTAGTACACCATGGGGGTACAGAAGCAGGTAAATGTAATTTATTCTTATTGAGATGGTTATCATCTAGTGGGATTTGAAGATGCTTCACTTTAGTTAAAAATCTCTGGATATCTGGATAGATGAATGAATAGATAGTGCCATGTCCTCTCAAACTTTTACCCTTATTCATGCTCTTGAGATATGTAACAACTTGTCATTTTCCCAATAGAGAAAAAGAAAAATGTCTAAAATTTTTCTTTAATCACATGCTTTTTAAAGTATCTTAGCCAACATTTTGCAAAGTGTTAAGATATATTACATTTCTTCTGGCAGAAAGATCCTTGGGACCTGTGTTAGCCCTCTTTATTCAGTATAATTTGTGACTTTGGCTTTGGTATTTCTATTGACCTGTTTCTTTGGGTAATTCAGTGCTCAAACAATCCATGGGTCAGATATATTCTTACAGTTTATCCCTGGATACAGATAGGGAGCAACAGCTTACATCAATATGACAGCAGTTCTCTAATGGACTGAAATTGCTGGCAAAGTTGAAAAGACCTTCCCCCTTCTCACCAAGGTAAGTTCAATGTATTATTTTTAATATGTGTTTGGTTTATACACAATATGATTATGTTTGAATGAATAGCAGTGCAATAGAGTGTTTCAAGGGCTGGCCTCAACACAAGGAAGATCTGAGTTCAAGTTTTGTCATAGAGAATGTGCCAATATGTATTGGTAGAGGGAGTTTCCTTACCTCAGAATTGAATGTACCAATGAAATCACAGATTAACCTCCCCCATATTTGAATATTAGAGAATATTGCCAAGGAAATGAATGATTTATATTTTTCTGAAAGGTAGTTCATGAAATGTATCCACAGTCTAGATTTTTGTATTAGCATTTTAATATTTGAGTTCCAAATCCTATCTCTTCCTCTCTTCCTGAGAAGGTAAGAATATGTGCAATTATGTACATATTTCCATATTAGTAATTTTTTACAAGAAGACCCAATTAAAACAAAACAAAACAAAACAAATAAAATGAAAAATAGCATGCTTCAGTCTGCATTCAAACATTATCAGTTTTTCTCTGGAGGGAGGTAGCACGCTTCATCATTAGTGCTTTGGGATTGTCTTGGATCTTTGTATTGCTGAGAACAGCTAAGGCATTCATAGTTCTTCATTGAACAATATTGCTGTTTACTGCATGCAACATCCTATTCACTGGTTCTATTCATTTTGTTCTGCATCAGTTCAAGTAAATCTTTCTAGGTTTTTCTGAAATCATCCTGCTTGTCATTTCTTATAGCTCAATAATCATTATAATCATATGCCACAGCTTGTTTAGTCATTCTATAATTGATGGGCATCCCTTTGATTTCCAATTCTTAGCCACTACAAAAAGAGCTGCTATAAAAATTTTTGTACAAATAGGCCCTTTCCCCTTTTTATAGATGTCTTTGCGATATAGACCTAGCAATAATATCACTCGATCAAAGGATATGCAGTTTTATAGCTCTTTGGACATAGTTCCAAATTACTCTCCAGAATACAACCTAAAATTTTTAAAAACAGATCAATAGTGAAAGCATGTATTAAGAGATTTTTATGATGTCGACAACAGAAATAAAACACCACAGAACTTGAATGGGAATTAAGAAATGTCTTTAATCAAAGGCAAAATTAAAATATAGGCTATGTCTCTTATCTGAGACCTGGGTTAGCCACATATGGAAAGGCTGATTTCTAGGTTGGTCACAGGTTGATGAACTTTTTTTTAGTTAAAGAAACTCGAGACAATCTACTCAGCAAGAAAGGAGTTGCAGTCTCTATCAGTGGATGGAATACCCATAATTATGAAATCACAGATATTTCAAGTAATGTAATATTTGCATTGTGACTCATAGTGCTTCAGTCTTTTTCATGAATTCATTAGTGATTCAGAAAGAAATCTGCCCAATCATCTTATTAAGCAGTCTGCTATAAGGAGAGCCCTAATTTCCTCTAGCTATTATTATTGAGTACTAATATGCTGGGGGTGCATGGAGATGAAATTTTGGGTCCTTGGTTAGAATGCACTTCTAATCCTCACAAAAATAATTACAGTCTTGCTTGAAGAAGAGAAAAATTTAATGATAATTGTCAGTACATGCACTAGAGGGAAAATATCCTCTAATGAACATACATATCTATGTAAGTTGAACTATCAAGGTCATCATTATAAGGAAGATTCCTATTTTGTTATGAATTTTGAAGCTCTTTCCAGTTGTAAGAGTCTTTGAGGTTACTGAAAAATCTTTATAACAAGGATGCTGAGTATTTCCCTGTTCTGATGCCAGTGGCTTAATTTCTAATGAATGTGTAATTGCAAGCAGCTACTTTCTTCTTTTCCCATGCATTCTTTCTTTTGTCTAACCATGTCACCTCGAAGAATATTAATGATAAAAAATCCACTGGCTTTTTATTGCCTATAGGATCTCTTTGATGTTCCAAGCTCTTCCTAACCTTGCCCCTTCCTACGTTTCCAATCTTCTTACACTTTATTCCTCACCGCATTCTTTTCGATCCAGGGACACTAGCCTCTTTGCTGTTCAGCAAACAAGACCCTTCATCTCTTGGCTCCAGGGCATTTTCTCTGGCTATCCTCCATGCCTAGAATGTTCCACCTTGACTTAGTCTACCACTTTCCCTGGCTTCCTTTAAGTCCAACTTAAAGAGAGGAAGCCTTTCCCAATCTCTCTAAATTCTAGTACCTTCTCTCTCTTATATGTTCCTAGTTATACTGTACTTAGTTTCTACATATTTGTCACTTGTTTGCCTTTTGCTCTGTTAGAGTGTGACATCCCTGAGGGCAGGGAATGTCTGTTTGAGAGCTTAGCATAGTGCCTGGCACATCGTAGATGCTAAATAAATGTTAATTAATTGCCTGACAATAATTGACTGATGCTTCCTTGGACCATCTTTGCAGCATAGTAGCTGATCATCAGAGACTACCTGCTTTTTTCAGCCTCCCTTCTGCTTTATCCTTCCAGTTCCTCATTCCTAGCACTAACAGTCAGACTAACATTGCATTGCCTGAGCATTTTTTTTGAAGGCAGACCATTTACATTTTCACTGGATGTTTAGGTTTATTAACTAGCCACTAGATGTCACTATTGACCACAAGTTCTATTGAGGCCAGTTGGCACTAGAAAAAGCTATCACTTCTAAACTGGATTGATTTCCTTGATGTGGAAACATGCTGAAGAAGGGGAAATGGTTGCTACAACGACAACCTGACTAGATCCTCAGAGGTACCGTCAAACGAGGAAAATGTATTTATCCTACTGCCTGTCAGGATTTAAGTAAGCATTAAATCATTCTAACTATTTTAAAGAGAGTATCTCGTCATGTTTAATGGTCTATAGTCACTTTTTATATTCTCTTCAAATTAATAACAAATAAATGAAAGTAGATAGGCTATATTAATATAATTTCTCCTCATTTCTTTGACTGTTGAAAATTAGCTCCAGTTTTGTCTTTTCTTCCTTGAGAATGCCATTGTCACTCCAGACCAGTTAGTTGAGAGTTCTTAGGTATATAGACGATCAATCATTCCCTAGTAAGGTGATCTGAGTATTCATGTCTGCCAGCATTTCTGAGAATCTTTGTCTTTCAAACTAGAAAACTGGGAATATAGAGAATTCACAATAACAGCTTGCCATCTTGTCTCAGCCAGAAGTCTTTCCACAAAATGGAGACGTTTATGTAATATTGTATAAAGGATGGTGGTGGTTTGGGGGTGAGCATGTCATGCTTATTCTCCATTTCTCTTTTTGTCTTCCTCCATCCCTCTCTGTCTGTCTGTCTGTAGCTGTGTTTCTGTCTTTCTCATCAGCTCTCATGGATTTAACTAACATTCCAGTAAAAAGACTCCAAATCCAGCTCTGATCTCTTTCTTGAACACAACTCTTTCATCTTCAACTGCCTGGTGAATATTGCTACCTGAATATACTAGATGTATCACTAATAAAACAAAATTAAAAAACACATTATGTTCTCCACCCCTCCCCTACCTCCCCCAGCTAAGTTTCCTCTAATCTACCCCCGCTTCCCCCTTTCTTTCTGGTTGTAGGTACCCCAGTGCTTGTTGTCAGGCTCATGGTCATCCTTGACTTCCCTCTCCCTGATTTTCTCCCTATGGCAGCTGCCAAATCTGTTCATTTGACTTCCATAACACATCTCCTATCCTTTCCCTTCTCTGCTCACACAGACGCTGCCTTAGAATTTAAGCCCTTGTCACTTCTTACACCTCCGGTCTTCCTACTTCCAATCTCCATTTCTCTAATTAGTTCTTTGCACAACAGCCAAATTCATATTTCTAAAACACAGGTCTGACTATGGCACTCCTCAGCTCAAAACTCTTCAGTGGTTCCCAGTTGTCTTTAGCATATCATAAAATCTCCTAAGTCTTCCTGTACATTTCTAAAAAATACATATTTCATGTGATTTCCCTTTATACTTTCAGTCAAACTGACCAGTACTGATCCATATTTAGCATCCCATCTTCTGTTTCTTTGACTTAGCATAGACTGCTCCCCATAAATGGAACAATCTCTCTCAGTTACCTCCTCTTTATGGGTAGCATTTCCTGATCCTTCCCATTATTAGGGTTTTCCCTCTCCTTAAACTATTCCTGAAACTATCTTGAACTTATACATCTGTGTCCAGTGCTTCCTCTGTGTAATATAAGATGAGAGGGCAGGGATTCTTTCCACTTTCATCTTTAACTGCAAAGCCTAACCTGGTGCCTCTCACATAGTAGATGCTTAAATGATTGCTGAAATGAACAGAATATATCATGGGCTTAAAAACTGGGATAGTTTTATTAATGATGAGAAACTTGAATTAAAGATAATAGCAACAAAACTAGCGACAAAAAAACTAAAGATAAAAGAGAAATCTAAAGTTAAAGTTACAAGATATATACACATACATATATACACGTGCATATCAGTATGATAGAGGATTTTTGAAGGAAGAAGGATAAATGGGAAAAAGAAGATAAAAAAATCTCCCCTACTCTCAGGAGAATTGTGAAGAGTGCATCAGATACGTCAGCTCACTGTGTCAGTTCCCCTCTCCGTCCCCAATTTTCTTTGTCTTAAGAAAGGATTATGTCAAGAAGTGACTAAACTGTGAAAAAAAAAATGAGTAGTGTCAATATCACATCAGAAGAGGAAGGGGCAAGTGCTTTGGAGAGATAAAGAAGTGCAGGCAGATAGATGAGGGGTGGGTAAAGGCTGAAAGATAAGAGATGGGTAGCACTGCTATTACCTGTTGCCAGCTCATTTGGGAATCTGTTATGATTATGTTTATGAGAATGAAAATGATTTGAGTAACGGATCTTGTCAGGGTAATCCTATCTTAGATCTAGGTCTGGCCCTGTAAGCATCAGAGGGAGACTTACATGTGGAATCCAAGGGTTCCCTATGAAACTGTCTGGGTTCGTCTGCTTTGAAGGGGTGAGCCTCACCAGATCTCTCATAAGTTTATTAAATTCCATGGTAACCCAGGAGAGGGAAAAGCCTGTGAGTTTCTTTCAGTTTGGTCTGATGCTTACAAACTTTTCCATTTTGAAATGTGGGTAAAGTCAGATGGTTCTATGATTTCTGATAAATTCTACTATTTATTTTTTATTTGCTCATGTATTCTTATTTATTTATCTATTCATTCATTCACTTACTTTTTCATTCATTCATCTATTCATCTATTTATTCATTTATCTATATATTTATTTAGTTTCTTGTTCGTTTATTTATTTATTTTCTCCAGAAATGCTTTGGAACTTTACATGATCCTTACCTCCCTCCCAAGTTTTGTTACTCCTTTCCAGTTTCCTTTATTATCCTTGGAACATGTATGAATATACTTAAAAGATCTGTAACTGTGCGAATGTGGTGATACCCGTGCATAATGCATCTACATAGTAGGCAGTCCTACAGGATCACAGATTTACGGCTGGAAGAAACCCAGAAGATTATCTCTTTGGGGCTCCTTTCTCTACTCACTTCTTAAATGAGAAAACTGAGGTTCAGAGTAGAGTACTTGCCCAAGGTTGCAGAGGTAGTTAGTGGCAGTAATGTGATTGAAACTCCAGTCCTAATTTCAGATCTAAAGGGCTTTTGTTTTTTAGTGCAATAGATTGCCTCTCAAGAGTTACTGTGTCTCAAAATGTTCTCCGTCTGCACAAAGATATATTTGGTTTGATAGTGAGGCAATGTGGTTAGGAGTCAGACAAATTTCAATTTTTATCTTGGCTACAGCCCTGACAATTTCTTTGATTTTGGACAGATTACCGAAACAATCTGTGCCTCACTTGTACCATCCTTAAAACAAGGGTGTTGATGAATCTACACAAACATTTATTAATCAGTTACTATTTGCCAGGCACTCTCTCTGCTCAGCACTGGATAATAATTCTCTTGTTGCTTGCAAAATGGTTTTCTTTAATCTAAACATGTCACTTCCCTCCTCAATAAAGTAACTGACTATATCATCTCTAGAAGTACATATAAGCTCCTCCGATTACTTTTAAAATTCTTTATAATCTGGCTTCACCTTATCTTTCCATCCTCATTGGCCATTACTCCATTCTGCGATGCAGCTACACTGGCCTTTTCTCTGTTCTTCCTAAGTTCCAGTCACTATATTTCCTGCCCCCATGTGTTTGCCCTGGCTATTCCCATGGCTGGAATGTTCTCCTTTCTGATTTCCATCCCACAGATATCTTGTCTTCAAGATGTAACTGCATCTCAAGCATTGCCTTCTACATAAGACCTTTTTTGATGCTCTTAGTTTCTTCTTCCTCTCCAACTACACTATATTTCATTATTTTCTCTGCATTTACTCTATATGTACTGCCATATGTGCTTATTAACCCCTTCATCAAAGTATAGTCTCCTTGAGAGCATGAATTTTTTCATTCACTGTATTTCTATCCCATTTGCTAATACCATGCCATATAGTACTCCCTTTATAAATACTTTGTGATTGCTTGATGGTTCTTACAGAAAGATAGGTGGAACCAAATTGTGGAAAGTTTTCGGTGCCAAACAGTGGAATTTGTATTTTGTCCCAAAGAAAATGGGGACTTGAGAAGTCATTTTTTTGAACTCTGAGAAATGTTTCATTTATGTTTATTAAATTTTGTTTCTTTGGATTAAAACTCATATTCTCTAATCAGATTCATGAAAATTTGTTATATATGTATATATAATGTACATATGTACATGTATGGATGTGTATATATGTAAATACATACAAACATACACATGTGTGTATATATAATAATCTTGGAAAGTACCACATGCTAACTTTGGAATCTAGATCAATGAGAGCTGGTAGGAAACCAATTTTCTTGGGCTAAGATGACAGCAGACATTATTAATAAGCAACAGAATTGCATGTGGCATGTTCAAAGAATGGTGTTTGGAAAACATCTGTATTAGTGAAATTTTAGAACTTGTGTGCACTTTAATCTTAGGAAGAAGACAGCAGAAATTGTCCCAGGAAGAAGACAGAAAAAAATATCTAATTTTACACTTGTGACTTATGGTTTCCATAGATTTGGAACATAACCTCTATAAATGTTAATATATGAAGGAAGGAATAATTTTTAATGTGTGGATTACCTGCCAGCATTAATTTTGACTAAGGTAGAGATTTCGAAGGCAAATTACTTAAAGAATTATTATCTTTGGCAGGTAATAAAAATAATCAGTGCTACATTTTACCTTTAAGTAGCCCCATATCTTGAGTATTTAAATAGAACATTGATGAACATGTTGTCAAGAGTCATGATCAACCCAGCCTTCTTGCCTCGTAGGCTGGTTCTTTTCCCACTATCTGGTATAAGCAGACCCCCTCATGGCAAATATCATTTTCTGTGTTAAAGAAACCAACATAACAAAGCCTATACATTATGTCCTCCTTGGGGCACAAGCTGTAGAGAAAGGTACCTGCTTTTTTATATAACAATTGCTACTCTGACTTTCGTTGTTCAGTTTTGGGGATATAGATATGTGTTAGTGAAATTTAAATGAAATAATGAATTAGTTACATTTGCAGTACGACTAGGAAAATTAGTGATGGGGAGCTTGTCCCTGACTCTTCAAAGTTTTACTTAGAAATAAAATCTTTAGAAAAATTCCTTGCGGGGGAGGAGCCAAGATGGCAGAGTAGAAAGACTCACATATGCTAGCTCCAAACTCACAACCCATAAATTTCCTGTAAAAAGAACTTCCCATAAATTCTGGAGCAGTGGAAGCTGCGCAGCAATGCAGTGGAGGAGATTTCTATTCCAAAGAGGCCTGAAAAACTGACCCCAAAGTTCTGTCACACACGGGAAGCAGAGCCCAGCCCTGCCCTGGCTGCCTGGCTCCGAGAGGAGCAGATCCGAGCAGGCTTCAGGGACAGAACCTCCGGTGGCCACAAAGGTCCCTCCACCCACAGGCACTACAGGTCAGTGAGAGGGACTTCTGGGCTGGCTGAGAGGGGAGTGGGGGTGTCTTCATAACTCAGGCCCCCTCGGGAAGCAGCGGCAGAGGCAGGAGTTCCTGGAGCATACAGGACCTCAGATCCATTACTGAAGGTCTCTGCATAAACCCCCTGAGGGAACTGAGCCTGGCAGGTGGCCCTGCCCCCATCTGAGAACCTGAATTTAATCTTACCCCGAATAGCAGCCCCGCCCACCACTGAAAGCCCTGAGGCTGGGGAGCAGCATTTGAATCTCAGACCCCAAGCACTAGCTGGGCAGATCTAGGCAGGGGTGGAGAGGAATCTCAGAAGTCAAGTAACTGGCTGGGAAAATGCCCAGAAAAGGGAAAAAAAATAAGACCATAGAAGGTTACTTTCTTGGTGAACAGATGTTTCCTCCTTTCCTTTCTGATGAGGAAGAACAATGCTTACCATCAGGGAAAGACATAGAAGTCAAGGCCTCTGTATCCCGAACATCCAAAATAGATATCCAATGGGCTCAGGCCATGGAAGAGCTCAAAAAGGATTTTGAAAATCAAGTTAGACAGGTGGAGGAAAAATTGGGAAGAGAAATGAGAGAGATGCAAGAAAAGCATGAAAAGCAGGTCAATACCTTGCTAAAGGAGACCCAAAAAAATGCTGAAGAAAATAACACCTTGAAAAGTAGGCTCACTCAACTGGCAAAAGAGGTTCAAAAAGCCAATGAGGAGAAGAATGCTTTCAAAAGCAGAATTAGCCAAATGGAAAAAGAAGTTCAAAAGCTCACTGAAGAAAATAGTTCTCTCAAAATTAGAATGGAACAGATGGAAGCTAATGACTTTCTGAGAAACCAAGAAATCACCAAACAAAATCGAAAGAATGAAAAAATGGAAGAGAATGTGAAATATCTCATTGGAAAAACAACTGATCTGGAAAATAGATCCAGGAGAGACAATTTAAAAATTATGGGACTAGCTGAAAGCCATGATCAAAAAAAGAGCCTAGACATCATCTTTCATGAAATTATCAAGGAAAACTGCCCTGATATTCTAGAACCAGAGGGTAAAACAAATATTGAAAGAATCCACCAATCACCTCCTGAAAGAGATCTGAAAAGAAAAATTCCTAGGGGTGTTATGGCCAAATTCCAGAGTTCCCAGGTCAAGGAGAAAATATTGCAAGCAGCTAGAAAGAAACAATTCCAGTATTGTAGAAATACAATCAGCATAACACAAGATCTATCAGCTTCTACATTAAGGGATGGAAGGGCATAGAATAGGATATTCCAGAAGTCAAAGGAACTAGGACTCAAACCAAGAATCACCTACCCAGCAAAACTGAGTATAATACTTCAGGGGAAAATATGGTCTTTCAATGAAACAGAGGACTTTCAAGTATTCTTGATGAAAAGACCAGAGCTGAAAAGAAAATCTGACTTTCAAACACAAGAATGAGAAGAAGCATGAAAAAGTAAACAGCAAAGAGAAGTCAGAAGGGACTTACCAGAAGTGAACTGTTTACATTCCTACATGGAAAGACCATATTTGTAACTCTTGAAACTTTTCAGTATCTGGGTAGTTGGTGGGACCACACACACATGCACACATGCACACATACATGTACATGTGTGCACACACATGCACACATACACACATGCATGCACATACAGAGACAGAGAGCAGAGAGTGAATTGAATAGGATGGGACCATATCTTAAAAGAAATTGAGGTAAACGGTGAGAGAGAAATGTAGTGAGAGGAGAGAGGGTGAAATGGAGTGGGGTAAATTATATCTCATTCAAGAGGCAAGCAGGAGACTTTTTAGTGGAGGGAAAAAGAGGAGAGCTGAGAAAAACAACATGAAATTTACCCTCATCACATTCGACTAAAGGAAGGAATAAAATGCACAGTCATTTTGGTATGAAAACCTATTTTACAATACAGGAAAGTTGGGGAGAAGGAGATAAGCAGGGTGGGGGGATGATGGAAGGGAGGGTAATGGGAGGAGGGAGCAATTTGAAGTCAACACTCTTGGGGAGGGACAGGATCAAAACACAGAATAGAAACAGTGGGGGGCAGGATAGGATGGAGGGAAATACAGTTAGTCTTACACAACATGACTATTATCGAAGTCATTTGCAAAACTACACAGATATGGCCTATATTTATTTGCCTGCCTTCCCAAAGGGAATGGGTGGGGAGGGAGGGATGGGCAGAATTTGGAACTCAAAGTTTTAGGAACAGCTGTTTAGTATTGTTCTTGCTACTAGGAAATAAGAAATATAGTTAATGGGCAATAGAAAGTCATCTGGCCCTACAGGAGAAAAGAGAAAATGGAGACAAGAGAAGGGAGGGATAACAGAAGAGAGGGCAGATTGGAGATAGGGAAAATTAGATTGCTTGGGGTATTGGGGTGGGGGGAGGGGAGAAGAGGGGAGAAAAGTTGGAACTCAAAATTTTGTGAAAATTAATGTAAAAAGTTAAATAAATTTAAAAAAAATAAAAGAAAAATTCCTTGCAAGCTCAAAAATACCCCAGCAAATGTACCAATGTATGTAAAACTTAAGAAAATGCTACGGGGAAGTTTCCAATAAAGCTTTTACAGCAGCTAAACAATATTTGTAAAAAAAAAAAAAGTCATTTGAGGATAAAATCTTTCTTCATGGCATGAATTCAAATGATATTTTAATTGAATTCTTTGGGGATGTTTGGGCAAAATTGGTTCTACTGCTTTGGAGTTGAATAAATTTGCAAAATGTTCACCTTTTTCTTCGTTTAAATGAAAATGCAAGAGCTTTCCTTTGTGGTTAAGTACTTTGTAGAAGTCACAAGTGGTAGGAGGTATAAAACCTGAGCAGGGAAAGCCTCTGGTACTCGCTGGGGAAGGAGAGGGTGATACAACCATAAGGGGCCAAGTACACAGAAAAATGTAATTTCCTCCACATTCGTCAGTGGGGAAGTCACATAGGGAACAACCTGGAAACTAGGTGTGCCTCTTCACTGATGCACCTGCTACCTCCTGGCCTAGACGGCCTATAGGCTTGCAGTATCTTCTTAAGAAGCAGCCTGGGAGTTCCTGTTTCTTTCTATAGGTGCTTAATAAATATTTGCTGATTAATTATTTGCTGGCTACTGCCAGATAGTTTCTTCTCTGAGGGAAGCAGTAGATTTCATTCCCAAGGTTGGTCATGCTGGCATCACTGTTCTATTTTTAAATGCAGCTATATAGATTGATCATGCTACTGTTTACAGCTTCATAGGTATCCTAAAAATGAAATAACTTTTGAATTATTTTATTTTTCCATTACACTTTTAAATGATGTGGTTTAGGAACAAAAGATATTTGCTTAATCAGCATTCTGGATAGGAATACTTACTTCTATTGCCTTGAGAGTATGATAATATGCCATACTCTTCCAAACCATTTTCTGCATTTTGAAAAAATTTAGTTCAAATGTTTTCTCAAGTCCTCTAACTACCCTCATCCCTAAAACTGTTGCTTTTTGCCAGCTGTAAGAAGAATGCGCATCTTCTTATTAACTGGTTTGGCTGACAAAGCATTTATATGGTTGTAAATCAGTGTATCTACCATTAAGCTAGCTCACCTTGAAAGGCATTCTCTTATAACAAAGGTCTATGCCTTTAAAGTTCATTAGGTCAACATCAGACTGATCAGAATTTCTCCTATCAAACAGGGAAATGACATTGGTTAAACTCATATGACATTACATATGCCTGACAAGAATTATTTTCCAACAGAATGAAATGAGGTCTTGTCTGCTGGGATTATCTGTAAATGATCAAGTGAATTGAGAAATAGGAAGGTTTCCAGATACTGAAACGTATGGCTTTCTAGCCATCCTTTTGTGGAGCAAAGGTAAGACTGAGGTGTGGGAGAGAAGGGACATACTGATCTCTATGGCAACTTAGAGCTGAAGTGCTGGTCTCGGTAAAGTTCCTAGAAAAAGTCCAATGTTTCTCCAACTTCTCATAATACTTATCTTTCTACAGATACTATAACATAATATACTGTTCCATCATTCAGAACTTTCCAGAAAAAGGAATTCTTCCTCAATCACAAAGAGGCTGGGGATAACTAAAGATGGTCGTAAATGTAATGTTAGTTAGAGAACCCAATTTCTAACTAAATGTTGTGAATTTTTTCCTAACTAGAGACTTAGAATAATTGTGAATGCACTCATGACTTTTCATCTAAAATAAATTCCCTAAAGCTCAACAAAGTGAAACCATTATATTGGCTCTAGATTCAAAAGAAATTATTTATAACACAGTATTGCACACTACTTTTCTAGCAAAAGTGTGTGTGTGGGGTAATTATTTGAATGCTTCATGAAAGCTGACATATAATGAACCAGGACCCTTCAGAGTTAAAATGGGAGGAAGACATAATCCCCCCAAATGCAGTGTTTTGCATTTTTCAGAATATAAAAGCGACTATCCTCTGGAGAATGTGTGGGACATGCCTGGGTCCTGAACATTTCCTGTTATTCTGGCTTGTGCACTTCACAAAGAATTTTGAGCTTGTAAGCATAAGTCACCAGAAATGGCACCCCAAGCCATTCCACTCACACATATTCCATGGGATGGTCACTGTTAAAACCAAAATGGGGCCTTTCAAAATGTCTTAAAAGCACATTTTGATATTTCAATGTTGCTATCTTAAAGAACTGGAAAGAACATACAATCAAATCTCAAGAAAGCATACATGTGCACATTTACAAATACAAACTACACTGAAGTATTAACATTGCTTAGTGGAATTTGCTCCTGAATGTGTACATAGTCAGGGAATATCCTTTCTTATAGATAATAAAACTGAAGCTCAAAGAAGTTAATGCTTAGTGCCCATGATGTGACTGGAACCCAAATCTTCCTGATTTCATCTCTGCTGCCAATATTACTGTCTTGTCTCCCCCACACATAATGCAGAAGAACATTCAAAACCAAATCAGGAGTCTGATCATTTTTTTTTCACCATTTAGACCATGGGCCATAGGGTTCTTATTTTAACACAATACTGTCATGCAAAGAAAAGAAATGCAGAGGACACAGTGGCATAATGGGTTTGGCCAGATAATTCCAGTACAGCTAATGAAAGTAGGCACTGACTTGGTGTGTATCTTTGGGATTAAGCTGATTATACAGTAATCTAAGATAAATTTGAGTATGATTCTTTAATTTATTCAGGTATTATTTTTGGATTTCTAAGCATTTTCAAATGGAAATACTTCATTTATATTTAATTTATAGTTGCTTTGATAACTAAGGGGAAAAAATTTAAAAACTGTAACAGGTGGAAGAAAATTTCATTCTTCAGAGAAACATAATCTAAGAGAACAAGAAATTTTTTGTGTACCTATATTTATTTTGTTGACTGTTCAGGTTCAGAGAAGCCTGAGGAAAGATGAACAATAATATGTGCCTTTCTTATAGCATTGCTTCTTTTTATCTCAATCTCAGTTTTGGTGTCTTAACTGTGATACCTCTTGTGTATTCTGAAATCTGCCACAAAGCATCTTGCTAATTTCTTAATAGTTGATTAACTTTATATACCTGGGTGAAAGAGTCAAGCCAATCTACTAAATATCCAATAAAGAAGAACAACAAAAAACCTGACCTTGCATTACGAGGCCATGGATCTGGGGAAAGCTCTCCAGCATTCTAGGTCGGCTTAAGCAAGTTGCTATATTCCACTGAATTTAGATTTTCCTCATTTTCCTAAAGTGGAAGAGAATTTTCTGTTTCTTAAGACTACATTGGTTCATTAGGACTATTATTTAGTAGAAAGTGGGTCATTCTTCATTCCTATTCAAGACTTTCACTTCAGGTCTGAGAAATCCATATATTTAGCAAAAAAAAAAAATTCAGTAAAATTCATGAATACTTGCCTTGACACAATTAGCTCATGCTCTCTGTTAAATTTACAGCTCCTTGAGGCTTCATATTTTCTTTTATTTTTTACCAAAATGGAAACTATACAGGAAGAGATACCCTCCTTTTCTCCCTACATTTCTGCTCCATTTTTCCAATTTCCCCACAGCCAACAATTTCCAATCAGCATCAAAACAGGAACTAAATAATATGAATATAAGTATGTCAGTAATCAGGATAGTCACCTGATTTAGTGAGCAGAGCTTTGAACAAGGCAACATGATGTGCTCTCTATTCATCTAATATCAGATATGCATGGCGTTACTAATTTTTAGAATGAGGATAATCCTGAAAGATAATATTAAAATATTTCCAAAGACAATTTCTTTCTAATTGGGACCAACTTTTACTACTAATCTTAAACCTCATATGACTTCATAATAAAGCTTTAAAAGATAGACATATTATTTTCCCAGGCAGCTAGGTGTCATAATAAAAAGGGTGCTGGGCCTAGAATGAGGATGACGAGTTCAAATCTGATCCCAGATACTTACAACCCTGGGCATGTCAATTAAGCTTAGCTTGCCTCAGTTTCCTCAACTGTAACATGGGGATAATAATAGCATTTATCTCCCAGGGTTGTTTTGAGGATCATATGAGATAACATTTGTAAATCCCTTAGCACAATACCTGGAAGACAGTAAATACTCAATAAATGCTTGTTTCCTTCCTTTCTTTTCTCTCTCTAATTTGTCTTCCTATCATTGTCATCTATATCACCACTGTCATCTGCAGTCAACATTTTCAAGGAGATCGGATAACAGACACTGGTCTTATTAAGGTAGTTTTCCCTACCATCTCTCACTTTCACCATCTCTCTGGTGATATGCCTTACCCCTGAACAATTAATTCTTCATTGAGAATAAAATGGAGCCTACTCATATTCCTTTTTTTAGCTTTCCATCACCCTTTAATTCTTAAGAAAATATGACTTTCAGTGACTCACATTCATGCAGCCTCATCAGAAGAATATTGATGTTATTGTATGAGGTTTTTTCTTTGTGGTGGAGAAGTGTGGGGTCATAAACATTCAGTTAAATATATATGTGTGTTCATATGTATATGCACAGCTATTTAGCAAACCCAGTGTCAGCCACAAAAAGTGGCTCTGATGATGTGATTTATGATCCCTTTAGGATTATTAATAATACAAACCACAGTTTATGTTAAATAAAATATTTTATGTTAAACTTTTTTATGCTATGTTAAGTAAAAGATTCAATCTAGCAACAAGGAAATATTCTAATTCTCTTTGTTGATGAGACCACTCCAGCTCGATGATGCTAGATGATGGGACCTACAAGGAGATTTAAAGATGTTTATTGATATTTATAAAAATTGATGAGATGTGGAGCAGTATACTTCTTATGTGTTTGGAGCAAAAAAGGGAAGACATAAAGATGATTAACCCCTTCTAACAAGAAAAGGAGGTTGACAAACAAGGAGAACGCATGAAGGGGGAATCAAATGATAAGGCTGGTCCATCCCCCCACAGTTTTGGCACAAAAGGTCACTTGCTAAGAGACTTTGCTAATGAGTCTTGAAGAACTTGTTTTCATTCTTGTGACTTAATTGTAGAATGACTTTAATACATCTTTCAGAGTTAAACTTTAATCAGGGAAGAATTTTTAGGGGGGAAAACAAATCTAGATTAAAAGCTCATTAAATGTAGCCTTAGAGATACTGTTCTGCTAAATCACTGGATTCACATGAATTTTTCAATAAGTCAACAGGAGATTACTGGCAAGTTTATTCTAATGCCCATGGGCAAAACAGAAACAACTCAAGATCATATTGTTCCTGGCCCTTTGCCCCATATTCATTTTTTGAGTTTAGTCTAAAAAAGATAATAGAAAAAATAAATGATTTTTCCAAGCACCATTTGCTTCTGTATAGCACAGGGCTTGTGAAAGGATTCATCAAGGGATAGAGATATTGCCACAATTTTTTTAAGACTGAAAATGCTATTTCTGGTAAAGGAATTCTCTCTACCGATGCAGTTCAATATGTACTCTGAAACTCAGAGTTTTGGAGAGATATCTAGGGTACTGAGAGATTAAGGCTTCGTTTTGGATCACACTGCCTGTGGATGACAGAGATTGAATTTGAACTCAAGTCTTCCTGGTTCTAAGGGCAGCTTCCTATCTAGTAAACCATGATGCCTTATTATTCCTCCCCAAAATATTGAGCAAATGGACCATGAAGCAAACACCTAGATTTACAGTAACAGTAACAACAAAATAAAAATGATTATACTGAGGCAGGGATGGTCAAGTGGGAGTTTACAACATACATAAGAGTATAGAGAGAATCAGGAGTCTGCTCACGAATCTTCAAAGGTCACAAAAACAGACTTTACCAATCTTTTATTCTCACAAAAACATGGTGAGTATTGTTATCCCCATTTTACAGCTGAGGGTCTCATAACTAGTAAACATCCGAGCTTTGAGCTTTGGTGGTCTTGACTTTAGGACCAGCATTTTATCCACTGTATCACTTAGTTGTTTGTACACATATATTTATACTCACTATGCCTGTATTTTTTATCTATATAATAGAGGCAATGATACTTAAAATACCTACCACCCAGAGATACCATGACAATAAAATGAGATTAAAGTGTTATATGTATATATTTTCATTTGTCACCTCGATCTCTATGCACAATCAATTTCCAACTTCTCTCAATTTTACCACTTTGATATTTCTTGCATGTGTCACATCTCCTAAGTTCTTGTTGTCTCCACACCAGGTCAGGGCTTCAGGACTTCTGTACTAGACTACTGTATCAGCTGTTTATGTGATTTTCCCATCTCCAGGATATCCATCCTTTTTTCCATCCACATTTCATATAGCTGCCCAAAACAATAAAGTTTCTTTAATCCAGGACAATTTGCCAATCTACAAGGCAAGGAAAACAAACTGAGAGGGGTTTTTATTAAAACTAATTCACACATCTGTTTACTTTAATCCTGTGCCAAAAGACCTCCAGTAGCTTTCAGTACCTGAAGGATTGTAGGAAAACTCTTTATCTTAATATTTAAGGTAGTCAATTACGGTTCTATTCAAATGCATCTTCCCAATCTAATTTCATATCACAGCCTTTCACATACTCAGTTTAGGCAATTGTAAGCTTCTGGAGGGCAGGGATTTTATAATTTTTCATCTTTATATTCCCAACACATATGACTGTGCCCAGCATAAGTATTTTTTTTAAGAATCAAAACATGGTGTTTTAGGGAATTAGTAAATATAAGAATCTGGCAAAATGTAGAAAGCATTAATTCCAAGGATTTGAGAAAAGGCTAGAGTAGCCTAAAGAATAAAATTACCAAAATGCTTCTCTCCATCTTTCTAGAAAAATGGAGTTTATAAAAAATTCCCCTTGGATTTTTTTTGAGAATATGCTCACCTGAAATTGTGAATACTAATGAAATGATGTTTCACAGCGTTTCAGACTTAGATTCTTGAAGTTCTTGTGGGAAATTTAACATAATACTTGAATTGTAATAGAAATTTGAGGTCTAAATTCAAGGATTTGCTTTCTTCCCATATCCCTCTCCCTCCCCTTGCAATTTTCACACTTAATAGCATCATAAGACTTAGGTGAAGGAATTTCATTGATGAACCAGCCCAACCCTTCTCTTGTGACAGGTGAAGAAAATGGGGATCCTAGATCTGAAATGACTTTCCCATAACCATCCACATAGCAGAGCCAAGATTGGAACCTTATTTTGCTCTCTTGAGAGATGTTTCTGATAGTCTGATAGTCTTTGTCACATGGACACCATGATAAAAAGGCAAGTATGAATTTTGTGTGAAATCTGATGCAGTGCACTTTGTATATGGAGAAATAGATAGTCCAGAAATCTTTTAACAAATTCAATAAACCAATACCTTTCACTTTACAAAGGAAACTTCCTTTGTGTATTATATTTATCTAGCATACTGATATATCAGTCAATAAATATTTATCAAGAGTCTACTATATGACAGGAACTTTGATAAGCACTAAGGATACAAAGTAAGGCAAAAGACAGTCCCTGCTCTCAAGGAGTTCATAGTCTAATGGATTTAAATCACAGCTCACCCAAGATACTAGGACCTCCCTTTAGACCTCCTAAGTCTAGAAACAGACTAAGGAAACATGTAGTTTGTCTATTGGTTACCTTTTTATCTTGCTACTGATTTAGCCCATTTCCTTGATGGTGCTCTTTACACCACAAACCCTGTGTAATTCCTTGTTTGTAACCATATCTCTGGTGTCTTATCATGACAGAGGAGTGATCCTGGGCTCATAAAGACTATGTAAACAGAATGAATTTCGGATAGATTCTTCCATAGCCTAGGAAGGATTTTAGCATGGTCTCAGAAACTCGTATATGCTTTACTAGCTAGCTAACCAGTAGGCTGGTCACTTTCTTATTATTTCTTTGGCCATGGAAGCCTTTGGTTGGAAATGCTTCATTATGTAACTGGGAATTCAATACTGCTATTATTGGCAATTAAAAAAAAAACCCAAAACATCATGGCTGAATTACTATGTTCCGGAAAGAAAGGGGGATCTCTAAATGTTTAAAAGTCCTAACAGTCATTTTCAGTTCTTTTGATGAAATGTATGGAAAAAAAAAACATATTGGGCTTACTCAGAAAAAAAAAAACCAAACCTCATTCATAAAGTGCTTTCCTATTAATGGTAAAACATTCTTTGACTCTGATGATATCATCTTTCTCCGTAATATGCTGAAAGTGTCATGTTAGACATTTTTATTCCTTTTTCACTAAATGTTTCATGTTTCCACATCATAGGACCCAAGTTTTCTCCTCTATTTTTCACACGGATGGCATCTTTCCCTATATATGTGACCTTATGTAATATCTCTTTTTATATATTCAAGGTGGGGCAATTCTTTCTCTCCTTCATATGCCCCTTGTGACATCTTTGCTTTCCAAACCTACTTTCTCTCATCTTTCAATAAAAAGGGCATGTAAATGTGTAGTATTTATGCGCTAGTTGCTTATTCATTTTTATATGCCTTAGACAAGTATTCCTTTCTTCTCATTATGACCAAGATTCATTGTTGGAAAGTAGCTGAAAATTACAGCCCTGTTAGGATGGTAAAGAAGTAGGATGTTGCCTTACTCTCTGGGTAAATCCCTTGGTGAATTTCTTTCCTTTTGAAAAGGAACTTTTCTTCCAACTTCTTCCCCACAGGCAAATTGTCTTGACCCTTCTCTTGTGGTAAGTTCAACAGTCTCATGCAAGGACACTGCCTTACATTATCACACTCCAGGCAAGTCACTTTCCATTTTTTTTTTTATTATCACAGGGTTGATTTTTCATCCCTTTTGCTCAAAATTGAATCTTTTATATCAGGGCCACTTATTCAATTTCTCTGAACTTAGAATGCATTCTTCTTCTTATTTTACCCGTGCTTAAAGGGCAACCTTCAGCTTTTCCTCCTTGAAACCTATTTAGACCACTCCATCATACAGTGATCTTTTTTCTTTGGACTTTCATACCATTTATTCTATCTAACCATTTCTTCAATTGAATAAATAAGGTTTTAGGAATTAAGAAACTTGATAATCTGGTAAATAGCAGAAAGTATTATTTATATAGCTATAAAAATTTCAGAAAATTATTTCAATTAACTCGACTTCTTATGCAATCAGAATCACAGAAGTTAGAGTTGGAAGGGACTTTCAAAGACAGCTAAGTCCAAATCATTCCCCAAACAAATCTCAATTACAACATGCCTAGCAAGTGGTCATCTATGGGCTTAGGGTGCACAGAATTCTTTTAGCAAAAAACAAACAAAAAACATCTACTACCACTTTATGTTGTGAAATAGAATTGTTATTTATGTGCATGTTTTTATTTAACTTTCCTTATATGTACTTTTGCATGTTCAACTAGATCTTAAATTATTTAAGAATATGGCTACTATCTTTCTTATATGTTGTATCGCTATTCAGAGCCTAGCTTAAAGTCTTATACAGAATATTTCTCAATGAACCTTTGTTGATCTTTTCCTATATTATGCCTTGAGTATAATAATCTTTCTCCTCCCATATTCTAAGTATAATAGTTTCCAACATATTTCAATCAGATAAATATTTTTTCTTCACTTTTTTCCTGCCTTTCTTGAACCCAAATAGTTTTTTATCCTATACCACACCCATACCTAAATTGGTTTCCTGAAAACAGGTGTTTAGGCAAACAGTCATTTAGAGATATAGTGAATTTCACAGCAATGATGCTAAAGATGGAAGACAACTTACTGGGAAGTCAAAACTAATATTGTAAAAGCCTAAAAAGACTACAGATTTTTTTGCACATAATAATACCTGGTCTGGGTGGATTTTGAGACCATAAAAAGGGTCAACAGAGGTAGCTCACAGAGCTTGGGAGATTCTAAACAAGTAAACTTCATACATCAAAACATCAAAAAAATTTGTCCCAAGTTTGAGGCTTGCTTCCAACACCATAAGGATCGAGTAATAGAATGATGAGTACAGCATTCATCATTCTCTCTCCTTTTAATATTTGTGTGCACACCTTTCTCTCTTTGTCTTGCTCCTAGTGTATTATTTTCCCTCTTCCACACTTTAGAAGGGAATTGTTATATTGTTATACGGTATTTTCTTTCGTTTCTGGTTCTCCCGAAGTCTCACTTCACAATCATGTTAATTCTTATATACTGCCTCAATGTCCATCTCCCTCAGCTCTAACACTTATTTAAGAAGACTTAAATGCCAAGTCTTCCTTTTCTTGTATTTCAAGTGCTTTGCCTTCTACTTGTCTTCTATATTTTTCATTTTTTTCTGAATTGTTATGTCCCTTTCTGTGCTATTTACTCCGCACACCCACTGGTTTTTCTTGCACCCTGGGTGGTCAGTTTCTTCTTCCTAGATAGCCTTCCTTTGTTGCACAGATGTTCACCTTTCCTCCCTATTCTGCAGCATCATTGACTTACTTCAATATTACGCCCCAGGCTAGTCTCTTTCCTTTCTTATACCCAACAGGAGATTTCTATTTAGTCAACTACAATTCAGTTAAAGAGCTGTTATTCTTTCCCTCACAGTACATTTCTACTACTTTGTCCTTTGTCTTTAGCCTTCAAAGAACATGACTTTTCTTCACTTTGCCCCACAGATGATTTGCTATTTTCCTTCTCATGCCCAAGATTCATCATCTTTTCCACCCCTTATGAATTGGGTGCATATTTTCTCATTTTGCATCAAGGCTTTGTCAGCCCTTTAAAACGGATGTCTCACCTATTTCTCTTCTATTATCCAAATTCTGGGATCCGTTGTATTCCTTTTTGTTTTTGGATAAGTCTCCTTCAGAAAAGTTTGTTTTATTAAAAATCATTATGTATGATCAGGGGCAGTATGGTGTAATGGATAAAATGCTGGACTTGGGGAATCAGGGTATCTGGGTTGGGATTCAGCCTCCCTTAGTAGCTGTGTCACACTGTGCAAGTCATTTAACCTCTGCCTCCGTTTCCTCTTCTGTTGAGTTTAATGGCCTGTGATGTCCCTTTCCAGCTCCACACCTGTGATCCTCTGACTGTGAGGTTGTTTCCATAGGACATAGTACTCCCCTATAAAGTACACACTTGAGTCATGCTTTTTTTTCCCTTTCCTTACAGTAATTACTATGAAAAAAATTCCACCGAAATTTAAAAGTCATTTATAAAGACTAGCAGAGCTGAACCCCTGGTGATAGAGGCAGTGCCCAATGACCTCTTTGCTTTTCCAAAGGGCCCCCAGTGGTTCTTTGGCATGCCCTCAACCGCCCACAGGGCTCTCTTGGTAACCGATCCCCTTCGGTCCCACGCCGTGTGCCCCTCCGCCTCTCTTGTTCAGGCTCCCCTTCTTGTCTCTCCTCCCCCCAGTCTTTGGCTGCCCAGCTGCGAATGCTCTATAGACTGCCTCCTGGTTGGTTCGGCCACCTCCTTCCCCCGACGGATGGCCTGCGAAAGGCCTCCTTGCTCCCCACGGACCCAGGAGGCCTCTATCCCCGGCCCCACCTCCACTACGGGAGGCCTCTGTCAGGGTTCCACTGGCACCCGCCCCCCCAACGCTCAGAACTCGTTCCGTTGGTGGGCAGAGCGGCGGCTCTCGCGCTCTCTCTCCAGGCCGTTGCCCGTGGACCCGGGTCCGCCTTCCTGGAAGCCCCCCGCTATGGAGGAAGAGAAGACCAAGGAAGGTCTTCGGCGTATGGCCAAGGCCGCCCAATACACGCGCTTCGGGCTGCTGAGATGGAGGCCGGACTACGAGAAGGCTGCAAACGAGTACGCGCAGGCCGCCTTGGGCTTCTGGTGCGCCAAGAGGCTGGAGGAGGCCTCCGGAGCCTTGCTTAAGGAGGTCGAAGCCCACGAGAAAAGTCGGGTGCCTCTCTGCGCCGCGAGGGCCTAGGAGCGGGCCGGCATGCACCTGAGCATGTCCACCAACCGGCCAAGGCCGCCCGCGCCGTGAAGGAGGCTGTGTCCTTGTACCTGCACGGCGGCAACACGGACATCGCGGCCGGGATCTTGAGGCGCTTCAGCCAGCTGCTCGAGAGCCAGACCCCGCACGAGGTGGTGCGCCTCTACCAGTCCCATCTCTTTGAGGGGGACGTCCCCTTCCTGCAGGCCCTGGACTTCAAGGGCCGAGCCTCCAGGGTGCTGGTGCGGCACAAGCGCTGCGGGGACTCCGCGCTCTCTCTTTCCCAGGAGAAGCACTTGTATGTGGAGGTAGCGCTTCCCCGTGTGCCACCGGAGAGCCCTGGCGCAGGCGCTGGCCCACCTGTGTGACCTGGACCTTCCCGCCGCCTTCCAGAGCCTGGAGAACAGCTGGCTGTGCGTTCCAACGTTCCGAGGCAGCGCCGAGCACGTGGCGCTGGTCCAACTGCTGAACTGCTGCGAGCTCGGGGACCAGGACGGAGTGGACAGGGTCTGGCGCTCGCCCATCTTCAGATTCCTGGACGAGGACCACAGGAACGTGGCCAGGAAGCTGAAGGTGCTTGGCGTCAAGAGCCTGACGGCCATCCCTCGTCCGCCGGTCACCCTCGGACGACGGAGACCAAGCAGCCGCAGCATTGAAGGAGTACAGGGAGGAGAAGGAGCGATCTCTTCAGTTCAATAGCTTTCCAAACTTTTTATTTTGCCACCAAGGACGTTTCTTTTCTTTCTTTGCAACTCAAGTACTTTGAATTCCTTTCGCAAATGGAAAGAGGGGATTTCTTTATTACCCTCCAAGATAGACAGATATCTATATAGATCAAATAGACTTTTAGACAATCATACTTTTCCCTCTTTATCACTATATTAAAAGGATGCTAAGGTAGTTGTCCTTGGGGGTTGGCTTTATATTTCATTTTGTACTTCCACTGTTTTTGTTTTTGAGCATCTCAATCGAGCCCAAGCTGGGAGGGCTACATTCACTGATGGACCTGACCCCAGCACTGATCTGCGGAAGAGCTCTGATCTGCTCCACTTCTGACCTGGGCCAGTTTGCCCTTCTTTGGGCAGCCCTGTGGCCCTTCACTCCCGATGGCTTAACCCATTGGAGCCAGACTTATTGCAGACACTTTGTAAGCTTAGCCTACTGTAGCTCAGAGCCAAGCGACCCGCTAGCTTCAGCCTCTGAAGCAAAAATGATTACAGATGTGTGTAATGAATATATGAAATGCTTTTTTAAAGGCTTTTGGTCATATTTTATGTTTGTGTATTTTATATCTACTTATGTATGCATGTGTGTGTAGCATTTAAGTGAACTCTCATCTTGATCCTTAGTAGTCTGCTGTGTTGAATTAATGTTCTCTCTCTCTCTCTCTCTCTCTGTCTCTCTCTCTCTCTCTCTCTCTCTGTCTCTCTCTCTCTCTCTCTCCCCTGAATTGTTCCCTCAGATGAATCATTTCTTTTTCTTGGCCGTACCCCAGTTAGCCACTCTTGTCTTTCCTTCTTTGAGATCCCAGGACATTTCCTCTAACTCTTTAATGTCTGCCCCCATCGAACCCCTTTTGCTATTTCCTTTTTAAACCATACAGGTTTGACTCCTCTAATGGCATATTGTCTTTCTTTCCTTAACCCCTGACAGGGTGACATTTTATCTTTTTGCAACCTGAGTGAATGGTTCTTTTCTACTTGCCTTCTGCACTGCTGGCTTCCTGTGCCTGCTACTTCTTTAGATCTCTCACTTCTTCCTTTGACTTATCTCTAAGATGCCCTTTCAGTTCTAAACTCTGAGTCCCTGACCTATTACACTTCCAGAACCTTAATCCACGTGCTCTCCTGGACCACCATGGAATATTTTAGCCATTTTCCTTTTATTCACACACAACTGCTTCCTCCCAAAACTCCACTAATTCAAATTCACACAGTGATTTACGATGTATGAAGTGTTTCTCAAAGTGAGAAAGGTGGGTGATGTGGTATTTTTCTTACTTTACAAAGAGAGAAATTAGGGACTGAAGATATGAAGTAATTAGGTCAATGTCACATCGTTATAAATATGGAAATGGAGGCAGGATTAGACATTTCTTACAATCAGAAAAAAAAAAGATGGTTTACTGATAGGGCAAAGGCTCATAAAAGGAATGAAGGACTCACTTCAAAATGAGTGAACAAACCCAGTTGTGATTTGCCAGCCATTATTTTTTTCACTACATCTTGCACTTCAACTTTTGCAACTCAAGTTTGTTGAATTGTCTCACTTTAACTACTGCATCTGTGGCATCATATTAAGGAAAGAGAATTTAGCTTTGAAGATTACTGATTAATCTGTGGTCTTTGTTGAATTGTTTTACCACACTAGATTTTTTTTTTTTTGTAAATTTAAGGGAAAATACTGGATTTTTAAAGTCTCCTATTACTCTAGCTCTCATTGTGAGCCTTTATACTTTAAATGTAAAGTCTTTTTAAAAAATCTGATTTTGGAAAGTATCTAATCCTACCGCATTTTTGACATAGGTGCTTAGATTTTCTCTTTGTGAGTCCTTAAAGATATTTTCTTTTCTTCCTTCACATCGCATTGATGCTACTGTTTCTTTCTATGCATGCAAAATGAATATTTCCTCCTTTGTTTACCAGGTAGGACTTTCTTTTGTTTCTGGAGCCATAGGGTATGTGATTGTCTTTTCTGGGAATACCTCAAATGCCAGGCACTTCTTTATCTTTCTCCCTTTTGGTTTGGGATATTTTTCAGCTTCCTCTAACCAGAGTTTTGCCTCCTCTCCCCATTATGCTTCAAAGTATGTTCTTTTTGTTTTGGGACTATTTATTTTTCCTCACACACGCACACACACACACACACATTGTCTTTCCACAATTGTGTTCCTTTAAAAATCTATATTTGCAATTGAGATATAGAGGTTCTTGTTGTCTCTCATTGAGTTCAAAGCACATCATTTCTTTCTCCAGTAAAAACCCATTATCATCAAGTCAGGACATGATCTTATATACCTGTTCACTTGTAGTTTACTATATTTTCTCACTTCCTGCCCCACTCTCTTTACTAACCAAATGAATTACTCTCCATCCATTAAGACTCACACAGATACTTCCTTTTGTCCTTAGATCTCAGAGGTGATTTTTATTTTCTCTCAGGGCATTCCAGCTATTGTACTAATTTAACAAATGTGCCCCTGATGCTTCTCTCTGAGGATATCTTTGCCTTCTCATTAGGTAATTCTCATGATGCTTCCCAGAAATATCTGTTTTACTTGAATGTGCCTTGGAGGCTTTGCCTCTATGCCCAAATCACATTATTTGGTGGTAGGTTAGCTTTTCTCTGCGTATGTGATTTCCTTCTACCCTCTGCTGCCCCCAACCTCCCCCTCTTGAGTGATAAGTGCTCAGGGATGATCAGTTTTGTATTTTTTTTTGTGCACAAAAGGCAATTTTTTCTTTCAAAATATGTTCTGGTGCTTCATTTCCTATAAGATTCCCAAGGTAGTATTGTTTTTCCTTTCACTGAACATAAAGTCCCTCAGATGTTTCTCTAGTGAAACCCAGGATTCTTCTCCTAATGCTCAGGCATACTATCCTTTTCTCTAATGTTCCCCCCACCCCAACTGTATTAGATCTGTCTCTCTCTGTCTCTTTGTCTCTATCTGTCTCTGTCTCTCTTTCTCTCTCTGTTTCTCTCCTCTCTTTCCATCTTCTTTTCCATGAAGTAGATGCTTCATGTTTCCCCATTGGGCTCCAAATACATCTGTTTCCTCCCTCCCAGATGTATCATCTGTTCCCTATGTGATCCAGATGTCTCATATTTTCTCCAGGTGCAATCACAGTATTCTATAAATCCTCCCAGTTGAGTCATAATTTCTGCTGAGGTGTCCAAGTCAGTTTTGTTCCCACTCCCACCCCCAAGCGTACCACAGGTGCATTCTATGTTACAGATGTATCATCTTTTGACCTTATGTTCCCCTTTTTATTTTTTCTTTTTATGGGTCCCTGGTATATCATTGTAACCTCTGATGTTGCTCAGCAGTATTATCTTTTCTCATACAAATGAGATTTACTATTTTTTCCTTCAGAATATCCAAGGGGTATTATGCTTCCCCCAACCAATTTAGGCCCTACATATATCTGGTTTTCTTCTCATACATGTAATGCATGTTTTCCCTTTTGCCACTGCCAAATAACTTCTTATCTTCTCTCCATCCCTAAAGTTAGCACCTATGTTCCATGGTATTCATTTAGTGCCTAATCAAAATTGGCTTTTATTGATCTTTAATTGTCATACATGTTTTGACTTGCCCATTATAAGCCTCAGTGAGTATATTGGGGTGGAGCTGCATGCCACACTTCTTTTGCCCTCCCACACAATTTTGAATACAATTACATCTCGATAGCAGATGTTAATTAAATTCAATTAAATCCAACCTAATTTATAAAGCACTAAGTTCCATGTATACTACTCCTTTCCTTGTGTCCTTTGGCTTAGAATGTTTGACCTGGAACCAGGAGGACCTGAATTCAAACCTAGCCTCAGACGCTTATTGACTGTGTGATCCTGGGCAAGTCACTTAACCTCTCTTTGCCTCGGTTTCCTCAACTGGATAATGGTGATAATAGCACCCACCTTGCAGTGTTCAAATGAGATCAAATGAGATAATATTTGTAAAGGCCTTAGTCTGCTGCCTGGCACATAGTAAGAGCTATATAAATGCTTGTTTTTCCTCCTTGCCTTTCTCCTTGTGCTGTAGTGGAGTTATCTGTGACCCACAGGCATCCCCACTGTAAGAGTCTTCTCTGTTCTTTTCTTCCTTACCTCCTATGGTCATTACCAGGAAATCCCCTTACAGACTAGAAAGTGCTAGTGAATATGAGTTATTATGTTTTGACTAGTACTTTGACAGGAGTTGAGCATTCCTACTAAGGAAACTCCTTTTACCAATGCAAATTATCCAATAGCCTGCAAGTAATTATATTAGAAAGTAGTCTGTGGCATGGAGAAGAAAAAGGAATTGCAACATCAGTTGCTTGTGGGTAGGCCGAGCCAATATAATAAAAATGACAATTTTACCTAAATTAATTTACTTATTCAGTGCTATATCAATCAAACTACCAGATTATTTTCTAGAGCTAGAAAAAATAGTATCAGAATTCATCTGGAAGAACAAAAGGTGCAGAATATCAAGGGGGCCTAATGAAAAGAAATGTTAGGGAAGGTGGCCTAGCCCTACCAGACCTCAAATTATATTATAAAGCAGCAGTCATCAAAACCACTTGGTACTGGCTAAGAAACAGAGGACCAGTGGAATAAGTTAGGTACTCAAGACATAGTAGTCAATTAATATAGCAACCTACTGTTTGATAAACCCAAGGACGCCAGCTTCTGGGATAAGAATTTACTGTTTGACAAAAGTTGCTGGGAAAACTGAAAAACAGTGTGATGGAAATTGGGCATAGACCAATGCCTGACACCGTATGCAAGAATGAAGTCCAAATGGTTACATGATCTGGGTATAAAGACTGATACTATGAACAAATAGTTCTATCACCTGGATGACTCACTTTTAACATCTATTCTTTTATATTAATTTATATATTATATATTTATATTGCATATCATATATATTATGTGTATCTGTATGTATATTATAACATATATATCTTGATTTTCAAATGTGGATATCTTACATCTTTATCAGATTGTAGGCTCCTTCAGAATAAGGTCAAGTTTAGAGATGCTTTTTCTACAGGTCTTACAAAAGTGTGTTGCAAATTGGAAAATAGGCAAAAAAAACCCACGTATTTTTGCGTGATTTCTCCAGTTACATGACTCTATCTAGCAATCTTAGAATTAATCTCTCCAAATGTTGATGGTGTTTTATTTTGGATAGATGTCCTGTCCTCTTCACCTGTGACCCTTCACTTTTGGCTCCAGAATTTTTGATTTATATATTCTTGTTTCATATGCTGGCCACTTCTTCCTTCTCCCTATGCCACCTTTATGTGTGCCAATGGCATTTCTACACCTGCCTGTGCTCTTTTTTATTATCTGTGGTGTATGTACCTCTGTACATCACAGAGAGTATTACTGAAATATTGTGGTACGATGAAAAGAATGCTGGAAATGGAGTTGGCTACCTGTGTGATCTTGGGTTAATTATTTATCCTACTTATCCAAGAGGAGCCATGTTATATAATGGATATAGTGCTGGTTTTAGGATCAGGAATATCAGTGTCACAATTCTGCCTCAGGAGTCCTGTATGTGTTTGCACCTGATCAAGCCACTTAAGCTTTCTGAAGCTTGATTTCCTTATTTGTGCACTGGGATTAATAATAACATCTATCTCATGGAGTTGTGATGCTCAAACAAGATGCTATATATAAAAGGCTTTGATTATATAATTATATATGATTATATAAATGTGAACTTTTCTTAACCTTTCCTTTGACCTTAATTTCCTGATCTGTTAAATAAGATGGTTAGGCTCCATGACCTCTTGAGTTCCCATATTCTTCTGCAAAGTTGGTTATCTTTCAGTCTTCTGCATGTTCCAGTTACCCTCCCCCTACACACTAAAGTGTGGGCATCCTTTATTTTCATGTTCTATAGTTTGACTTTATCTTTTCCCTGCACATCTTTATGAGGTTTTTTTTCCTTTGGGTCCCTAGCTGTGTTGACATTACTCCAATCACAGTTTAGGGGTGTAACTTCTCTCTTTGCCGCACAATTATCATATTCTGCCCCCTAAGCAATACAGGTGCATGGTTTGCTTTTCCTCCACTGAACTACCAACACAACCTTTTCCCTAGGATCATTTACTTTTTAGTAGAATTTTACCTTTTTGCGTGTCTCAGTATTGTATCTAGTCCATAGGGCTTTGCCTCTTCTCTGCATGTGCCACAGATGTTTGAGCTTATGTCCCTGTGAATCCACCTTGCATCATCTTTTCTTCCGCTTCATGTCCCACAAGCATTATTTTGCTTTCCTCTGCCTCTCAGGTTTATTGTTCTTTCTTCTGGGTCTCAGGTGTGTTTTTATTCTTTTCTTTTCTTTTTTATGCATCTCAGGTGTGACATTGTCTTTTGAAAGTTTCAGGGTGTTACATTTTTCTTTCTGTGAATCCCAGAGGTGTCTCTGTTGCTCCCCAGACCTATCCCATGTATTCAGCAGTTTATTTTCACCACTCATGTGTGTCATAGTTTTTTCCTATTCTCTTCTCATAGCTCTCCCTCCCAGTTTCTTATTATCTGTTCCACCTGAATCATTATTATTAATATCGTAATGATAATGAGAATAATATCTATCTCACTTTCATAAAACTTTTTAAAGGTATACAAAACTTTTCTTCTTATTTTTACCACTATATCCCTGGGAATTTGCTGACATATAATAAACATTTACCTAATAATTGTTTATTGATCAAATTCCATAAAAGAGATAGTTCCAGTATTTTTATCCCCATTTTGCTAAAAACTAAGGAAGTGCAGTTATGCTCGTGGTCACACAGTGATCAATGTCAACTCTAGGATTTCAACACATCACCCCCAAGCCAATACTATTCATTGTAGTTTTACATCTTCTGTGCCTCAACTGTGCATTTTTTGCTTTTGTGCTAAATTATCCTATGTCCAATGTCTTCTTTATACCTCCCATATACATCATCAGATCTCCATGTATACCCTCAGATAACTAAAGCTGTTCACATCAGTTTCTTAAAGATAGGTTTCTGTTTCTCCTCACCAGTTCCAGAAGTATTTACTTTGGTCTATCTTCAACTGTTTTCCTTTCCTCTTCAAACATGCAATTTCTGTTGTACAAGACCTGTAATTTGAGGAACAGAGACTAAAAAAAAAGCATCAAAGAGTCATAGACAAGAGTTTAGGTGGCACTTTGCTGAGTAGTAGAAAGTCTCTTTAGATGATTCTCAGTATTTTAGCCCTTCAGGAAACAGCAGAACAGTGGCAAGAATAAGCAATAATGCCAGCACACCTGCAGGTGTTTTTAAGGGAGCCAGAGAATAAGAAGGGGACTAGTGGATTTCAATTCAACTGGCCCATATTTGGTGGTGAGATCACGTGGGTAGAATCCCTGGAACATATACAAGACAGATTGAGTGAGGCTGATAAGGATAGTGCAGCTGAGGCTCTGAAAATGTTTGCATCCAGTTCTCTCGTTGTACCACTATTCTGGTGATATAGGGATGCTCATAAGTACTTCCTGTATTCAGCATAATGTCTGCAACTGTTCCAGAGATGTTACATATTACATATGGTATACATCAGAAATGGGAGTAGAAACTATGATGAAAGTTATGACCATTCAGACTAGAGCTGGATATCTCAATTTTAATGGCTCAGTTTTAATTTTACATCCTTCCCTATTTCATGGAAAAAAGTATGCTCAGCATTGTGCAGGAAGCATCTTGCACTTCTGCATATAATCTGCTTATTTCTTTGTATTTTTCTTTACCCTTTAGGATGTGACTTCCCTTTCCTTTGAGTTTCACATCTAAGGATTTTTTCATTTTTACTATTGAGTCAATATTTGTTTTTGAAGTATGCATGCATAATGTATTCATTGGTGTTTCACCTATTTGTCAAAATTAGTTAATTTAAAAGGTAGTGGTTGAGCTGAGTGTGGTCCAGGTATGAATGGCAACCATTGCAAAGGCACTGAGCAACGAGTAGGGAATGCCCTGTAAGAGTCTCAGTTTGCTAAGACTTTAATATATGTTAAGGGAGTAACATGTAACAAAGCCGTCAATGTCAAGTTGGAGCCAGGTTACGAAGGCTATTAAAGACTAACAGAGAAGTTTATATTTGACCTTAAAAATAGAGTGAGTATAAGATTATTGAGCAAGGAGTGAAATGGTTGGATTTTAATTTTTGAAAATATAGTCTTGTGGAGGATGGACTAGAATGGCAGAGACTTGAGACAGGGAGATTAGTTGGGTGACCAGTTAGGAGGCTACTGAAATGGTCTAGGCTAAGGTAACAAGGATTTGAACTAAGGTAGTTGCAGGAATAGAAAGAAGGAGATAAATACGAGAGATATTTTGAAAGTGAAAAATACACATTTTTGGAGGGTAGGGGAGTCTATTGAATAAGACTCTAGAAAAAAGAAGGCAATTTGGCAGAAATTAGGTTTGAACTAGAGTCTTACCACAATATACCACAACAAACTCTAAACAGATATTTTACCAAAATGTGAAGACCACACTAAAAAAAGAGAGCCAAAAGACTTATTCCTCATACTATGGTTACAGGATAAGTCTTAAAAAACAGAAGCTATAGGAATTCATGACAGATAAAACAAATAACCTTTATTTTGCAACAATTAAAAAGTTTATAGATAAAATGAAGTTAGAATAAGAATATAATGGCAAGTGAACAAAATCTTGGCAAGAAATATTTCTAATAAAATCTCATCTTTATAAGACACATAGGAAATTAGCACAAATATATAAATTCAAGAGCTACTTTTCAATAGACAATTGGTCTAAAATATAAATATTTTTCAGAACAAATCATCAGTTAAAAAATTTCAAAACATCTAAAATTTTTCTCCAAATCATTGATAAGAAGATATATTCATATTAAAAAACTCAGAAGTATCACCTATTAAATGATTAAAATTGATTTTTTAAGTAAAGGAGTTGGTCAATGTTGAAGGGTCTGTGACAAGGTAGGCCCACTAATTCTATACTAGTGGTGGAACTGTGACCCGTCCTATTATTATCGAAATGCACCTGCATTAGCAATGTCACTTAATTCTTGATATTTTTAGAGGTGCATAACTCCCAATGAGGTCCAAAGGAAGGTCCTATATGTAACAAAATATCCATAGCTTCTTTCCGTGTGGTAGCAAAAAGCGATAAAAAACCCCAAATCAAATAAAAAGAAAGACAAACAATAAAGCAGAGAAGAATAACAGTCCACCAAGAGGAGGAGTGGTTAAATGAATTGTGGGCTATGAGTGTAATGGAATGTCACCACACAGTAAGAAATTCAAACATTCCATTTCACCCTCTGTCCTCCCACTACATTTCTCTCTCACCATTTACCTTAATTTCTTTTAAGATATGGTCCCATCCTACAGGACAAAAGAGAAGATGGGGACAAGAGAAGGGAGGGATGATTGAACAGAGGGCAGATTGGTGATAGGAAAATTAGAATGCTCAGTGTATTGGGATGGGGGGAGGGGACAAATGGGGAGAAAATTTGGAACCCAAAATTTTGTGAAAATGAATGTAAAAAGTCAAATAAATAAATTAAATAAAAAAAAAGAAATTCAAACATGATCGGTTAAGCTAAGCATGGAAAGTCTTATATGAAGTCATGCATAGTGAAAGAAGCAGAACCAACCATAAAATACCATTAGCTATGCCAGTACTCTAAATGATAAGAAAAAGAAGCTTGGCTATGATGAATTATACAGAGTAATCTCAGTTGTGGAGAGCTGACAAAGAAAGGCATCTTTGTTCTCTTAGGAGCAAGGTGGGTCCTGTGGAGGGCATGGAGTATATTTACTGTTATTTGTATACTGTGGTTGTGTCAACTGGTTATCGACTTTTTCTTTTGGTTTGGTTACAAGGAAGGTTTCAGTGGATGGGGAAAGATTAACAGGAAATGCCTCCAAGTACAAAATTAAAAGGCAAAAATAAAACTAACAAACAAACAAAAACCAAAAGTAAACTTACAGTCCATGTCAACTCATATATAAAATTCTTCATCTTATTTATCATAAAGCAGTTGTGAATGAATAATGTAAGGTAATCTATCAGAGCGAAATGCAGGAACTCAGATGTGAGGCAGGTCAATGTGAATAGAATAGTCAGAAAGACTTCATGAAGCAGGTTAATCCACTCCGTTTTAAAATTGCAGGGTGACGTTTCATGATTGGCAATCCTCTTTCCAGGGTAGCGAGGAGGCAACAGCGGATAGTGCGTTGGACTTGGAATCAGAGAGACTCATCTTCCTGAATTCAAATCTAGCCTCAGACACTTAGTTGTGTGACCCTGGGCAAGTCAATTAGCCATCTTTGCGTCAGTGTCTTCATCTGTAAAAATGAACTGCAGAAGGAAATGACAAACCATTCTGGTATCTTTGCCAAGAAAACTCCAAAATGAGGTCATGAATGAAATGACATAACAACCACAAAAATCCTCTTACCAATCTTATACCATACCCCTTCCTTCCTATGGACGTAGGCATCCTCCTACTCCCTACTACCCTCCCCACACTTTCTATCTCTTTTTCTGGGCTCACTCATCAGATCAATACTACCATACTACAACTCCTCTTCTTGGAAGGGTAGAAAAGGAATGTCACTTCACTGCCCTGTGGATCAACTAATCTACAGCAACCCTACCATGAAGCAATATTTGTTATCCTTCTCTCTAACTTGAATCCTAGGCCAAAACCCTCTTCCTGGCCATTACTCTCCTATAAGATTTTTCTAGTACTATTATAACATAAACTCCTTGAGGAGAGAGACTTTTCCACTTTGTAATTGTGTCATTTGCTAAATGATTTTCTATTCATTTGTTTTTTAATGGAGGACATGTTTACAGTTGTTCTTCTGATGGATTACAGTGGGAACTTTGGGGACTGGGAGAACTTGGTACTCTGTTGTGTGATACGGCAAATCCTGAAAGGTCCTTCTGTATACTCTTTCTCTCTTAAAGATATTGGCTAATGTGAGGGTTGATTGTACCAGTGAAAAGAAGAAAAAACTTTCTAACTCTGTCTCCTTATTCCTGATGCTAGGTAGAGGGCTCATTCGAGGTTTACCGGTTTATATTCATTCTCCCAGCACTGGACCACCACATGCCTGCAAGTGGATTCTAACTTTTCTATATAATTCACCAGAATGATGAAGGGCAGCTCTGAACATGGTCATTGCTGCCTATTCATCATGTCTTCATTTTGTTTTTTCCTGAGAAGAAATAGCCTAGTGCTTGACTTTCAGGAAGATTATTTTAGGGAAACTTGGAGAATGAATATAAATTCTCTTATAACTCATGGAAAAAAACCATTGCTGATCAACCACATATTGATTTGAGTTGCAAGCACTGTGATTCAAACATCAGACTAAACATAGTTCGTTCAACTAAGACAAACGCTTCCTATGGCTCTTTCCATCACCTTGAAATTTTCTGTGAACATGGTATCTTGGCTTTTTTTGCTGTTATATTTAAATATGAAATAACTGGTCCCAAATTTTCAAATCATGTCCTCAAGCCATAATTGCACACATAAAGATTGCTTGTATTTTCAATACAAAATGCGAGGGTGATGGAGTGCAGAAACCTGTGGACAAAGAATTTTTGCACTCTGTGTCCCAGTGAGCTCTTAATATGCTGGTAGAATCTGAAATTGAGAGGGCATTAAATTGCTTAAATTATTGCTGAGTTATTTAATAAGAAATAAATGCACCTATCTTACAAAAACATATGCAGGGAATATTTAGCCAGCATATGAAAAATGAACCCCAGGGAGTGGTTGACAGCTAAAATGACTACAGATGTGACTCAGTTAAAAACATATTATACATAATTTATAAAATAGATAACTTAGCAGTTGATGACTTATGATACAAAATGATTCTTCATTTTGAAACAGTTATTTACATTGGGGTTGCTTTTAAAAGTGATCACTTTTAATGTGTTTGAACTCTGATTTGAGTCTTTTTCAGAATGACATGTATTAATTAAGTCAAGCATGGTCAACTCCTGCTAATTTTGGATTAGTCTATCTAGTTTCATTTGATCTGTGTACTTAGAAAAAATATGTAGTTTAAGTTTCCAGGTGTTGGCAGGGTGTAATGAATGGATTGTGGGAGGGAGGTGGGGCAGAACTCCCAGTACTAAGGCAGATCTATGTAACTCATCTCAAATCATAGTTTAAGAGAGTTGCCTTAGGTAACTGAGAGCTTTGAGCCACTTGTCTGTGACCTCAGAGATAATATGTGTTAGGAAAAAGGACTCGAACCTGACTCTAGGACAGTTCCCTCTCTTTACTATGCCCTGTTGTCTCTAACATGTACTTAAAACTGACTTTAAAAATGAATGTACAGGAATGAAAAAATTTTTAAAATTAATGTAAAAATTGTTTTTATATGTAGTTGGGGAAAAATAAAATACCAAAGGAAAAAAGAGTGTACAAAAATTAACCTTTTAAAAAAAATTGGTCAGTTTTCCTGTCAATTTTTGAAAAATAAATTTTATTGATATGACCTACATTTCCCAATCAGTGCCTCTAAATTCTCTCCCAGAGAGCCATACTATCCAAAAGAGGGGGGAAAGGTTCAACAAAACTAGTGAGCACATCAAACAATCTGACAACATAGGCAGTGTTTTATAACCATAATCCCTCACCTCCACAAAACATCTTGTTGGGATTCTGAACTGAGAGAGGACATAAGAAAATTGGCAAATAGCTTGGGAGTCTCTTTTCATTACTGGCTATCCTTCCCCCTCACCCACCTACAGTCTCCATAGATGCTTCATCCTCTCTCATATTAGATCAAAATGTCTTCATCTCCCTAACTTCTCGCTTTGTGGATATGAGTGGAGAGGGTGTATTGTGACCCCATAGCACCATTTCACATGAAGTTTAGCCTTAAAAATTAATCCTTTTTTTCCACTTTCATTTCATCGATGAGATATGTTCTTTGGAATTGATTTCTGGGTCCTCAGTTGTTTTTTTTAAGTTTCATTCATCTTCCTGCAACCATTTTCCATTTTCTAATTGACCACAATAAAGTGATGCATTTTTTCCCTGGTCATGAAAAATTACCCACACTACCTTTTTGCATCATTCCAGGACTCTGATGACAAAAGAAAGAAGGTATTAAGAGCGAAGCCTTTTTTATTCTTCCTTTTTCCTGAGCAGATGGGGACAGTGGGCACCACTCACTGCAGGAACAAAGAAACGCTTTGTGAATTTGCCAGGAAGAAAAATGCAGACAGCACAGAACACCAAAGTTACTGGGCTCTTCCTGCCAGAATAAAGAAGGTACTCTAAGGAAAAGAGACTCTTTATTACCAGATAGTGCTGGAACACCAGAAAGCATACCTGCACTCAGGTTTTGCCTTTGGTAATATTAGCAGGATGGTGGCATTTGTCCCCAGTGTCTTTTCCTTAACCCCTTAGAGTCCTCTTTCCTTATTCATTCCTAGTATTGTCATTTTAGTTTTCTATGACAGGAAATTGATTCAGTGAACTAATTCATATATACAGATCATAAGATATAGAACTGGAAAGTACTTTCAAGGTCATCTAGTCCAAAATTCTTATTTTAGAGATGAGGAAATAGAGACCTAGAGACTTTAAATGATTTACGCAAGGACATACAGGTAGGAAAGCTAGGAATTCAACCCAGGTCTTCTCATTCCAAATCTAATACTCATTTTATGTTAGTGAATGGATTTAATCAAGATCATTTGCATGTTCAATCAGTACTGAAGCAAGGAGGCATTGTTTAACTGAAAAGTATATATTTCTTGTATATAATCTAATTTTCTTGATTTTTTTATCACCTTTATTTACTAATATATCCCTTCCTCTCTCCTACTTAGTGAGCCAAGGGATACATTTCTAAGAGTGGAATTTAAGATGCTGAAGGGCAGGTAGGTGGTATACAGGATAGAGTGCTGAGCCTGGAAAGCTCTGGAAGACTTCTCTTCCCAAGTTCAAATCTGGCCTTGGGTACTTCCTAGCTCTTTGACTCTGATCAAGTCACTTAATTCTGTTAACCTCATCTGTAAAATGAACTGGAAAAGGAAATGACAAAATATTCCTGTATCTTTGCCAAGAAAACACCTAATGGGGTGAGTAAGAGTTAAACACTACTTAAAAAACAAAAAGGCATTAGGGTAGGGGAAAAATTTGGAATCAGGAGCACTATAAGTGACTCTCAGATGACCACATAGGCTTAGTCTAGTCATTTGCCTTGAGCATGAACTCTAACCTCTCCCTCTCTGTGAGTTCTTGAGAGTAGAGACCCTTGTTGTCTTTTTTTGTGTTCCAGCACTTAGCATAATGTCTGGGCCGAAGGAGGTGCTTAATAAATGTCTGTTGATTGACTGAATTGATCAGCTTTTCAAAAGGGTAAGCACACTTCTCAGGAACTCAGGATTTCTTTAAGACCTCTTAGGGGAAGCATTATTTAATAAAGGCTTTTCCCTTATCTTTCAACAGAAATTGCTCATGGAGTTAAACACTCAGAATTGTTTAAAGACTAGGTCTCTTTTCACATGAGGATCATTATTGACAATGAATGATGGGATGTTTGACAAGTTATACTTTATAGAAAAGAAACATGGGTGTGTATATGTGGTGTGTGTGTGTGTGTGTGTGTGTGTGTGTGTGTGTGTATGTGAGGCCGAGAGACAGAGATACAAGAAAGAGAAAGGGACAGAAAGAGAGAGAGAGAGAGAGAGAGAGAGAGAGAGAGAGAGAGAGAGAGAGAGAGAGAGAGAGAGAAGGAGGGAGGGAGGGAAGGAGAGAGAGGTATTTGATGACAGATAAAAAGTACAAACTTTCAAGGAAATTTCTAGCCTAGTGTGGCAGCTAGGTGACAAGAGTGCATAGAGTGCTGGTCTGGAATCAGGAAGACATGAATTCAAATTCAGTCTCAGTCACTTATTAGCTACGTGACCCTGGACCAGTGACTTAACTCCTGTTTGCCTCAATTTCCTCTTCTGCAAAATGGAGATAATGATAATAGCACCTACCTCCCAGTGTTGTTTTGAGACCCCAGTGAGATAATAATTGAAAAGCACTTAACACAGTGCCTGGCATACAGTAAATATTATATAAATGCTATTTTTATTATCTTAATTAACCATATTAATAATATATTACTTAATTTTGATTATTTATAATAATGTCATTAACAATTATTTTTAGTTCAATACAAATAATCACAGAAACAGAGAGTGTCAGAGTTGGATGAGGATTTACAGGTCATCTATATGACCAAAACCCTATCATCAACCTTTTTTTAAAAAGACCTCCAAGGTTGTGTGTGTTTTTGTGTGAATGGAAAAATTACTGTTGCCTAAAACAGCCCATCACAACAATTTATACAGATTGAGAATATAATCCCAAAGAATTCCAAAGAATTAGCTAACACCAAATTTCCATGCTTTGCTACCAGGTAACATACCTAATTATAACTATTGGAATAGTTCAGGTGACAGATATTAAGGACTTGAACAAGGGCTGTAGACAGGAGAGTGAAAAAGAGAATGGATATAAGAGATATTGTGGAGATATCATCGATAGGACTTGGCAATATATATATATATATATATATATATATATATATATATATATATATATATATATATATATATATATATATATATATATATATATATATATATGTTTTTATGTGGGGTAAGGGTAGCACGAAGAAAGAATTAAAGTTGATTCCAAAGTTCTGACTTAGATGCTGGGTTCTTGGGAGGGTTACGGTAGTATTATTGACTAAAACAAAAAATGTATGGAGAAGAGGCAAAGTTATGGGATAACATATTTAATTTTGATGAGTTTAAGAAGCCACTGAGGGCAACTTCTAACTGGAAGTTTCTAGTAGGCAGCTGGGAAGTCAAGACTCAGTTTGAGAAAAGAGAAGATGATTGGGATCTTTAGATTTGAGAGTTATCTGCCTAGAAATGATATCTGACCTAAGGTAGCAGAAACCACTAAAGAAGAGAGTCTAAAGAGAGAAGGCATAGGACAGAGCTTGGAGGGGACACTCACATTTATTGGGCAGGAGGACAAGAGTGAATCAAGTTCAAGAAGGAATGATCACATGATTGTAATAAATTAATAAAACCCAAACAAACAAAAAAGAACTATCATTCTTATGGGAAGTTATGAGGACACAGTATATTCCCACCCCTATACTCCACACACAGTTGGTCAGTACTGTTGAATACCAACAGGTGACTAGTCCAAGCGGTCAATATTAGCAATTGTGGCAGAAAAGACAAAGAAGAACAGGACTAAAAAAAATCAATGAACAACATTAAATTTAGCAAATAGGAAGTCATTGGAGAACTTTGAGCTGGGATTTTCATTAGAATCTAATTAGGAGGCAGAATGCAAGAGATTGAATAAGGCATGAAAGGAGGGTGAAAGTTAGACACTTAGCATTTATGTAGGGCCTACTATGTTTCAGACATTGTGTTAAACACCGGAGATAAAAGAAAGACAAATGATAACAACAATAGTTCATGCTCTCAAGGATTTGTCTAATGGGGGACACAACATGCAAATTCCTATGCCCAAAAAAGACATATATGGGCTAAATTGGAGATAATCCACAGTGGGAAGGCACCAACATGAACAGGTATTAGGAGAAGTTTCTGGGAGAAAATGGGAGTTTGATAACATTTACTTTAAGGAAGACAGGGAAGCTAGGAGGTAGAGACGCAAAATAAAGTAGGCAGAGACAAGTAAATGTTGAACAATGACTCTAACCGTGTGGATAGAAATAACAAAAAATGATGTTATTAAATCACAAAAAAACCCAAAGAGAGATTAAAATAAAAACAACTCCCACACTCCTTTGCAGAGGTCAGGGAGCCCACAGGTTATCGAATATCACATATGATGTAAAGTTTTAAAATACAGATATGTACATATTTGCCTATATATGTATACACTTGGTTTGGCTAGATTTTTTTTCTCTTCCTCTTTTCTTTAAAAACAAAAAAAAAATCCTTTGATTATGAAGGATGGTTTAAATTCCAGTACACTGATCTACCATGATTTGTTTAGCCATTCTCCACCAGGTACACATTTACATTTTTTCCAGTATTTTTGTTAGCACGAAAAGTGCTGCCATAAATATTTTCATGTTATTGGATGAATTCTCATGTTGTCAATGATGTCCTTGAGTATGTACTTAGAAGTTAAGAGTGTATGGAAATTTGAGCCACTTTATTTGCAGACTTGCAAATTGTCTCCTAGAATATTTGTACTAATTTACAACTCCACCAACAATGAATTGAGTGAAATCAATGAGTATTTAAAACATCAGCTATTCACATATTTTAAGATCTTTGACAATTTTCTGGGTATGGGGTGAGATCTCAGGGTTGTTTTGATTTACATTTCTCTTGCCATTAGTGATTTGAAACACTGGAAATCAGAGTCAGCAAATAGCAACTGATCTTTGAGTTCAACCAATTTGGAATCTATTCTAGTCCATGTCACGTGATATTTTCCACAAAAACATCATAAGATACTCCATTGAATGCTTTGATAAGAATGGAAAAAACTTGGTTGACAACATTCCCTTCATCTACAGGTTCTACTATGAAAAAATAATATAAATTATACATTTACAAATATAAATATAAATTTAATCTGGCATGACCTCTTCTTGACAAAACAAATCTGACTTCTTCTAGGTGTTCCATGACTAATAGGTTTAATTCTACATTCTAGAATTTAAAAATACCTAGTTTTTAATAAGTATTTTTTAAAGAAAAAACAATGAAAAGAAGAAACCATCAGGCTATCGCTTGAAGATTCTAGGGTTCAGAAGTTTGTTATTATTTGGGAAGAGAATGGAAATGAATGTCTTGGTTAAAACTGTCACAAAATTTACTCCTTTACTTTGTTTGGTCCTTCTATAGAAATATGAATCTAGGATCCAATTCTATTTATTTATTCAAATATGTCTAATGAGATAAATAACTTTGTTCATCCCTTTAAATCCCTTTAAATCTAAAAATCAGCCTACTATTTAGAACACTAAAATTGCTGTTTTTAGATTAGGTTTAGCTGTGATTTCACCAATTTTTGTATCACCCAATATATATCTTGATAATGGTCTATCTCAACAATACCTATTGTAAGAAAATGTTTTAAAAATATTATGATTCATTTTTACCAAAAGATGGTGCTCCTGTATCTTTTAATAGATTGTTTAGAGAGAAATGACAGATAAACCATGTAACTTCAGTGCTTACAAATGTTGGAAACCTAGGAAAATTATGGCAGGCTATTTATACTTTATGACACTGCATTTTAAAATGTAAACAATTTAATTGGACAGATATGTTTACTTTCGGATGTATTTTTAAACATCAAAGTCCCATCAGAGAATTAGGCTGCCAAGTTGAAGCACTTGTATAGTGGACCTTGTATTCTCTAACCATTTTCCAGCCTGTTTTCATCTCCAAGAGAAAAATCTAATATCGTAAAATAATAAGGTGAAAAAATGAATAAAATTATAAGGTCAAAATAGCACATTTTTAAGCCCTGGGGACAGTACAGAGATTACTATTTTGTTACCATCAGACAGAGAATAGCATCTCTAATTGCTGTTAGAGGATAATTGCATTGTTCCTAATATTACCTTTGACTATTACATCTTATGCTTGTAATTTGTATAATTAGGAATTGCCTGGAATTGCTATTGGCTGTATTCACAGACCATCTTTCCCCGCTTCCCCCACAATGGCATCCTTAGAAAAGGAGTGCACAAAGCAAGATACTTTATCCTATGGAAAGAGGCAAAGAAATCACCAACACGCAGCCTTGATTGTGGCAGCAGCGGCAGCTTCAGGAATTCCCAGTCCTGAGATAGTAAGAGGTTGGAAAACCAGTCAGAAAGAGATTGTTAGTTGGACAACTAGTTGGACTAGTCAGAAGGAGTTGCTAATCAGTGTATAGCTGGCACTGATTAGCAACTCCGTTGTTCATACACACTTCTAGTTCACAGTTCCAGGGTGGAGAGGCTCATCTGTGGTGGGTCAAAAGGGAGGAGGGGACTGGATCACCATTTCAAGGCAGAGAGGAGCACTAGCTTGAAGCTGCAAGGGGTAGCGTAGTGGAGGTGGCATAAGGGCCCTTCCTGGGTAAAAATCAGAATGAAGACCAGGAAAAGGGTGACCACAATTCTCCCTTTATAATAACCACTGTAGGAGCATCAAAAACTTGTAGGCTCCCAGAAGTTTCTCTGAAAACAGTAACATGAAAAGGTTTGAAGTGGTGAGCACAGCTCAACCTTAATTTAAAGTTAAAATCAAGAAACAGGCTGAAAAAAAAGAGCAAGCAACAATGACAAAAAGAACTTGACCATAAAAAGTTACAGTGGCAGGGAAGACCATCAGGAGATGAAAGCGATGTGAAAACACAGAAAAATACTAACTAAAGGCCAGCAAAGTATAAAGAGATAAGAATGGTAAAGGAACACTTGGGAAAAGAAGTGAGTGTGATGCAAAGAAATATGAAGAAAAAGAATTTACAGCCTGATAACAGAGGCACAAAAAATAGGAAAGAAAAAGTACCTTAAAAAGCAGGATGGTAAAAGAGGCAGAAAATTTCTGAACTCCTTACAAGAAGAGGCCAAATGGAAAAGAGGGTACAAAGACTCATTGAAGAAAATAATTACCTAGAAATTAGACTTGGGGAAGTGGAAGTTAATGACTCCATGAGACACCAAAAAAAAAATATGAAGAAAATCAAAAGAATGAACAAAAATGAAGAAAATGTAGAATATCTCATCAGCAAAACAACTGACCTGGAAAATAGAGTAAGGAGAGATACTCTAGGAATGACTGGACTGTCTGGAAGCCATAATCAAAAACAGAGCCTAGCCATTATATTTCAAGAAACAATTCAAATATTTGGGAGCCACAGCAAGGATCATGCAAGATTTAGCAGTTTCCACATTGAAGGAACAGAAGACTTGGAATATGATAATTTAGAAAAGAAAGGAACTAGGATTACAACCAAGCATAACCTATCCAGCAAAACTGAAGATAATCCTTCAGGGAAAAGGACATTTAATGAAACAGAGGATTTTCAAGCATTCCTGATGAAAGGTCTAGAGCTGAACAGAAAATTTGACTTTCAAACACAAGACTTAAGAGAAGCATAAAAATGTGAACATTAAAAAGTAATCATAAGAGACAGTAAAGTTAAACAATTTACATTCATATATATGGAGATGACACATGCAACTCCTAAGAACTTTATTATTTTTAGGGAAATTGGAAGGAATCTACATAGACAGAAGGTATGAGTGTGGGTTGGTTATGGTAGGATGATCTCCCTTTCTCCTCCCTTCAATAAAGAGGGCATGAGAAACAGCTGCACAGGAGAAGGGGAAAGGGAAGGGTAGAATAGATAAAATTTTCTCACATAAAAGAGGCATGCTAAGAAGAGTTTTTATAAAGGAGGGAAAAATGAGTGGTGGTGACAGGCAGTGTTTGAACCTCAGTCTCATTGGAATTCATTAAAAGAGGGAATGCATATACTCCCAGCTGGGAATAGAAATCTATTTTACCCAATGGGGAAATAAGAGGGGAAAGAGATAAGAGATATGGAGGGGTGATAAAAAGGAGGGTGGATTAAGGGAGGCAGCGATCAGAAGTATAGTAAACTTTTGAAGACGAACAGTATAAAAAGAGAGATGATAAACAGAAGAAAATAGGATGGGGGAAATACTTAGTAATCACAACTGTGAATGTGAATGGGATGAGCTCAACTTAAAAACTGAAACAGATAGCAGAATAGATTGGAAACCAGTAGAATGATCCAAAACAATTCCAAAGGACTTATAATGAAAAAAAATGCTATCCACCTCTGTGTTAACTGAAGTGTAAGTTTCTTCCTTCCCTTCCTTCCCCCCTTCCTCCTTCCTTCTTGCTTTCTCTCTCTTCCTCCTTTGCTTTTTTGAGATATGGCTAATATGGAAACATGTTTTGCATATAGAATTAATTGATATATTGTTTGCCTTCTCAGTCAGTGGAAGGGTGGGAGGGAATTTGCAATTCAAAATTTAAAAGGAAAAAAATGTTAAAAAATGAACATAATACATTTTTTAAAAAGAGAAAACCAGAAATCACAAACAGAAGAAAAGATAGTTTAGGACCCGATGACTAAATAGGTAACCTTTACTTTAAAAATAATAGATTTGATTGCTCTTTTGCTTTTATATTGTCTAGATTTCCTCCCCTATGTCTTCATCTCCCCTTCCAGACAGTCATACCTTAATACAAATCCTTTTTTTAAAAAGCAAAAAAGAGGAAGAAGAGAAAAAAAAATCAGCAAATCATTCAATGTACCAAAGAAATATTTCCTAATATGCAATGTTCCATACAAATGAAATTCCCTCCTCCACCTATACAATGGTCACATTTAAATTTGATTAAAGAATTAGTGTAAATCCCAATTTAGGTATGCCCCATGTTAAGAGTACCCAATAGATAAAAAAATTCCAATTTACAAAATCATCAGAATTCAAGATTTAACTATGGAAGACAATCTCAAAACCACTTAGTTGAATGCTTTTATCTTATTCTTCAATCACAGAAAAGTTAAGTAACATTCTAAGTTTCCATTCTTAGTTAATGACAGAGACATAATTAGCAGCCAATCCTGCTGACTCCTAGTCCAGTACACTTTTCCCTGGACTACACAGTGAGCAAATTTCATAATTAGGAGATAATCTAATCAAATCTATACCTGAATAAGAATCCTCTTTATGATATATCTGGAAAGGCATCTTTGCCTGAAGATTTGTCATGCAGAAAAGCTTTAGAGGCATTCTGATTTTACTTTTGGACAACTCCAAAAGTTAGAAAGGTTTTTTTTTCTTTGCTTCATGTCTCATTAACCTATGTGACTTCCACCTGTTGTTCCCACTGATGCCCTCCTCAAACAAGCAGAACATTTCTAATCACTTTTGTCTCTGTCAGCCCTCTAGATAATCAAACACAGGTATCAATCATTTCCTCCCTGAGTCTTCTTATCTAGAAGAAAACCATTCCCAAATCCCACATGGAATCATTTGCTTTATTAAAAGTTTCATAACAAGGGTTGTTTTTAAGTTTGAGAGCTCTGATAGGACATTTAAACTATTTGGCTAGATATTTTTGGTCCCTTTTAGCTCAGAATGAATGTAAATAATAACTCTTTCTCTTTTGGCCAGCAACTCTGAGGGTCTTCCCCTCCCAGTTTGATTTTTCTTTCTTTTTTTTTATTAAAGGGGCCATCCTTTGTTTCACTTCCTAAAGAGGCCTATTCACTGAATAGGTATTACTTCACTTAAAGTGAGAACTTGAAAAGACCTTAGTCTAAAAGGGTCAGGGTCTCCCATCGCATCCTGGGCCATCTCCAATCACCCTGATGCATACAGATCAAATACAGGTTTCATGAAGAACAAGAAAAAATCCAAAAGGTAAATTAATTTAAAATTATAAATCCTCCCAGTACTTTATTTTCTTAACTAGGGAAATATCCAATTTTGTATAAATATTCATTAATTCTTTTGTGCACTATTTTATACCCATAAAATCTGGATTCAAGGCACATTCTGGGGGACATTCTTATGTTATCATTACATAAAACCTCCATCCAGGATATTTTTTAATAAACTTGCATAATTATGTTGGAAAGAGTAGCTTTATTATTATTGAGATATTTTGTAATATAGGTATGCTTTGGTTATTAGATTTTATATTTGCTTGGAACTTTTAATATGAATATAGTTGGTTAAGCACAGATATGTATCCCAAAATACCTGGCTAATCTACTAATGCTGTTTCCATTATGATTTTTCTATCATGTCCACAGGAAATAGTCCTCACAATTCACCAGTATAATTTAAAGCTGAGAGCTCAATTTCCCCAAAGTCAGGAAATGCATATTTAAAGATATTCTAGGTCTCTTTGTGCATTGACTTTGGCACATACCCTCCCACATTTCATTACACATGTCAGTCAGTGAAAATGGAGAACAGCTGGTCACCATCCCCTGTATAATATTCCTTTATATTCTTCTCTAGACTAAATAATCCCAATTCCCTTAGCCTTTTTGCCTAAGGACTACTTTCTAGCACTTTTATCATGTAGCTGAATTGCTTAGAATCTCTCCAAAGCTAACCACCTCTCTGTTATACCTGTTGCTAGTAGTAGTGTTCTAACAATCAGAATTCAATCAGAAATGGCTCAGCTCTTCCTTAACTCCTTCAATCTCTGTTGAGTGGTAGTGAGCAATAAAATGGCCTGCCAAGCCCAATAAATGTTTTTGAACAGCCTCTTGGTCCCATGCTGCCTTGCAAATATATGTACTGGCTTACTAATTCAGTTAGCTATCTAGGTGTATATTATAGTCTTCATAATGAGACGTGTGTATTTTGTTGTTATCTTCCCTTGGTCCAGAAATATTAGTTTGAACTCTTTTGAGCAATCTGGGATCTTATTGAGGAAGTCCTGTAGTGTTATAAGGCTTGTTGTACAATGAGATGTCTTACGGTGGGGATTTTGAGTCCTTCTGTTATAGGTTGTTGTTTTGACATTGTTTAATTTCAAGTTTTTGCTTCCTAGATTGATGTGGGGGACGATATTTGGTTGCTTTTTGACATATACCTTTTTACCTAATCCAATCAACTTGCTTACTAAGAAAATGTTGGGGAGGAGAGGGGAGGCTATATAGACTCTAGGAAGGGAAGGGAAGGGAATGGAAGGAAGTACAGCAAAGAGGTGATGCTGAGCCAGATACTGAATGAATCATACTCCTGGTTTTGATCTGGGCCCAGGAAGGCTGGTATGACTCTATGGGGCAGAGTGCTAGTTGAATAATTTTCAGGCTTCATCTTGGATTTGACTATTCATAGAGGACTACAGATATGCGCACTGCCATTTGCTCTGATATAGATGTAATTGATACAATTTAGAAATAAATATAAGGATCCAGAGATCTTCTTTATGTATACAAAATCCTTCTGCCCTTTGGATTTCATATTGGACATTCTCCATTATGGTATTGAGAAACATTGATGTATATAATGCAAAGTTACCTATTAAGTGGACATTTCTAAATTCAGTATGTAAATCATTGCTCTTGTACAATTGAAATTACCCTCAAATGTCCCTTAAATTGATTGGTTTTGAAATCCTTGTCCCTGAAGGTTATCCTTTTTCAGTTGGAATTTTGAACATTGTGTAGAGACCAAGTGTGTTGTGGGTAAAATATTTATGATTTTATGGCTCATTATTCCAGTTGTTGGACAGGTTGGTTGGATGAAGTATATAAAAGGTTGGAAAAGTCTACATTTTATGGGGCATGTACTGGATTCCCCTGGAAGCTTCCAGGGCTCCTGCATTAATAGGTTATAGTTCTTATCCGACTGTGCTGGCTTTGCTCACCCAGCTACTTCAACTGTTGCAATGTCTTCTGTAGCTGTGTGCCTATGGGCACTCAAGCTCTCGGTTCACTCAAGCCATTTTTAACTTCTACCTTTTGCTCTCCTCTCTTCCTTTTCTCAAGAGGCTTCCTTTCACCTTTTCATTTAGAATGGGAAAGCTACCTCGTCAGTTACAGTTTGATCTAGTGAATCCTTCTTGAGGCTGGAGGGGATGAATGACAGGATTTCTGTCTTGACCAGCAGTATATCTTCTTGAAATGTAAAACGGCCCTATAAAGTCATATATTTTATTTATTTTTAATATTTTTTACTACATCTGATTGTTTCAATCCCATAAATGCCTTTGATTATTCTGAAAGAACTTAATTTTAAGGGGGAAATTCCCATCCTGAGACCAAATGTATCACCATTTTCAGGAGGTTTCCACAATGAATTTATTGTCCATATGTCGTATGTATTCAAGATAAAAGGCTAACAGAGTGGTCTAATCAATTATTCTTTCAGTGGCATATCATAATCTGGAAAATATATGTTCTTTGTCCATTTGTTTTCCCAATACAGATGATTTATTGCTAAAGTCCTGCAGTCCCTGGATCTTTATGTAATGGAAAGACAAACAGCGTGAATTAATGAGCTGTAGCATGTTGCCAACACTGACTTGCATGAAAGAAATTTAATGAAACAAAGTCAAGGACTTGTGTGCCTGGAAAAGGAGGCAGGTCAGGTACAGATGAGGAGTCCAACTGTTGCATCCACATCTGTGAAATTTAATTAGCAAACAAAACAACAAGAGAAGAAAGAGAGCTTCCAGCATTTTGAATGGATCCTCTCTGGGGGATTTACAGAAAGACACATATAAAAGTCATAGATGTTGAAAAGGATGGGATGAAATCTGTACCAGGGAAGGAAAAAGACCACACTAATTAAATAATGGACACATTGAATTACAAATAAGTATATAATTTAATTTACATATTTATAGCTATTTTGAAAGATGTGTAAGCTTAGTTCTTCAATTGTACATAAAGCCAAGGCATTGGAAATCCAAGTTAATAAAAACTGAAGTCAACAAGTGTTTATAGAGCTCCTGGGATGTGTGAGGCCCTATGCCAAATATGGGAACTAAATTGGAAACAAAAGGTGACACACTACCATCAAGGAATTTCTATTTTTATAGGCTAAGACAACACATAAAATGAAATTGAAACATGAAGTAGAACTGAGGAAAGAGAAGGTGTACATGCTGGGGCCTGGTGAAGAAAGCAGTCCCAAGCAGAGGGGAACGAAAGAGTTGACTTGCTTGCCTGGGTCCTCCCTTAATCCTGAAGGTTTCTGAGGAACTCGCTCATCAGAGGCAGAATTTCAGAGGCAGATCGAACTTTCATGATGATAAGGCTATTGGAAAACGGTGAAGAAGTCTGCAGTCAGGAGAGGAGCCTGCAGAGGAATGAATAAGTGAATACAGTTGACCTGAATTCTAATATCTTTGTCTCACTCACGTGGATGATTTTTTTTTTTTTTTACATACCTACCCCTACAAAATAAGGAAGGATAGCACTCTTTGAAAACAGTCTAGATGATTATCTCTCTTTTATGTTTAGTAGGTGGCATTGTTAAGCATTTAAATCTCTTTGCAATTTGACCCTTTCCTCCTTTTCAGTTTTCTTGCATCTCACTTTTTTTTGCCCGCTCTTTGATTCAACTTCCCGGCCTACATGGAATTCTTCCAGTCCCATACTTTATCTCCCATTTCAGACCTTTGAATGGACTGTTTTCCATACCTGGAATTATCTGCCTTTTCATTTCTTTTTGTTTCCTTGGCTTCCTTTCAGACTATGTTCAAATGCCACTGTCTCTAGGACACTTTTTGCCAGTCCTTCAAGATGTTAATGCCTTTTCTTTTCAGATTAATTTTTATCTATTCTTTATGTTACTTTTATGTATTATTTATATGTTGTCTACTCAATTAGAACAGCTCCTCAAGGGCAGGGAACTTGTTTTTAACCTTTCTTTTATCTCCAGAGCTCAGTACAGTGCCTGGCACATAGTAAGCATTTACTAAATGTTTGCTGACTGACTGACTAGGCAGTGCTATGGAGTAAATAGGAATTCTAATTCTAGAATCCTGAAAGGAAGGGAATGATGATAAGTAATTTGTTTTATTCCTGAGGGAGTGCTCTGGAAAAATTCGGGAGTCATCAGTGGTCTCCTATAAACAATATAAAACCACCTAAAGTGTCCTCATAATTGACTTTGTCTATAAAAACATCCTTAATTATAAGGATATGATTAGTGTTGACTTTTTATTAACAGAAAAATGCATTATGCTCCACTTAAGAATCAGTACATTTTTTAGTCAACTTAATGAGACCCTTTAACCTTTGCAGTCATAGCCTAAGGAAACTAATTTGTAGTGGATAATTTGCTACATGAGGATGCAGTGGAAAGATGGGTACGTTTTCTTTTAGTCAAGAGTGATCTGGGAAAAAATCACTTGCCCTCAATTTCCTCATCTGTGAAATGAGACCACTCAACTAACTGACCTCTAAGATTCTTCCAGCTCTAGGTCTAAGTTTATGATGATAACTAATATATTTCTAGTATTCCGCAAAGAACTTTAAGTATTTAAATGTTGGTAGAGCATTTCCCATGATTTAATAGTAGTTCCCAGTTATTGTGGCCACCAAAGCTTGATGGAAGGGAGTGTTGCATTTTGACGGACTTGAATTACTCTGCTCTTGAGGTGATGTAAGAAAATGGGTTCTTTCCTTGCTCAGTTTCCCTGATTTTTCAAGTCTAATTGCATATTGTAGACGTAGAGTCCTGAGGTTCTAAGCAGCATCAGGATACAAGCTTTTCTTTTGTCTCTGTCGCTGTCTTCACACTGGATATGGAGTAAGGAATACTCAGATTAGAATTCTGCTTACTAGCTGTGTGTTCTTGAGCAAATCACTTATCTTCTCTGAATCTTATTTTTCTAATCTGGAAAATAGGACCCTAGGCAAATTACTTCTTCTTTCAGTTCCCTAGGTAATTCTCTATGACTGTAAGTTGCAAAGAAGGTGCAAACTTGCACTGGGAAAGAGTTTCCTTGTCTGAGAGCTCCCTTGAAATTCATAGCAACATCATTTAGTCTGCATTCTTAGCCCTAAGCCTCTGTGGTTTATAGACTGCTTTCTTGTGTCATTGTGTCATTGTTGAATGACTTTCCATCATATCTTGAGGGTCCTGCAAAAATTATGATGATGAATATAGTGAAAGGGTAAGTTGCCTTCCTTGGGTCAGTTTACTCATCTGTGAAATGAGAGAGTTGGGCTAGATGGCCTCTGATATCCCTTATATCTCTAAGTCTATAGATGTAATGATATAATTGATTATTATAGCAGTGCTTTTAAAGGACTACAAGGGGGTAATTGTGAGAATTCAGGGTATGTCTCTTTACCCTGTCCTCCCAAGATTGTAAATTCTATGTGATAAATTCTGCCACCTTGTGTCCTGAAATGAATTGACTTAAGATTTTATAATGAAAGTTGCTCTATTTTTAGTCTCCTGACTGAATTGCGCTAATTATTCTGTGGCCATAGTCTCATGAAGTAGGGTCATGGATTATAAGCGACTTTAGAGGATATCATATTGAAACCTCTCACTTTACAGATGGGAAAACTGGGACTCAGGTTGTTGAAATGATTTGCACTCAATCTCACAGGTAGTAATAAGTGGGAAAATAAGGTTTGGAGCTTAAGCTCCATGATTTCAAATTCAACATCCCTTCCATATCACTACTATAAAACAGAAATGTGTTTTGCTTTTTCAAAATGAGAAAATTCGTATATTTATTTTATTCTTTGAGCCAGGTTGATTTTTTTTATCAACCCATATCCAAATACTTGTTTGCCATAATTAAAATATTGAAAAAATTGTAACAGAATTGTTAAGTGGAATGATATTCTTCAAGTTTGATGCCTACAGAAACATTTTATTCAACTGTATATTGCTATAGGAAACATCAGTTACAAATACAAAACTTTTATAACTCACTATGGCTATTAGGCTACCATTATCAATTAAAGAACTCATTTGAAGCATTTTTTAATTGATTCATGCTCAGTTCTGTATGTTCACATGATAGAATTAGAAGCAGTCCTGATTTTGTAAATAATTGAAAGAAACTATATATGCAGGCATGTAACATAGTGGCTTGGATTGTAGTGGAAAAAAGGGGTACTAATTCTGCGACACAATGTCAACTTATCATCAAAGACTGATGTGCATAGGTGGGATGTGCAGAGGGCTATAATTAACACCCTTGGGGCTTTAGTTAAATGTTCTAAATTTGTTTGCAAATAGCAATCAGGGCAAATGAAATCCCTTTGATTTTTTTTTTTTTGTTTTTGAGAATTGTAATTACAAGCTAACTATTCAGTAGTGACTGCTGCAGCAGATTTTGATCATTTTTTAATTACTTCAGGTGTTCTGGTAGAATTTATACAAATACTTTGTTTACTAATCTAATTAAGTGTTTACAACTTGTACATTTAGGTTGCACTGAAATTTTCTTTTGTTATAATAATCAATTAAATAATGTGCAATTATAGTGATGAAACATCAAATTAGGAACAATTTGAAATTCGGATAAATGACGAATCATTTACAATTAGCTACCATACATATATTTATTTTTAGTTGTGGTAATTTAGACAAATTGCAATGTCTCAAGTTTGAAAAACTGGCCATGATTATTAGTTCTAAGGGAAGAAAACTCACTTTGGATTAGGTTCAATTCATAAAATGGAATATATCCAAAGCTGGGCATATGAATTAATCAATTAATGTTTCATCACTACTTTGAATATGAAGAAAGAGAATTATCGGGGTTTGTTATTTGTTTTTAATTTCACATGCAATGATAAAAGTTAAATACATTTTCTAAATAATGAACTGGAATTTTGTATATAATTAAGAAATCTTCTAAGGTAAAACTTTATACATATTTTATTCACATTTGAATCAGGTGAATAGGAATGAACAAAATTTAATAAGCTTAAATGTCTCTCAGAAGATACCCCACAGATCAAAAATCAAATACATTTTCTGATGTGAAGAGATGATTTCTACCAATATTTAGTGGATTAAAGAATGATTATACCATTAACTACTTTGTAAATCATGCTAAATCGAATGGCCACAACATACTCAGAAACTGTTTTCAGTATCATCTATGTCCTTAGTTATTTTGGCTTCAGTCACAGCCTATACCTACAAGTCAATGGGAGGTGCACACACTCAAAATAATGTATGGGTTCTAAGTGTATTTATATATTTTGGTTGATTCTGGTTACAGAAGCCAGAACAGTTGAAGGAATTATATCTGCTGTCATTAGACCTAGAAACACCCATTTTTAATTGAACTCCAGAGGTTTTAGTTTTTATTTTGTATGTGATTCCTCTAACATTATTACTTAGATTTATGGTGATGTGAGTATTATCTTAGGTTACTTTCTTATGTAGAAGCAATTTTATTTGAGCATTTGAGAGCTGATATTCAATATATTTAACTCATGACAACTGTCCAACTCCAAGAGAAATCACATGCAAAGAGGAAGGAGTCAGAAATTTAATGAAAGAAGAATATAAGAAAAAATTTAAAAAGACCCAAAGTGCTAAAGTACTTTGGCAAGAGCAGATAAACCAACAAGGGATATATAAATATAAATAGGGAAGATTTCCTCAGATCAGGTAAAAGATTTATACATCAATGAATAAATATTTTAAGACAAAGGAAATCAACCACTGATGAGTAAGAGGATCCTGTGGATTCCACAGAGAACACGGAATGACAGCAAGATGTTCCTGAATGATTTAAAATAGAAATAAGAATTGTGAAAGCAGAGTTAATGATCTCACTAGCAGAAATAAAGGGCAGAATAGAAAAACTTGAATCTATGGGGGCAAGTCTCACTAAAGGAACCAAAAGTATAACCAAAAGGGAAATGTAAATATATAGAAGTAATCTCAGTCTGAAAGAAAAGCAAGAACAAAAGAAATAAAAAGATCTCCATACAAACGAAACATAGTGCTCTTGAAAACAAGATGTGTAGCTCCAACTTAAGGATTACAGTGCTCCAAGAAGAGAATGCTTAGTGAAAATATCCTGAACACTAGAATGACAGAAATATTACAAGAAAACTGTCCAGAACTTCTGAACCCAGAAAAAAAAGTTAATCAAAAGAATCCATAGATTGCCTTCAGCATTCTTAAGCCTTTCAAAGCTGTTTTTTTTCCTTTATGGTACTGCAGTTTTTATATGAATTATTCTCTTGATTCTCATAATTTCATGTTTTCTAAAACTGTTCCTTTCATCATTTCTTACAGTACAATCATATTTTGTTACATTCATATCCAATAGTTTGCTCAGTCATTCTCTAAATTACTGATATTTCCTTAGTTTCCTAGTCTTTGTCACTACAAAGAGAGATGCTTTCTCTCTCTCTCTCTATATATATGTATATATATTACACATATATTTTACACACACATATGTATATATACATACATATATACATATATATATATATATATATATGTTTACATAAGGGTACCTTTCCTCTTTGGTTAAGCTGTTTGAGATACAAGCTACATAATTATTTTATATACTTCTATATAGTACTATTGTTGTTGGACCATAGGCTATAGGTCGCTTATGAATTTGAGGTCATACCTTCAAATTGCTTCCTAGAATGACTAGATTAAATTGCTCCTTACTCAACAGTGTAAAATGTGTTTGTTTGTTCCACAGTCCCTCTAGCATTAGACCTCCTTTGTTGTCAATTACCAATCTGATGTGTGAGGGGGAACCTCAGAGTTGTTTTAATTCTTGTTTCTCCAATTATTAGGTACATGGAACATTATTATATGAATGTTGATGATTTTGATTCACTGCCTTATATATCTTGGAAATTAGACCTTTATCAGAGAAATTTGCTAAGATTTTAATTCATTTTTATTACAAATACCTAAATTAAGTATAAAGGACGTATGAAGAGGGATGTTATTTGCGTCTACAGAAAGAGCTCATACATAGAAGTATGTATAGAATAATGTTACATATATACATATTTGTGTTTAATGGTAGCCATCTTTAGGTCAGGGGGTGGGGGGAGGGAAGAAAAAAATTACATGATAATTTTGTTGTATATTTGAAAGGATTAGTAAGTTGTGAATAGTTGATTTGTAATTTCATGCACAATCATTTTTTTATTGTAACATGATACAGAAATATTTGTTTTATTCTACAAGTTAAAAATAAAATAAATTTCTCTCATGTATCTGCTTTTGTTTTAATTATACCTGCATCTATTTTGTTTGTGCAAAGATTTAAAATTCATGTAATCCAAATTATCCAATCTATCTTCTGGGATCATCTATATCCCTTGTTTGTATATCAACTATTTCCCTACACATAGACCTGACTGGTGATGTCCACTACCATCTTTTTCAATTTGCTTATTGTAGTCACAGAATGTCAAGAAAGCTCTTGTATGGGGATTAAAGGAATTATAAAAGTGTGAAGTACAAAAGTGATTTTTTTAAAAGAAAATCAGTTATTCAACTGAAACAAAGCTGATGGTGTATATATATTCTGTAAATTATCAAAGCAAAAGCAAATTGGGAAGAGAGTTTGATAGTATCCCACGTATATTAGAATATTAACCCTTTTAATCTCCTTGTTACCAGCTATTTGACCCCCTTACCATTTGTAGGTTGAGAGCTCCTGAAATAGCCACTGCTGCTGTTTCTGCTGATTCATTGGCTCCAAAGGTCTGTTCCTGGTTTGCTGGCTCTCGTTCTGTGTTGGCATTGCCTGTGCCCAACTCTCATTCAGGTAGGATAGACCTTTCTTGTTGACTCTGTACATTGTCTTTGGTTGGAAAATTATATCACCCTGTCCTTTTGTGGGTTCAGCTGCTCTAGAAATTGCTTTATGGCATTATTTAAATGTGTTTTGGGGAGAGCTCAGGGGAATCACTGCTTTCCTCCCTAGCCCCTTCCTCGTGTCTTGGCTCTGCCCACCATAATAATAAATCTAACCTATTTTTGACTTTGTTCTAGGCCTACCAGTGTCCTGATAGCTCAATATCCATTGCAGAGGGCTTGACCAGCCTTGTTTCTTCTGATCTCTTGTGAGATTTGCCCCTATTTTAGGACAATTTTTGAATTAAAGCAAATGTTCTTTTTCTCACCAAGTGTCTGCCCAGGCGTAAATGATGACAAAGCTTGCTGACTACTTGCTTCAGTGCATATTGTGCACCTGTAATATCATACCTTATTTCTTTTAAGTCTGGATGACAGACGACTTTATTTCTTTGGGTTCAGCAAACAATCATTTTACAGTGACTCTTTCATTTTATGTTCCCAAACACATCCTGGGGATTGTTTTCCTGATTTGTTGACAGTGCAAAAAACTTCAGTGGTAAAAATAATGTTTGTTGAGAAAGTTGGCTTAAAAAAAAAAGAAATCTGTACAATTCCATGTTAGATTGTTGCTGGAATAGCCTACATCTTCATTGAGCCACAGGAAGATCTTGTTTGAGCCTTTGACTCCTAGAAAATTTCCTCTGTCACCAGTAAATCTGTCAGCAACGTGACCCAAGGGGAGAATTTATATGTATGGTGTTTTTTTCCTTTTCTTCATTAAACATATAAAGTATTGCAATGGATGAATGTCATAACAAATGGCAAATGGAAAAGAAACATTAATTGACTAATGCTTTATAAAGCCTATTGTTTTAAAAAGAATCCACTCATGGCAGTAGATAGTAAGGCTGCTTAACTTTGCAAATGAAACAGTTCATTAAAGGTAACCCTTGCCAATTATGAAAGAAGTCCCAATTCCTATGGGTGAGTTGTTCTGAGGATTAAAATATCTCACAATACAAAGACTGAAAATATACTGCTCAAAAAAAGATAAAAGAAGTCCCATTTGTCTTCTCAAAATCTGTGGTGATTTCACATAATGGAAGCTAAACATAAATTCTAAACTGGAAAGTGAAACAGACATATTTTATAGTGTTCATCATTTTAAGATATAGTTTGTGAGGAATCAAATTGTACCAAGATTCTATACTCTGAGAAATGATGTCATGATATTTCTTATGATGAGATTTTAAATTGCGGTAAAATGAAGAATGGAAAAAAAAGTAGATGAGATAGACCAAAACTCCACAAAATGATGTGCCTCATTCACGTTAGTAACGCACACACATTCTGCAAGCTTCTTGCCATGATTCTAATTCATTCTGTAGACTAAAATACTTAGTTTTCAAAGATTAATTCTGCTCTGGGATTTAGGATTATGTCTGGAAGGAATTTCAGAGTTCATCCAGTCAAATCTCTTCATTTTGGGGAACAGTAAATTGGTATTCAGAGAAGGTCGATAACTTACCTAAGGTTACATACCTAGTAAATGGTGGATCCTGGTTTTATACTCAGGTACTCCGACTCTTACTCCAGAATTATTTCTACTGTATTATAATTAATTTATTTTCAAATCTCCAACAGAATTTTGAGAGGCCTGGTGAAGCTGGTGTTCATTCTATTGGTATAGTTATGACTTGGGAGAGAAGGTTAAGTGTATTTAAATACATGCTTCAATTTTCATTTAGGGGTGTTAGTATTTCCATCAGGAGCTCTGCTTGGTTTCAGCTCCATGAACAACATGAACATGTCCTGACTCTGAGAACCCCCTCAGGAAATGCCCTCTCCGTTTTATTTATTGTCTTCCTCATTAAAATGTAAGCTCTTTGAGTGCAATAACTATTTCTGATGAATATATTTTGTGAATAAGTTTTATAAACATTTTACAAACACGAACTTGTATCCCTAGCACTTTGCACAGTGTATCAAAATGAGCTTTAAAAGTTTTAGATATGGCATTTGTTTTCACATCATAGTCATTACTACGTCCCCTCTCAACACCTTTCTCTATGAACAAAACAAAACAAAAAACAAGTGAAACTAACAAGTTTTTTTTTTTTTTTTTTTACCATATTTGATAACGTATGAATCATTAAACATACATAGCCCCCTACCTATCAAAGAAAAGAATAGTCAGGTACATTTCCTTATTTCTTTTCTTGGGCTAAGTTTGGTTATTATAATAAATCAATGTGAAATTTTGTTTTATTTTTCTTTTAACTTACATTGTTGTAATCATAGTGAAGGAGGCACATATTTGTAAATGAAGTATTTGTAAATGAAAATGTTCATCAAAGTTAAAGATAAAAAAACTACTATTAGAATCCACAATTCTTTTGAGAACTGTTTCTTCGTGTCAGTAGTGTCAAACTCAAAAAGAAATGGATCCCTTCACAATATTGACTTATCATATCCCTTTTCTTATGGATCAGCTAGGTGGTGCGGTGGATAGAGCACCAGTACAGGAATCAGGAGGACCTAAGTTCAAATCTCACCTCAAACACTTGACACTCACTAGCTGTGTGACCTTGGGCAAGTCACTTAACCCCAATTGCCTCATCTTGGGTCATCTCCAGTCATCTTGATGAATATCTGGTCACTAGATTCAGATGGCTCTGGAGGAGAAGTGAGGCTGGTGACCTGCACAGTTCTCCCTCACTCAAAACAAAGTCAAGTGCAAGTCATGACATCATTTCTCTGATGGCATACTCTTCTTTGGCAATGAAGGACGAACACAGACACACACCTTTTATAGATTTTGATTCTGTTAAACATTTCTCAACTAAATTGTTGTCTGAATATTTGAGCATTACTTAGAGAGAGAGAGAGAGAGAGAGAGAGAGAGAGAGAGAGAGAGAGAGAGAGAGAGAGAGAGAGAGAGAGAGAGAGAGGAAGGAGAGTTTGACATCTCTTTTTAGAAGATAACTCTTGGTTTGGCATATTCATATTAATATTCTATATATCTTGGATATAAGGCTCTAAAAAGCAATACTTAATGCAAAGATTATTTTCTGAGCTTATAGTTTCCTCAGTCTTTAGTTTATCTTCCCAACCTAGCTACGTTGATTTGGTCCATAATGCTCTTTTCCCATAAGAATGTAAATTCTTTTGCTTGTATCTTTAGCCATTTGGTACAATGCCTTTGAACGTATTAAACACTTAACAAACGCTCTAATTTATATCATCCTGAGACAAAGATAGTTAAAGCAGGAATTAGTATATCTGGGCTTTGTCTTAGATCACTCAACTGTCTCCTTGTTCAAATCTCATGAGTAAGACCATCAGGATACCCTTAGTTCTCAGGCATGGATAGATGACAGACTTGGCTATAGAAGTCCACTGAGATGATCATACTTTGCCCGTGCCTTTGATGATTCCAACAAATATTCTTCAGTCTTTTCTAACTCTTTGTGCTCCTATGGACCATTCTGTTCATGAGATTTTCTTGGCAAAGACACTGGAGTGGTTTGCCATTTCCTTTTCCAGTTGATGAAAACAAACAGAAGTTGTGACTTGTCTAGGGTCACACAGCTAGTTAGTGTCTAAGTCTAAATCTGAATTCAGGTCTTCCTGATTCCAGGCCCAGCATTCTATCTACTGAGCCATGTAGATGCGTCTGATTCCAATATATAGATAAAAAATGAAAATTTCAATCAGTGATCTGTTCATCGCTTTTTTCACTTTCTGTGACTGGATGATTTTTGCATTCAATCCAGTAAGTGCCTACTCTGTGCTGAACACTATGGGCACAAAGACTAAAACAAAATCATCTTGACCTCAAGGAACTTACATTAGTTAGATGGAGTCATAGCTCTTAGATATTTGCAAAGAAGACTTGAAAATCCACATGTCTCTTTGGTTTCTAGTATCATACTCTTTAGGTCTTACAAAAAAAAAAAAATCAGTTGCTATTTGTTTCTACCATACGCACATTTCTATTATGGATACTCTGGCTACTGAATCTGATTTCAGCTCACATCTCGGAAAAATATACTCCAAACTTCTCTTTTTATTTTTTTAAAAGAAAATCAAATTTGGATTTAAATTATTCAGGGTCACTGGGTAGCTGAAGGCAAGGATTGGTGGCAGAGTGCTAAATCAAAAGACCATTTTGCAATGTGGAATCTTAGTGTTTAATCCAAATGTTTTCTTGTGAAAGTTTCAGGCTGTGCTACCCCATTCCCCCATCTCTAACCCTTACAAAAATTTGTCCCTCTGATGCCAAATGTGTTGTCTTCACAAATACTAGTTTCAGGGGGGAAAACTGCTTGTGCTTGCTGTTTTGGGATGAGAGAGTATTTTTTAATTAAAATATTTAAAGAAACAAGTTTTTGCCTTTTTCCTACTTTGAAGTCAATTTGTACTAAATGCCTGCATCAATATTTATAGAAATCTGACGGGTTTACATCTATTCATGGGACAGATAAAATAGAAATAGCTTCCATTTTGAAAAATGTCAACTTGACAGTTGTAGAGGGTTAATCAATATATCTTCCTGTGCTAAGGAATTTTATTGTGTTTTCTTATGGAGACTGGGGTCATGTCCATCAGAATCTTGTTGAGCACACTAAGGACATCTTCTGATTCTGGAGAACTTATTACACGACATTAAAGCAGATAATCAAGTCTCTTTTTGTCTACAGAATCAACCATTTGTACTGAGCTTAAAAAATTGAGGCAGTAGACCTGTGGGCCTCAAAGAAAGACTGAAAAATCCAGAGACCAAAGACAAGATCTAGTTCTAGGGATTGGAGGTTTGAATTGTTGCTTTTAGAAGTGACAAACAGAAAAAGTGTCAGGGATAGATTTGAAATTAGAGTCAAGAATGGGGAACCTGTGGCCCCTTAGGTCTTCAGTCTTTGACTGATTGTGTGAAGTTTGGATTCAGCCAAAAGACCGCACTTGAGGAGCTGGAGGGTGACATATGGCCTTGAAGTTGCAGGTTTCCCACCCCTGAACTAGATTCTCTGACTCCCCAGCCAGTAGTTTTTCTTCTATGTCATGCTGTCTCTTCAAATGACACACTGGGTTTAAGTAATACAGAGTTAAAATCAGTACAACGTATTATAACTTGAAATTGTCACTTTAGTGACAATATCTTTCAAGGGAAAAAAAATAAGTGCTAAAGTGACCAAACAGTTCAATTGATAGAATTGTAGTGATGAGTAAGAGAAGCCTGAGTGAGGACAGTCTGAGGTCTAAGGATTTTAAGTCTGATAATGTGTCTGTTGACCTTTTGGAAACCAAGAGAACTTTCTCCCAACCCTCAAATAGGGGACATGGGAAGCTCCTTTGTGAGCTTGACTATAATTTATCTGGAATTAGGGAAGACAGAAAAAAAGACTAAAAAAGAGGGTCTTAGAAAAAGACAGTTGTCAGAAGTTACTGTTAAGATCAATCAGCAAGTCAAGTGAAATCAGCAAGCATTTAAGTACTTAATATGTGCCAATACTGTGCTAAGCACTGGGAAATACTATACACACACAAATACACACATATACACACACACATGTAGATAGATAGTAAAAGTAGTCCCTTTCCACTAGGAGCTTACATTCTGACAGGGCAGAGAACATACAAACATATAAGATATCATCTATCGGTCTATCTACACACACATACACATATGTATAAACGTATATGTATTTAAAATTTTAAATATGTAAATTCTAATTAATTTTATTTCAGTGTTAATATATAAATTATATGATTACCTATGAATTTATTATTTCATTGACATTCATTTAATAAATTTAAATTTAATTTTAATATGGAAATTTAAAATTTAAAGCTGAGTTTTTTGAGACCTGAGGAAGGTAGGGGAGCCAGGAAGGCAGAGACAAAGAAAGAGAACATTCCAGGTATGGCATATAGTCAGTGAGAGTGCACTTGGAAATTGAGTGCTTTGAGTGAGGATCAGTAAGGCCAGTATGATTGGATCATATAATACATATAGAGGAGTAAAATGTAAGGAGACTGAAAAGGTGGGAAGTGGCCATGATACGAAGTTTTAGAAGTTAAATAATGGGTAGTATTTAGATATGAAAATTTACCTTTCTTTGGGCAGAGCACCCTTAGATAAGGGCATGATATCCCATGAGGGGAGGGAATAGGAGAGAAAATGAAATGCAGAGGAGAGGTTGAGTTGAGTTGCCCAACTGAAACTGGCCAGCTGGGTCCCCATTGGGCTATTCACACGTTGTGGTTTGCCCTTCCTCCTCAAAGAGGATGGAGAGTATATACAAGATATGCGGCAAAGGATAGAAGTAACAAGACTTGGTGACATTGGATATGGAGAGTGTGAGGAGTCCAGGGTAATATTTAGGTTGTAAATCTGGGTGACTAGGAGGATAGCGTTATCCTTGACAGTGATCAGGAAATTAAGAAGAGGGAAGGAAGATTCCTTTAGTTTAAGATGCATGTGGGCAATCCACTTCACAATTTCTAATAAGCAGTTGAGGATGAGACTGGAGCATAGAAAAGAGGTTAGGGTTGGATACATAGTTCTTAGAATCATGTATTCGGAGGTCATAATTGGATCAATGGGAGCTGATGAAGTCATCAAGGGAGGCAGTAGAGGGAAGCCATCAGCCTGGGACAGAGTCTTGAGGAATAATTATGATTATTACATGAAGAGGATAAAGATCCAGCAAAGGAGATTGAGAAGGTGTAGTCAGATGGGTAGACTCAGAACCAGTCAGTCAGTTAGCATTTGCTAGTTAGTACTTTAAGGCTAGTTAGCACGTACTTTGTACCAGTTACTGTTCTAAGAAAAGTAAAAGATAATTCTTGATCTCAGGGAACTCATAGTATAAGTTGGGAGACAACATGCAAGCAATTACGTATAAATAGAATATATAAGGTGTCCCCTAAGTCTTAGTGCAGGCTAAACTTTGATTGTTTAAAATGCACTAAGATTTTGGGGAGGACACCTTGGATATAGAATAAATTGGAGATAATCTTAGAGGAAAAGCACTGAGATTAAGGAAAGCAGGGAAAAGCTTCTTGTATAAGAACGGAGTTATGATTTGAAGAAAACTAGGGAAGCTAAGAAGTAGATATGACAAGGGAGAGAGTTCCAGGCCTGGGGGACAGTCAGAGAAAACAATACATACCTGGATGTGGAGTGTCATGTATAAGGAAAAGGCCAGTATCACTGAAACCAGCAGAGAACAGTGTCACAAAAGCCTGGACAGAAGAGAATATCAAGGGAAGGAGAGTGATTACTGTCAGAGGCATTAATGACTTCCCTGCTATTTGCAAAGAAATCAGTTTAAGGGCTGGGAGAAAAAAAGACAATCTCAACTGCCATGGAGCTTACATTCTAATAGGAGAGGCAATGCCATATATAAGTATAATCTTAAATATTCAGATAAGTAATTGATCTCACTAATTTGTGAATTTCTTCCATTGATATAGATGGCAACCACCCATGCCTGACCCTCCTATGTGACTTTCATGCATGTCTTCCCAAAAGTTCATCAAAAGGGACCCACCCAACACCCCGAAGTCTTTCCTTGCTTTTTCCTTATATTGTGAGGGTATCAGTGCAGCATGCTTGCCATTCATCTGTCATCTCTCATCCTTATTACCTGACCAACCCATGTTTCTTTCTGTCACATAATTCCTTGATGACATCCTTTACTGCTGATCTTATGTGGCATTTCTCAATTGTTTCACATTGCTGTCTATTCTGCACCCATTATATACCTTTCTCTTTCCCTCTGTGTGATGGTCATCTTTAATTATTCAGAGGTAGTGGTGTTGCTGGTCTCTCTGCCATATGGTCAAATATTTGTATTAAAAGGATGGGCTTTTGGTTTTGTGGGATGCTTGGGGTCAGTGACATAGTTTTGCAATTTCCTGAAAGTAATCTAACCCACTTTCTTCTTTCTCTTCAACAGTGAGTCTGTCTTATTATTTACCCTATTGCTTCTACCAGAAGCATAAACTATTGGACAAGCTCTATAAAGTGAGCATTCCAAAGTGTGCTGAAATCTGTGTAATTGGTAACGTTCATCCATTTGATTTTTTTCTGTGTGGATGAATAGGACTATCTCCTTTAAATGATTGCAGTGTGTTACAGGAGCTTTAACTTATATGTGTGTGTGTAAAAAGGGAGCATCAGTTATCCATGCATTGTGTAATAGATTATGGGAAAGGAGTTTTAGGGGATGAATACAAGAAATGATTGATTAATAAACATATATTAAGCATTCACTATATGATAAACTCTGTGTCATGTGCTGGGTGCAAAATGAGAAGAAAACAGCCTCTTCTTCAAGGAGTTTAAAGCTTTCATTTCATTTTCTATTGGCATAGGAAGGAGAGACTAGTAAGAATCTATAAGGGACATTAATTGTTCTTACCTTTAAAATAGCTTCTGCTTGGACTTCTTTTTAGTTATTTTTTTGACTTCTGTCTGTTTCTGCTGCCATTAGCCATCTGGGTTACAGAATGGAATGGGGTCCACTGCTCATGGTTTTGGTCGATGTGGGGGATGACCAATAGCACTCTGAACTCACCACCTGAATCTAGGATTTTGTCCTCATCTTAATGCTATGGTAGTCTGAATCAGACAGCTGATCCACTACCGCCAATTGCGGTTTTGAATAAAATGGGTAGAGCCTATTGGATGAAACTTGTTAGTCAATTTTTTGTCTATTAAATTGTACTCTCTCAAAGGACTGGAAAACAGAAATGTTTGTCGATGGCATTATCCTCGTAACAGTGAACAGATGTCACCTCATAATAAAGCATGTGATCCAGTTTTACTTTGCTCACCAGAAGAACCATCTATTAACATTAAAAAAGAAACTTCTGCTGCATGTCCTGCAGGCTAGCCTTCTAATTGAGTGCTTGGTTGGCATCTATCTCTGTTTCCCACTGGCATGTCATAATGTGAACAGGCAGAATGACACCATGACAGATGGACAAGAGAACAACAATGCCAGGAAACCAGCATGTGAAATAGGTTTGAGTAGCTGATACTGGATTCTTGCTCAAGAAAATTAACATGACAGGACTTGATGACTGCCTTGCTGTTTCTGAGAAGTGAGCTGAGCAAACCCACCTTGAATTAATCCTACCTACTTGAAACTAATCTAGAAGCATTTTAGTGGTTAGAGTAGGAGAAAATCAAAAGATTGAAAGACAGTATAGTAATTATTTGATCCATGAAAGGCCAGTTATTCATTAGTATCTGTCTGTCAGATATTTACCAATTTGCATATCTAGGGTACAGATTTCCATTCTACTTTATACATTAGAAAAATCAGATTTATAACTGAGGTCTAATAGCTAAGGCGATCTATATAGGTTATCTCTTAAAAATCAATTAAAGACAACATATAAATCCTTGCACTAAGATAGCAAGGCTCAGGGAGTTGTGCAGACAGTTGGTGTGGTATAATGTATGCATATTGGACTTGTGATAAGTAGGATCTGGGTTTGAGTCCAGCTGTAAGTCACTTCACTTCTATGCCTCAGTTTCCTAATTTATAAACTGTGAATATGAATATCATTGCTGCAAAAACAGGTGATATGATGTAGACAAAAAACTCTGAAAATCCTAAATGCCATGTAGTTATTAGCTATTATCATTATTGTGTATTACACATATATAGTATACAATGATAGAAATTCTATTTCCTACTAAGTTTATTTATTATCTATTGTAGCAGTTGGTTTCACAGAGTATTCAAACAATATAAACCTTATTGTTTAAGTGAAGACACCTAAAACCCCCAACACTATCGAAATTATTTACACTCTCTTTTGTAGAAATTACTTTCAAAGACAAGGTCTAAGATCTTAGAAAATTAAACACATAGTGAAATGTCTGAAAAATAGTCTTTTAAGTCAAAACACTGTCGAAAGGAGCATCAAAACATTTAACTTGTAGAAAAATAATTACTTCATGCCATGACACTTGATAACTTCACTGTAGGTAAAATTATTGTTGTTCTGTTGGAAATCAAACATAACATATTTCTCTACTTTTAACCACAAATGACTTTTTCTGCCTGCCTGACTTTGTAATCACAAAATGTCAGAATGCCATTTGCATATACCTTCATTTGCAAGAGCAAACACTGTCGAGACATCATTTTTGATACTGTAAAAAATAAGGGGAACTTATAGCCCTTCTCAAAGTTTCTTATTTAACTGAGATACTGACGAAGATGAATTGAGCTACTCCAGTGTTAGGTTACTCCATGCATGATTGGGCAACTTTCAATTATAGAATTCTTCAAACCTCCCTTGAACAGGGCTAGTTATTAACATTGGCCTCACACTGAGATAAAACCACACTTTCAATCTTAAAGCACTTATGGTGTGGAAAGCACTACTGCTGTTCGAGGCTTGCTGGTTTCCTACAGCTCAGGTTCATTTTGTCATCACCAAGAGAAATTTAGCCTTTTGTGAATGTTTAGCTCATGTCAATAGGAGAAAAGAGATGAAATGCTGGCTAGTTTCAGGGTAGGACATATTAAATTCAGCCCCTACTGCTCTCTTACTTACCTCTCTAAAGGACAAACTTCTTTCATTTCAAGAAAGTCTGCCATTACATTTTAGGCAAAAAAAGAGGGGAAAATGTAGTTTGCACAGAAATTAATAACAGTAGTAATTTTTAAAAGCCGAGTGATCACAATGGAAATTTTAAAAAAGCAATTGTCAATGGAAGAACTGCTTTGAATTTTCTCATTTTCTCAAATGCTAGCCGCCTAACAAATTGGTGCCAAGAATTCATTGAGGGAGCAGCGTATAAATGTGTTATGTAAAATTGATATATCTACAATGGGAACTCTGCACACTGTATTTCCATTTGGTCAAAATTAAGGAAAAGGACATTAGTTGTTTGCCATGAAGAGGAATGTTCTATAAGTTTCAAGCAAGATAAAGGAGCATTTGGTTTCTGTTGTTAGTTTTAGTTATAGTACAATTCAGCTTAATCCCATAAACATTTATCAAGCATCTACTACATAAAAGGCACTCTGTTAAGTGTTGGAGCTACAAAAAAACAAATAAAATAGACAAAATAGGATATTTATATATGCCTTAAGAATTTCAAAGCACTTTTCTTAACTGCATTTCATTTGATTCTTACAATAATTTGTCATCCCATGGATTAGGAAAGAGTGGTCAAAGATGTTAAATGACTTGCCCACCATTTTACCACTACAAAATACTGTAGGCACAATTTGAACTTGGATTCTGCTGTCTCTAAACAAGTTAGGGATTTTTATTCCTTTCACTCTATCATACTACATCCAATGGGTGTTTTCAGGAGACTTCTTACGGTGTGGTATGTAGAAAATGATCAATGGTAGGGATAACCCAAGGCCAGGGATGACCCAAAGCCAAACTAACTCAGGCTCCACATCTAACATCTGAGAGTTAAGGGGACAGAATTGTTTCTATTTGTTTGGTTTGTTTTGTTTTGATTTCATGCCCCAGTGGAGCTACTGTTATTTAATTATCTTGAGGGGAGACATTTCCAGTCTAATGAAAGGCTGTGGATTGAGGGGAATATTATAAGGGATTATTTAGGTGCAGGCTTTTTGTGTTGGGTGAAGGTTGAGCCCAGGCCTATGTATGAGTAGTTCCCTGCTATAAAATTCTTGTAATGGCAGCAGCTGTATCCGTGTCATCTTTTCCTGTGGAAATTCTTCCTTTTTCTATAAATCTATTCTATTGGTTCCTATAAATCTATTCCTAAAAATGTATATGAAATTGAACTTCAGAAAGATGAAAGAGTAATAAATAATTTGTTATTTCAGTCGTGACCAACTCTTCATGACCCTATTTGGGATTTTCTTGGCAAAGATACTAGAATTGTTTGCTATTTCCTTCTCTAGGAATTATATAATTATTGTAAGGTATTATAATTTGCACCTGACAACAAATTTAAAAAAGGAAAATTATATTGCCAACCCTCCTTCTAATAGATAAAGTTAGTAAGTACCTTCTGCCTGGTGTTCTTAAAGTTTACACAGTACTACTTATATCTAATTTGATCCTTAAAACAGACATATAAGAAAGGACAAAAGGACAGTGATTTGGAACTAGAAGGCACCTTAAAGGACAAATAAGTCCAAAGTCTTTAATGTATGGCAAAAAAATACCAAAAGAGGTTAAATGACAGCCCCAAATCACACAGTAAGTCCAAGAGGTGGGATTTCAAACCAAGTCCTCTGACACTCTGTTTTCCACTCTTTTATACTGTCTCTACTGTACTAAGTCAGTTCTGCTGTAATGGGACATAGACTTTCCTAAAAAATCACTGAACTATTCAATATTGTGCAATAAAATCTCAGAGCTTATGGAAAAAAAACTCCAAAACTTCAGTGATGGTTAAAAAAATAAAAGGTAGGAAACTAATAAAAACTGTAGCACAGTTATATATATATATAAAATGGTTGAGAAAGACACAAATATTACAATATGCAGTGACTTAGTCAGCTGCCCCAGGCTGTTGCTCATCTGTGCCCTAGTTCCCAAAATTGATGGCTATGGAGGAGTCAGCAAACAGGAGAAGTGGCAGAGTAGATTTTGTGGGCGCAGACAAGCCCTTTTCCACCCACAGTTTCTACTTCACCACAAGACGTACAATAATATGACACTTGACCTTGAGAACGACATGATGTTTGTCTGTGGCAATGGGTGTGAGAAGGGTTACAGTTATTGTGAAGGAGAAAATCCAACTTTTTAAGAAAACATATGGGTAAATTGAGGTAAGAGGTAGATGTTTAAAGAGTTTTGAATGTGTTTTCTACATGGGTCATATGGGTGTAGTTTTTTGTTTTTCACTGAAGAAATTGCACGAGGAAAAAGAAAATTCCTGTTATACTCGAATTGTTCCCTAATATACCAATCACATAGAAACAAAGTTTGTGTTTTCAAATATTATGGGAAAACTGATTATATTGCTATCCCCATTTTATAGATGAAGATATTGTGGCTCAAAAAAGTTAAATCATTTGTTCATGATCACATTACATATGTGTGTGTACATATGTATATATACATATTTATATCGATCTATGATATTCGATATTATTTGCACACATAACTGGAAGGGGGAGGTTCAAAAGATAGAAAAGATAATTTCTGTTAATTAAGGAACAATTAAAATAGAGAGGTGGAAGAGTGTTTTCCATGTAGAATGCTGCATGTACTTTCACTACATTATTAGTTTATTTTAATTATTTTACTTTTTAGTAAGAGACCTCTCACTGAGCAGTGATTATTTGAAAACAAAGTCAAGAAGCATTTAATAAGCACTTACATTCCAGGTAGGTATGTGCTAAGCACCAAGGTAAAAGAAAATCAAATACTTCGTCTCTGATATTTATTATAACAATGTATACAAAATATGTTGGAATTAACAGGGATACAATTGCATTAAGAGGGATGGTGAAATAATTCTTGCAGTTTTTTCTGGGAATTGAAGGAAACTAGAGAATTGAGTATAGGAAATGAGAAGGGAGAGAATTCTAGGCATGGAGATGAGTCAGAGAAAACATAGAGGCTAGTTATAAATTTTGATGTGCTATGAATTGCAAAGAATTCAAGGTTACTGGATTGTGTAGAGTGGGGAAAGTATAAGGAGTTTGGAAACATAGGATAGTGCCAGGTTATAAAAGCCTTTAAGCCAGAGATAGAGAATCACAGTAGATGTAATATACAATTTTGTAATATACAATTTTGATAACACTCAGAATACTACATCTTAACCCCAGCTTCTGGAATAAGAACTTACTGTTCAACAAAAATTGCTGGGAAAACTGGATAATGGTGTGGCCATAACTAGGCATAGACCAATGCCTGACACGGTACACCAGAATAAAGTCCAAACGGGTATATGATCTCGGTATAAAGATTGAAACTAAAACAAATTAGTGGAGCAATGGTATCAGATTTATGGAGCTAGAGAAGAATTTTTGACTAAATGATAGATTAAAAGCATTTTGAAATGCAAAATGGATAATTTTTGATTACATTAAACTGAAAAGGTTTTGCACAACCATACCCAATGCAACCAAGATTAGAAGGGAAGCAAAAAACTGGGAAAGAATTTTTGCAATTAGTATCTATGATAAAGGCCTCATTTCTAAAATATATAGAGAACTGAGTCAAATGTACAGAATACAAGTCATTCCCCAATTGATAAATGGTCAAAGGATATGAACAGGCAGTTTTCAGAGGAAGAAATTACAGCTATCCATAGTCATATGAAAAAATTCTCTAAATCACTATTGGAGAAATGCAAATCAAAACAACTCTGAGATACCACATCCTCCTATCAGATTGGGTAACATGACAAAACAGGAAGATGAAAAATGTTGGAGAAGCTGTGGGAAAGCTGAAACACTAAGTCACTGTTGGTGGAGCTGTGAGCTGATTGAGAGCACTTTGGAACTTTACTCAAAGGGCTATAAAAATGTGTGTACTCTTTGATCCAGCAATGCCCACTTCTAGTGTTGTATCCCCAAGAGATCATAAAAATGGGAAAAGGTTCCCCCATGTACAAAAATATTTATAGCAGAACTCTTTGTGGTGGCCAAAATTGGAAATCAAGGGGATGCCCATCAATTGGGGAATGACTGAATGAACTATGGTATATGAATGTAATGGAATACTATTGTGCTATAAGAAATGATGAACAGGAAGACTTCAAAGAGGTGTGGAAAGACTTATATGATCTGATGCTGAGCGAAAGGAGCAGAACCAGGAGAACTGCTCAGCAACAACCACAGTGTGCAAGGATTTTTTCTGGTAGACTTAGAACTTCATTGCAATTCAAGGACTTAAAAAATTCGCAATGGTCTTTTAAGGCAAAATGCCTTCCACATCCAGAGAAAGAACTTTGAAATTCAATTGCAGAATGAAGCAGACCATTTTCTTTTGTATTATGTTTTGGTTTGTTATATGATTTCTCCCATTCATTTTAATCCTTCTATGCAACATGACTACGATGAAAATGTATTTAATAAGAATGTATGTGTAGAATCTATATAAAATTGTATACCATCTCAGGAAGGGAGGGGAGACATTGGGGGGAAGGAAGGGAGGGGAGACATTGGGGGGAAGGAAGGGAAAGGAGGGAAATAGATATATCTAAGTTATATGACAGTGATTATAGAACAATGAAAATAAATAAAAAAAGAAAAAAACACTACATCTTAATTATTCCCTAGGCTGCCTGGGCTCCCTGAGTTCAAAGATCCATCCATTTCCTAATTTTTTCCCTTCTAACCACTTTTTCCCCTGTCTGTCCATCTAGTTCCTGGTTCCAACAATTGCTTGCCTCTTTCCCTTTTACAGGTTATTGCCACATATTGCAAAAAAATAAAATAAGCTTTTTCATAGGATATTCAAGATATTCAAGGGGAAAAATTATGTCAGAACCAATAAACCAAGATTAATTAACTATAATAATAATTATAGCTTATTAGATATAATAATAACACTTATATAGCACTTACATTGTTATTAGGTCTGAGTCCAGATCTGAATTTAGGAGCTGGATTCTCGTGTCAGTGCTCTACCTACTTCATCACCTATTTCTGTATGTACAAACAAATAAACAAAAAAAGAAAATAATTCAGTTGAAAATGGATACTTTGCACTCTGCAAAGTTATTATGTAAAATAAATTAATTCCAACTAAATGGAAATATGCAGCATGTATTCAAATATTGCTGCTATTTCATGGGCTTCATTATTTGCACTAATCAGGATTTTGCTATACTTGATTTCTAATTTCTAACTACCTATAGTTCTCTGGGTTTAGTATGATCTATCCTGGGTCCTTTTAGACAGAATAGGATCTTTCACATACCCAGTTACCCAAACCCTGACTAATTTAAGAATTTATCCACACTGAGTCCATCTCAGTCAATTAACACAATTCTTGATAGAATCTCAGCTTGTTTGGTGGATTTCCAGTATTTGATTCATATACCACATTATCACTTAGCTAACTAATAATCTCATTGCCAGAAACCTGTAGATAATTTCACTCACTTAAAAAATAATCCTAATAAATCAAGCTGAGGCATACATTCCAATCTTCAGAATGATAATCTTTTCCCTCATCAATGCTGTAAATTCAAAAAGCTTTCACAACAATTACTAACTTAGTAGATCAGGAGATTTGAGAAAGGAGTCTATAATTAAACAGTGTTTGGCACCTAGTAGAAGCTTAATAAATGCTTGTTGACTTGACTTTAAAAGGGAGATTTCAGGCTGGTTAAAGAAATGGGCTTTTGCAAAAATAGTGGTTACCCATTTAGGGAACATTTCTGTTGGTGCCGAGTTCCAGTGGACATGAAGAAGAATTTGAGTCCTTTTCATTTTTTTTTTCATTTTTTCAGGCAATATTTAGTATGCATTTGCAATGTAACATTATGCTGGCCTATGGAAGACATAAAGATGAATGGGGTATAGCTTCTGACTTCAAGGAATTTGTCATCCAGTAGAAAAAATAAGAAATGCCTAAGTATAACATAAGGCAGAATATAATGTGTCCTTAGAGGTAAAAACACCAGAAGTTGTGGAAGAATATATCATTCATGTATCCATCTGCCCCTGTTTCCTGCCTTACCTGTCTTCAATGATTAGTCTATAACTCTGCAGTGTAACTCCATGACTGACATAAGGAAATCAGCTACTAGGTCATTAAGTCATCTTGATGTGAATGACTAATTTAGGCAATCTGGACTAAAATTAAAATCATTGAGGACCTCTGAGAGTTAGAAGATTTGTTTAAACAATTACGGAAATATTCCCCTAAAAGAGATTATTATTTCATTATAAGTCAATAGCTCACCATTTAAAAGCAGCCATTTTTTCAGTGGAATGCTTGTCTGTGGAATTAACAGTAAAAACTGTGGTTTTTTTTAAGGTTTGTCATTTTTCAAAGGTTTAGCTGAGCAATTTACAGTTTTTACAAAGAAATCAAAGGTTTATGGGTAATATGTGAATTATAGGAAATAAATTTGTCCTTTTGGGGGAATCACAAGCCTTTTTATATAAATAGTTTTTCATTTTTCCCCAATTACATATCAAAAAAAATTTTAACATTCACTTTTACAAGATTTTAAGTTCCAAATTTTTCTCCCTCCCCTCCCTTGTCTCCCCTTCCCTCTTCAGGAAATGGTAGGCAGTTTGATATATAGTTTGATATACATGTAGTATCATGTAAAACATTTTCAGATTTGTCATAGTTGTGAAAAAAGAAACAGATCAAAAGGAAATAAAATGCTGATAAAGAATAAAATAAGCGAAAAAAATTGTGCTTCGATCTGCATTCTGAGTCCATCAGTTCTTTATCTGGATGGAGGCAATATTTTCCTTCATGAGTTCTTTGTACTTGCCTTGGATCATTGTGCTGTTGAGAAGAGCTGAGTCACTCAGAGCTGGTCATCACAAGATGTTGCTGATACTGTGTACATTGTTTTCCTGGTTCTGTTCATCTCATTTTGCATATTTGTATAAGTTTTCCCAGGTTTTTTCTGAAATTTGCCTGTGCAACATTTCCTATTGCACAGTGGTATTCTTTTGCATTCATATACCACAGGTTGTTCAGCCATTCCCTAATTTATGGGCATCCCTTCAACTTCCAATATTTTGCTACCATGAAAAGAGTTACTATAAATTTTACATGTTGGTCTTTTTTTCTTATGATCTCTTTGAGATACAGACCTAGTAGTGATATTGTTGGATCAAAGGGTATGCACTGTTTGGTTGCCCTTTGGACATAGTTCCAAATTGCTCTCCAGAGTGGTTATATCAGTTCAGGTCTATCCCTAATATATCCCTAATATTATATCCCTAATAATATATCCCTAATATATTCATTAGATATAATAATAAATATAGTTTATTAGATATAATAATATTTATATAGCACTTACATTGTTATTAGGTCTGAGTCCAGATCTCTCCCCTTCTTTCATCCCAAAACACCATGCATTCTGATTACTCCTCCCCACAATCTGCTGTCCCTTCTATCACACCCCTCCCTTCCCTTATCCCCATCTTCTCTCTTTTCTTGAAGGGTAAGATGGATTTCTGTACCCCATTACCGGTATTTCTTATTTCCCAGTTGCATGCAAAAACAATTTTCAACATTTGCACCCTAAAACTTTGAGTTCCAACTTCTCTCCCTTCCTCCCTCCCCTCTGAGAAGGCAAGCAATTCAATATAGACTATATATGTGTAGATTTGCAAAAGATTTCCATAATAGTCATGTTATGAAAAACTAACTGTATTTCTCTCCATCCTATCCTGCTCCCTACTTATTGTATTCTCTCTTTTCACCTTGTACCTCCCCTAAAGTGTTTACTTCTAATTATTCCCTCCTCCCATTTGCCCTCTCTTCTATTATCTCCCACACTCTGCTTATCCCCTTCTCCTCTACTTTCCTGTAGCGTAAGATAGATTTTCATACCAAATTGGGTGTGCATGTTGTTCCCTCCTTAAACCAAATGTGATGAGAGTAAGCTGCACTTTTTGCCTCTCACCTCCCCCTTTTACACTCCATTGAAAAAGCTTTTTCTTGCCTCTTTTATGAGATAATTTACCCCATTCCATTCTCTCTTTCTTCTCCCAATATATTCCTCTCTCACCACTTAATTTTATGTTTTAGATATCATCCCTTCCTATTCAACTCACCCTTTGCCCTCTGTCTATATGTGTGTGTGTATAGGTATGTATATAATCCCTCTACCTACACAAATGCTGAGAAAAGTTTCAAGAGTTACAAATACTATCTTTCCATGTAGGAAACATGTAAACAGTTCAACTTTAGTAAATCCTTAATAATTTCTCTTTTCTGTTTACCTTTTCAAGCTTCTCTTGATTCTTGTGTTTGAAAGTCAAATTTTCTTTTCAGCTCTGGTCTTTTCATCAAGAATACTTGAAAGTCCTTGATTTCATTGAATGATCATTTTTTCTCCTGGAGTATTATAGTTAGTTTTTCTGGGTAGGTGATTCTTGGTTTTAATACTAGCTTCTTTGACTTCTAGAATGTCATATTCCAAGCCCTTCAATTCCTTGATGTAGAAGCTGCTAGATCTTGTGTTATCCTGATTGTATTTCCACAATACTCAAATTGTGTCTTTCTGGCTGCTTGCAATATTTTCTCTTTGACCTGGGAACTCTGGAATTGATAATTTCATGAAAGATGATGTCTAGGCTCTTTTTTGATCGTGGCTTTCAGGTAGTCCCATAATTTTAAAATTGTCTCTCCTTTATCTATTTTCAAGGTTAGTTGTTTTCCCAATGAGATATTTCAAATTGTCTTCTATTTTTTCATTCTTTTCATTTTGTTTTGTAATTTCTTGGCTTCTCATAATGTCATTAGCTTCCATCTGTTCCATTCTAAATTTTAAAGAGCTATTTTCTTCAGTGAGCTTTTGAATCTTCTTTTCCAATTGACTAATTCTCCTTTTTAAAGCACTCTTCTCATTAGTTTTTTGGACCTCTTTTGCCATTTTAGTTAGCCCATTTTTAAAGGTGTTATTTTCTTCAGCATTTTTTGAGTCTCCTTTAGCAAGCAATTGACTTGCTTTTCATGATTTTCTTCCCTCTGTCTCATTTCTCTTTTCATTTTTTCCTCCACCTCTCTTACTTGATTTTCAAAATCCTTTCTGAGCTCTTCCATGACCTGAGACCATTGCATATTTGTTTTGGAGGGTATGGATGCAGAAGCCTTGACTTTTATGCCTTTCTCTGATGGTATGCATTGTTCTTCCTCATTGGAAAGGATGGAAGAAAATATCTGTTCACTAAGAAAGTAACCTTCTATAGTCTTATTTTTTCCCTTTTTTTGGGCATTTTCCCAGTCAGTTACTTGACTTTTGAGTCCTTTGTCAGGAAAAGGGTAAACTCTAGGAACCTGTAAGTTCTCAGTTCCTCCAAGGTGGCACAATCAAGGGAGAGGAGTTCACTCCTCTCCTGGACTGTGCTCTGCTCTGGGAGTAACCACAAGCTTTTCTGCCCAGGATTCCCTCTCCAGAACCTCCAACAGCTCTACCAGTCAATGCTCCTCCTCACGCCAGGGCTGCCACTCAGGGCTAAGACTCAGATCAGTTGCTCAATTCCCCCATGGTCTATAGGCCAAGGGCTCCAAAACTGGATGCTGTCACAGCCTGGGGCTGGGGCTAGGGCAGGACCCTGATCCCTTCTCACCCAGGTGAAAGAACTTTCTCACTGACCTTTGAAGCTGTCTGGTGTTTGTGGGTTGAGAAATCTGGGAAGTGCAGCTGCTGCCCGTGATTCCACACCCTGAGGCCTGCTCCAGTCCTGTCTATGCCATACTACTCAGTCAAGGCTGGCCAGCACTCTGCTCTGAGCCAGTGTGTCAGACCTTTCCTGTCTGCCTTCCAAGCTGTCTTGGGCTGGAAATCTCTTTTACTCTGTAGTTTTGTGGCTTCTGCTGCTCTGGAATTTGTTTAAAGTCATTTTTTACAGATATTTTATGAGCTCTGTGGGGAAAACTTCTACAGGTCTGTCCTTCTACTCTGCCATTCTTGCTCTACCACCCCCTCTACCATGAGATCTTTCTAGGCTTGAGACCACTTCCCATTTTTCTTTGGGGTTTTGACGTTATTTTCCTCCTCTGAATTTGTGTCCTGGTCTTCCTTGTCAACATAATAATGTTTTATGGTCAGATTCTGTTTTGGTTGTTGTTGCTTTCTGCTCATGGGTTTTTTGTTTTTTGTGTGTTTTGGCCTTTTTCCTTCCCTTTATATGTTTATATGCTCTGTTCTCAAGGCGGCAAGGGCACTGATTCTGGCTTGTTGTGCTAGTGGCTACAGGACCTGGCTGCTTACCTGGTACTGCAATGATGTTGCCCTGAGGCCCATGGGGGTCCCTTGTGCCTGGTGCTGTGCTGAGGGTATGGATAGAGGTTGGCTGACGCTGCTAGAGATTGTAGGGATGTGGTAGCTCACCTGAGCTGGGATATATGTATTGGTGGTGTCTGGCATGTGCTAAGTCCTAGTGGGATGCTTCTGCTTTACCCTATGGCTACACTGAAGCATGTGGCAGTCAGACCTTGAGCACATTTGTTTGCCTGGGGCTATGCTGAAGTGATGCAAGATGGTGCTGGCTGGCAGCTGCCTTTTTACTTAAGCACCAATAGGATTACAGTCTACCTGTTTGCCTGGGGCTAGGCTGAAACTAGTGATTCTCATAGCTAGAGTCTGCTTGTTCCCCTGGTTATGCTAAAGCATGGGTGTCCTGGTGTTGGCTTTTTCCCACTTCACCACCCTGGGGCTCAGGATCTCCCATTCATTTGCTGAGGTAGTGCTTGCTGCTAGTTTGCTGGGATGCTTCCTCTCCTGGGCTGCACTCCCCTTTCAAAGGGGTGAAATGGACCTTTCTTGCTGATATTCCAGGTTTCTTGGGCTAAAAGATTGCTTTACCCTATCTTTTGGCTGGTTCTGTGGTTCCAGGATTTTTTTGGGGCTCCATTTTGTGGTTGCTTGGAGATGAGTGTAGGAGGGTTTCAGCAGTTTATCAAGTTTATCACCTCCTCAACTATCTTGGCTCCAGGAAGTCCCACAAGCCTTTTTGATGATGTAATAGGATCAGTTGCTAGTCTTCACTATTGAACTTTAGACTGCCTTATTTTGATAATGTAATGGGCCATTATTTAAGGGAAGAGACAACTCTGCCCACTTACTCATCCTCCTCCTAAAATTGGGCCAAAAATGACTCTTGTTTACAGTTTTTATATACTATAATTTGATCTTTTCTCTTCTGCGTCATCCTGAGTTTGCTTGGCTTGTTTCCAGTGTGAATGCTTGCTGAGGTAATGGTTGAACATAGGATTTAATGAGACCCCATGGACCTTAGTTACTTCTCCTTTATATACATTTAATCAGAAATGACTATTAAGAAAAGTGCTTCTGTAAGGTTTCAGTGGTACCTGATTGTATTCTACATTTTATCAGGTTTATTTCTTCCTTATTTCTGTTTTTAGTCATTGCCCATGAACTCAGCATTTTAGTAGTCTAAATGTCAAATGCTTGTCAGATTACTTGCTTATATGGCTGTCTTCCTACCCATTCTTATTCTTTAATTAGTAGCTAGCATATCTACTTACCAATGGAACCTATTAGTTCTATTTTACATTCAACTTAAATTTAATTAAGCAAACATTGAGTAATCACTCCCAAATAAAAGGCATTGAGCTAGACTTATTATAAAGATGAAGAATAACATCGTTCTTGACCAAGCTGCTTGTGGACGATCAGTCAGGAATAGCAATATTAGCATTCGTGCATTACTTTAAGATCTGCAAAGCCTTTGATGAATGTCATCGAATTATATCCACATGGTACCTGGCATGTAAGTACTATTATTATTACCACTTTATAGATGAGGAAATTGAAGCAAATGGAGGTTAAGTGACTAGCTTAGGATCATACAGCTAGAAAGTAAAGTGTAAGAGGTAGAATCCACACTAAGATATTCTCATCTTCATATCCTGTATTCTATGTACTTTACCAGATAGCTTCCCTGTAGGAAGTAATTTTATTTTTAGGGGAATAGTTCTAGAATTGTTAAAAAAACAAGTCCTCTAAACTTCATGGGTTACCTGATAATACTATTTTATTTAGCTTATGTGATTGAACATTCAAATCAAGATGGCACACATATAAAAGAGTATGATTCATATTAGATAGAAAATCTTTGGAACATAGGAGAAGTCCAGACAAAAGGCTCTAAGAAAATTTGAGAAGGGTCACATTGTTTTCAGATAGAAGGATCACAGAATAGTTGATAGCTATGCTGAGGCTTAGAGGGAGATGAGGAACTTGAAAGTAAGAGAAGTGGATCTAGGCCTACTTAGGTGTGAAGGACAGGTTGCATTAATGCACATAGGTGGGAGAGTATAGGATGATTGAGGCAACATATAACAATTTATCCATTTTTTTCTGAAACATAGAGTCTATGAAAGCGAATATTATTAAATAAGACTTGTTGGATAGGTTAGAGGTACATCGTATAGGTCTTTATTAAAGAAGTGATGCGATTAGATCTTTGTTTTAGGAATATTAGTTTGGCAGTTATATGAAAGATATATGAGCAAGGAGAACCTAGAGGGAGGGAAAGCAATTGTGAAGTTATTCCAATAGTTCTAGTGAGTTCTGTAGAAAGCTCCAACTGGATTGGCAGAAGTATAAATAGAGAGGACAGATTGGATATAAGAGGTATTAGAATATAAGATAATATATAATATATTATATAAGAATATAAGAGACATGAGAGGCAAATAGAATTTTTGGGTCTTGATAATTAATTTGGTTGTGAGGGATGAATTTGGAAAGGGTCCAAGATGACTGAATTTGGAACCAAGACATTATAGAACCAGCAAAAGAAATAGCTAAACTGAGAGTAAGGGCAGGTTCAAGGCAAGAGAATGAGTACAGATTTCGACTTGTTGAGACTACTGTATAAGGAAGGCAATGGCACATGCAGGAACTCAAAGGAGAAACTCATGCTGCTGTATAGTCTTGAATGTCATGGGCATACTTTGACAAGGTTGAGAGGCCCATTGGATTGTGTTCATTTCAGGACAAGTTCCCAAGACCTATTACTGTTTGTCTCTCCATTTCCTTGTGCAGTTACCTGCCCAGGATTCTAGAGTTCAGCCTTGGTCTCAAGATTCAACCCCTGAAGCAGTTTCATGAGAGATGTTGCAAGCTTCCACTAGTATATCCCCAGTATCAATACTAGGGATATTGGACCAAGTTTGATTTGACATCTCCTGTGGAGAGGCCTCAACTATGAAGCAACCATGACCAAAAATTATGGCCAAAATAATCTTTGAATCCTTTTACTTAATACTCTATATTTAAAAAAATGTCATATGATGTAATTTACATCATGTCATGTAAATCACTCACAAAGTCAGTGGATCCTCAGCCTCTGAAATAGACATTTCTAAGAGAACAGGAAAGGACTCAGATACTGTCAAGGATAAGAAATTATCATGGTCCATCCCTTTAATGCATGCTATCAGTAATGACTTTTAGCATATTATAGAACAGCACAATATACGAGACAGAGAAACACAAAGAAGTAGAGAGGGAGGAGGAAGGAAGCAACTGATACAGACACACCAGGTGAGTGACTCAGGTAACAAGGATCCCAGACATCTACCAATCTGCAAGAAAGAGATTTCACCCGTCTGCATTGTTCTACTCCAATATTCTTGCCAAGAAAACTCAAATAGGGTCAGAAAGACTCAGACAAAACTGAAAAATGTCTGACTAAATATTTTTCTAGCATCTATCAACACAGTTACCTCTGCCATATAAGGGCAAGTTTAAAAAACACCAGCCCAGAGACTTGAGTTCTCTCTGTTTTATCAAGTGCTTATACATAGAAATCTCAAAGAGAGGGGAGAAAAACCATATCCCGAACAGGACCATTGTTTTCCTATCCTGCAGACTGTTTACCCTAACTTGCTGATTGTGATAATATTTCCCTTTATCATCAGTCCAGATGGGTATTTATTGCTTGAGAATTCTAGATAAAAGCTATAGACTAAGAACAAATTGTTAGCAGTACAACACATATGGTCATTTCAGAACTGATCACACAGAGTAACTAGTCTCATGTATAGTCATTTACTATCCAGCCTAAACTAAAGCCTCTAATTACATGAGTGTCCATGTTGCAAAGATATGGTATACTGATCAAAAACTACACTTTTTAAAAAAATCAAACTATTTATGCCTTTGGATACTTTAATGCTTCAGTTGTGTGTGTGTGTGTGTATGTGTGTACAAGAAGAAAAATTAAAATTCAATTTAACAACCCACTTTTTAAAAGCCTACCATTTTCATTGTTCTGTGCTAAGTGTAGTAGATACAAAGGCAAATGAAAAATGGAAGTGTGGTAGGTCAAGGAAAGGCTTCCTTTCTCTCTTTCATCTTTAAACTCCACATATCTATAGGCTTCTTTTCTCTCTTAAAACATACTCTAGTATCCCCTTCTTAAGCAAATGCAAGCAAATGGAAACCCTTATTCTAAACCCACCCTACCCACAAGATATTACCCAATATCATTCCCATCTTTCCTCTGTGAGACTCCTAGTCATCTGTTCTCTCTGTTCCTTTATCTGCTCTGAACCTGGCACCACCTGGTCCAGGAACTCATTACTTCATGCCTAGACTGCTACAACAGCATGATGGTTGGCCTGCCTGTCTCAAATATCTCACCACCCTATTGTTCATTCAGTTATCAAAATGTCCTTTCTAAAACATAGGTGTGACCATGTCACTTCCCAATTCAAATTCAGTGACTCTCTGTTGCCTCCAAGATCAAATATAAAATCCTCTCTTTTAAAGTCCTCAATGAACTGGTCCTTTCCTACTTTTCCAGGCATCTTACTCTTTCTCAGACATATATAAATACTCTGCAATCCAATGACACCTCCTTACTGTTCCTCACCCTAGACATTCTATCTCCTCACTCTCCAAGGCCTGGAACTAACACTCTCTCTCTCTCTCTCTCTCTCTCTCTCTCTCTCTCTCTGTCTCTGTCTCTCTCTATCTCTGTCTCCCTCTCTGTCTTTCTGTCTCTCTCCCTCTCTCTGTCTTTTTCTGTCTCTCCCTCCCTCTCTCATCTCTCTCTCTCATCTCTCTTCTTCTCTACCTCCTAACTTCTCTGACTTCCTTCAATTCTCAGCTAAAATTGCATCTTCTACAAGAATCTTTTCCAGTCCCCCTTACTCAGAGGGCCTTCTCTATGCTGATTACCTCCAATTTAACTTGTATATATCTTGTTTATACATAGTTGTTTGTATGTTGCCCCCCCCCCCACTCCCCATTAGACTGTAAGCTCCTTGAAAGCAGGAACTATCTTTTGTCTTTCTTTGCCCAGGGCTTAATCCAGTGCTTAGCACGTAGTGGACTTTTTAATAAATGGGGGGTAATAAATGGTGTAAAATAAATTTCTTAATAAGCTAGGTGGGCGAAGTGAATAGATCACAGGCAATGGAGTTAGGAGGACCTGCGTTTAAATCTGGTCTCAGACACTTGACACTTAACAGCTGGGTAACCTTGGGCAAGTCACTTAACTCCAATTGCCTTGCCTTGCCTTCCTCCCTCCTAAAACATTAAAACATTTGCTGTCTAAGTAAATGATTTTTCTTACTGCTTATTCACCTTTCATCCCCCTGAAGTCTAACTTTCATCTCAGCTACTCTGTGGAAATTATTCATTCCAAGGTGACCAGGGATTCATCTCCTACTTACCATATACAATGTCTCCTTCCTCCTCTTCCAGTCCTTATCCTCCTTGACCTTTCAGCATTATTCGACCATTTGTCCCTAGATAGTCTCTCCCTCCCTTGACTACATGGACAGAGCCGTAACTCACTGGAAAGGTGATTGATGCTTAGGGCAATCCACATTTAAAGTTCACTCATAGTACTTGGGATCCTCCAAAAGGTGACACAGCTGAGCTTAATAGCTTCTGGGAATAATTGATTAAACAGGACATGTTCTCCACCTGGCAGCCTCTTTTAGAGGCCTGATTGTCTTTGTTCTCTCTTACAGCAGCAGTAGCCTGCCTTAGGGTCTCTCTACTATTGTGTCAAGATCTTTCTCTGCCATTCCTCCAACCCCATTTTCTTCAACTTAATTTGTATTAAAAGGCTTATTTGAGGTCACTTTTCAAGAAGGCCTAGTGTGTTGTGTGGTACTTGCCTTAAGTAAAAGACCTGCTTGGTATGACTCTGCCAAGAATGCCCTCAGAGAATAAGGTAGCATATGGATATAGAAGAGAAGCTGAGGAGCCACGTGTGCTGGAATTTGTGTAGAATTATGGTTAGCAGAGAAGAAATGGTACACAACCAAGACAACAAAACACGAAAGCATGAAGTTGGAATTTTTGAAATGATTGAGCATAGGGCCATGCTTGCATAAGGACGAATTGAGATGAAAGGTCCTGATTCAGGTAAAGAACAAGCCACAATCCCCACTACCTCCAAACATATCTCTGTTCATTATAGCTACTGAAGGTGTTATGAGGAAAGTAAACTGATGAATGAATTCTTACCTAGGTCTATAGTTATTAACCTTGTCAGGGTACTTGCACTTTAAAAGAAATTTCCTGAGAAGCCAAATTGTTAATTCGTTGAATTTCAGGCTAGGCAATGAAAAGAAGTGGACAATTTCAAACATTACAGGTAAGATAATTTAAAGAAAGGGCATTCACTACATCACATTTCACTGGGAATTGCCTCTTCCTTCCACTCCAAGATTGATCCTTGCTCATGGTCTTTAACTATGGCCCATTCTTTGAGAAACAAGTAAACAGAAACCCCACAAGGAAATATTTTAAAATTAAACATAAGAATTGTTTGTTGTAAATTCATATGTATTGGAACTCTGGCTAAGTAAACTGTCTCTATATATACCCATCTTTTAAAACATAAAGCTGTAAGGTAGAGTTATGTTGTATGTTCTTCACAGAAATAGAAAAAGATGCACTTGCTATATACTTAGTCAAGTAGATATCAGTTGCAATACTGGAAGTAAAATAAAATGAGTAAAGGGGATAAAATAATGATTGTCCAGTGGGCATTTGGGATTTAAATATAAAGAGAAACCTCCATGGATAACCAAGAATCCATTGACAGATAATGTTACTATTTTTCTTGTTGTTTTAAGAATTCTAACTAATGCTTAGCAGTGCTTTAAAGTTCACAAAACATTAGAATTGTCTTATTTGATTCTCACAACATCCATGCGATATGCAAGCATATTTAGCAAAATGTTATTGAGAAAATCATAGACGTCCAGATGGAAGGATTATAGTATGACATATATAGAATTACAAGGGCCCTTAGAGGCCATCTAGTCTACCCTCCTCATTTTAAAGATGGGAAATCAGGGGACCAGGGAGGTGGTGATTTGTTCAACATTATCTAGGCACTAAGTAGCAGAGCCAGGATGTGGCTCTTACTCCAAATTCAGCAATGATTTTATTGAACTACTACACTGACATTTGTATATTCACCACCAATCATAGTTCTACCACTAGGAGGCACTTAATAAATACTTTTTCACTGATTAGCCTCCACTTCCAGTGAGAAAACTAAGGATAAACTGACTCAAACTCCTTGTTGAATGAATGACATCTAATAGATCATTATACTGGAATTGATGCTCTCAAAAATCTTGTTTTCCAAACGCCATTTCAGGGCAGGTTGTTGGGATGGGGCTTGCTATGGTTTAGGAATAAGGTCTTTCTATGACACACAAATTGACCTCCCAGGACACAATGAAGGAAGTTTGCTGCAGGCTTGTGTAGGGGTAGAGCTGGTTGCCATGGATACAGAGCTAAATTTCTGGCAGAGAGGAAGAAGTAGCTACATTAGAAAAAAACAGATTCAGAACTAATATCAAACAGAATTCAGGGAGTTGCCCAAGAGATATGACAATGGGGATGTCATTTTGAAAACAAGGATCTGTTTTTCAGATAGAGTGAGGGTCCGTTATATATTAGTTCTGTGGCAGTGGGAGTTGCCTTTGGGCTTAAACTGTGAAAATTAAGCCAAGGAAATACTAGAATCAGGATTGTTTCCAGTGTGCAATCAGAGTAGGAATGAAGTTACAAGACAGAGGTACAAGGAAAAAATTTGCATATGACTAATTAATTAATTGGTTAATAAATTTGGCCCTCTCTCATTGCTTACCACAGCTCCCCTCCATAATGTTCTAGTGAGAAACTGGTGGGCCACCACCAGATGAAGCAGGGTGATCGATAGAGAACTTCTAGGGGGCCTCTGCAGGCAGTTTGCCACTTGCTGTAGCTCCTAGAGTCATGTGGCGTAGGCTGGACCAAGGAAATTGAGAGAAATGATTGTTTTCCTCATATTAATAACCAATTATTAAATTAGGATTGTTTCACTTCTTTTTTTAGCATTCAAATATCAGCCTTTAGGTTATTCAGTCAGTTTCTAAAGGATATACAGAGAGATGAGACTACCCAAATCCTCTGTTTATATGCTTCCAGATCACCCAAATCGAAGATCTTACAAATAGAATATAGTCTAGGTGAGTTCTTGCCTTTAGGAAATAAGCCCCTGTCCTTGGAACCTTCCATTAGAATTTAGAGTGACCCAGATTATGAAGGGGAAAATTAGCCAGACTGGTCTGGGTAGAGATGGATTCTTTTGTCCAGGTTGCTGGAGGCACTTGAGTCTCATGGTCAGATCATATTTTTATCCTGAGGAGCACCAGGGGTCTTTTTCCATACCTCCTCATTAATGTGTCTACCCCCTCCTTGATTGTTAACCAACCAGAACTGATTTTCACCAATCAAGGACAACTCCTTTCCCAAAGGTATTTAACCATTTGAAGGTCTGCAGAGAACCACTGACCTTAATTTATTATTTGCTAGCTACAATAAATAAACTGATTATTAGTTACCAGAAACTCTGTCTCTCAAACTTTTCATTCATCTCAAAGTAAGAGCTATGATAGGTCCTAGTGACTGAAGATTGAAGAGAGGAAACCAAGGCATTTCAGCAGAGGCAACATCAAAGAAGCCACAGTTGACATCTAGTAGTTTTGACCAACTAAAGGTCCATATGACCAACAAAAAGGAATGACTGACACTTTTTCTAATCCTTACAACCTCTCAATCCTCTGGAAAAGAGGAATTATCCAAAAAGATAATTTTAAAGGCTGCCACACTCTAAGATACCAAGAACTGTGAATCAAAGAACTCATAACAAAGAAGGCTAATTTTTAACCCATAAAGCCCTTACTCAGCAACCCTTCCTTACTGCTTACCACACTTTGGCAGGGCTACACAGGGGGAAATACAAGTTTGTAATAGAACTAAACTCTCCTTTCTTTCCCCTCCCATCTCTAACCCACTAGCAGTGCTGTTTGCTGTGGCAAGAGGTTAGCTAAAGACTGAGGAACAGAGGGAAATGGCACATGATACTACTATATATGACTGGCTATCACTAAGATTGACAAAAGGGGGACAGCTATCTGGTCGAAGTCAGCAATGCCTCCCAAGAAGTTACTTGGGTGAGAAGCCTCAAACTGTGAAATATGAATTTTCTAGCATGGAAGGAGGCTGAGATAGCTATGAATTATAGCCCCCAGGAAACAGAAGTCCAAAAGAAAGAGTCAGGGAGCAAAAAAGGAAATATCAGGGAAAAAAGATAGGCATTACCATGTATCTCAGGAAGAAGAAAAGTCAGTTAGAAACTAAGTCTGCATCCTAAAGAGATAATAAAGAAGAAAACCAAGTGTAAAAAATACTTATGGCAGCTCTTTTTGTGGCAAAGAATTGAAAATGAGGGGATGCCCATCAATTGGGGAATGACTGACCAAGTTGTGGCATATGAATGTAATGGAATACTATTGTTCCATAAGAAATGATGAGCAGGAAGACTTCAGTAAAACCTGGAAAGACTGAATGAAGGGAACAGAACCAGGAGAACAGCAACATTGTGCAATGACTAACATTGATAGATTTAGCTCTTCTCAGCAATGCAGTAATCTAAGACAATTCCAAAAGACTCATGATGGAAAATGCTATCCACATCTAGAAAAAAACAACTATGGATTCTGAATGCAAAGCAAAGCATACTATTTTCTCTCTTTTTTTGTTTTTATTCCTTCTTTCTCATGGTTTTCCCCTTTTATTCTGAGTCTTCTTTCACATGACTAATGTGTAAATATGTTTGTACACGTATAGCCTGTATCAGATTGCATGCTGTCTTAGGATCCTGTATATGAATATAACTTGATTGAATCCCTTATGTTTTCCCTTTATCCATTTCTATACATCTCTTGGGTCTTAATGTTGGAGACCAAATTTTTGGTTTAGTTCTGGTGTTCTCCATATGAAAGCTTGAAATCTTTCTATTTCATTAAATGACCACTTTTTCCCTTGATGTATTATGCTTAATTTTGCCAGGTAAGTCATTCTTGGTTGTAATTCTAGCTTCTTTGCCTTCTAGAATATCATGTTCCATGTCCTCCGATTCTTTAATATTGCAGCTGCCAAGACGTATTGATAATGAATTTTTGCTTATTATTAATGTAATTTTGCTCCTTAATGGGAAGATCTTTCCCATCCAATAATAGACCCATGTGACCTACTTAAGTCATGTGAAGGCCTGAGTTACATGAGTCAAGTTACATGGAGCAGAAAGGGTGGAATAGGAAGAGGTAGAGCTAGAGCAGAGCTGAGCAGAAGTTACTCAGAGATAAATCAGAGCTGGGAAGGGTAGCTGGCCAGCATGAGTGGGAGAGCTTGTTTGTGATTTGTTTAAGGGGGGTGGTTTGTGGGAAGCCTAACAGAGGGAAGGCTTGGGGCTGGTGTTGCCCTCTACATTGTATTGTGTACAGATGTCTTTGTTACTATGATGGATTTGGCTTTCTGGTGTCTGAATAAATGTTTTGGTTTTGTCTTCCATGTGGAGAGTCTGAGATTTCAATATTTCATGATTCAGAACTATTCTGGCATATTCATTGCCACCAGGTGAATATTGTGTTGGCACTATACCAAGTCCTACATGATTCTGATTGTGACTCCCCAATATTCGAATTCTTTCTTTCTGGCCACTTCTAATATTTTTTTCCTTTTATAGTTCTGAAATGTGGCTATAATGTTCCTGGGATCTTGGGATCTCTTTCCTGAGGTGATGAATGAATTCTTTCAATGCCTATTCTATCCTTTGATTCCAGGACATCACTTCTTGATAATTTCTTGAAGGATGGTTTCAAGGTCACTATTTTATAGTGGTTTGGAGATGATCATGGGAGAGTTACAGTGATTTGCTGCTTACTACACCATCTTGGCTTCTAGGAGTCTGCATAGATTAATTTTTAAAAGTAGCAGCAGCAATTATACTCTTCAACAAAGCAAAAGCAAAGATTTTCAACGTAAAATGATAGAAACAAGAAAACTATGCTGGAAAAGTATCATAGAAAAGAAATCAATATCAACTTTAAACTGTTATAATACAAATGCCTTAGTGTATACATATATATATGTGTATATATATATTCATAAAGGAAAAAATAACTGAATTATGAAAAGACAGAAACAGTAATACAATATAATAGATTTCTGCGTCACTGTCACAAGTTTTAAACATTGCTAATAAAAATACTTAAAACGGAAAATAGAGTTTTGAATAAATTACTTAAAATATTAAGAATAAAAGACATAACCCCTTCTAAGTGGACTTCTGAAAAGTATATGTACCCTCAGTGCCATAAGAAACTTAATAATTGACTGTAGTAAGTCACAGATATATTGCAAACAAATTTTAAAAGGAAAAATAGTGACTATATCTTTATAGATCAGACATACATGTACACATATATGTAGAAATATACACACACATACACAGATACACACATACATATATATCAGTTCAGGGGTCATAAACAGAAGACCAGGCTCAAATGGATACTGAACACTGAAATACTAAATAATGACAGGGCCAAAGAACAAGTCATAAAGAAAATGAATGACTATATGGAAGCAAAAGAAAATAATGAAACACCAAAAATGACAAATGATGAAATACTATAGTTTCTTTGATGTAGCTAAAAGTGTCGGGGGAAAAATCATATCCCTACAAGTATACATTAATAAAATAGAAAAAGAAAGCCAGCAAAGAGGAGATATTACATATTAGAGCAGAAAGTAAACTGAAACAAAAAAACATATAAATGATACATGAAACTAAAAGGTGGTTCTTTGCAAAGACTGATAATTCTTTAGAAAATTTCATTAGAAAGCAAAAGGCAGAAAAATCAAAGCAAAAAAATATAATAAATGCATAAAGTGAAATCACAGTAGAACCAGAAGAAATGAAGTGGATTATAAGATCCTCCTGTTTCCAGTTATGTACAACCAAGATTAAGAATACAAAGGAAATAGAGGAACACTTTCAAATGTATAAAGTAACTGAATTAACAGAAAACCAGAGATCTTAATCTTATCAAAGAAAATAGAAGTAGTTGTAAAGGTACTACCAAACAAAAAGACCTCTTGATTCTGATAGATTAATCTATCGCACTTTTAAAGAAACATTAGTACCAGTACTAAATCAATTATTCTAAAAAACTGAGAAAAATAGTATCCTACCAGATTCATTTTATCAGAGAAATGTAGTCCTAATATGTCAAGCAGGAAAGGATTAATCACAGGAAAACCATAGATGAGAATCGTTAATGCATATTGATTTAATATTTTTTCAGTAACATCAGACATTCATCCAAGAAATCATTTTTCATAATTAGATTTACACTAAGAATGCAAGAATAGTTTAACATTAGGAAAATAATAATATAAACCCCCTCTCCAAAAAACAAATCTCAAATCACTTGAATATCTCAGTAAATGCAACAAAATCCTTTGACAAAATACAATGCTAATTTACAGTAAAAAAAACTCTAAAATATAGGATTAGAAGGACTTTTTACTATACATAAATATCAATTTAAAACCAAAGGCAACAATAATATTCAGTGGAGATATAATAGTAATAAAATTATTATTCTTATTATTAATATCAACATTTACATAGTATTACTATGTACCAGGATCTATGATAAGTACTTTGTAATTATTACTTCATTTGAACATCGCAAAAATCTCAGGAGATGGAGACTATTATTATCCCTATTTCACAGGGGAGGAAATGGAGGCAAAGAAATAAAGTGACTTGGACAAGGTTACACAGCTAGTACATATGAGAGTTCAGAAGTGAATTCTGATCTTTCTGATTCTAGACCCAGATCTCTATCCACAACTTCCTCCCACTGGAACATTTTCCCAATAAATAATGGAATAAAGCAAAGATGCCCATCCTCCCTACTATTATTTGATACAGTTCTAGAAATGCTAACATCCAAATTTAAATTTACCTTCCTTTGGAGAGGAGAAGGAAGGGAAGGGGGAGAAAAATGGGAGAGGAGGAGGTGAGCTACCCAGCTAGCATTCAGCCAGCTGCATTTACTCACAGGATTGTGTTCTTCCTTCGTTGCTGAAGAAGACCATGCCATCAGAGAAATGATGACATGACTTGCACTTGACTTTGGTGGAGAGTAAGTGAGGCTGGTGACCTGCACAGCCCTCCTTCACTCGAAAGCAAGTCAAGTGCAAGTCATGTCTTCATTTCTCTGATGGCATGGTCTTCTTCGGCAATGAAGGACAAACGTGAGAAATACTAACAAGTGCAATAAAAAGAAATATTTGGGAGTGTACCTGCCAAAAAAACCCAGGAACTATATGAACACTATTACAAAACCCTTTTCACACAAATAAAGTCAGATCTAAACAACTGGAAAAATACAATTGCTTGTGGGTAGGTTAAACTAATATAATGAAAATGACAATTCTAGCCAAATTAATTTACTTAATCAGTGTCATACCAAACTGCCAAAAATTATTTTATTGAACTAGAAAAAAGAATAACAAAATTCAACTAGAAGAACAAAAGTTCCAGAATATCAAGGGAATTAATGAAAAGAAATGCAAGGAAAGGTGGTCTAACCATACCAGATGTTAAACTGTATTATAAAGCATCTATCACCAGAACTACTTGGTACTGGCTAAGAAATAAAGTGGTCTATCATTAGAAAGGATAGGTTCATAAAACATAGTAGTAAATGGCTATAGTAATCTATTTTGTTTGATAGACCCAAAGACTCTAGCTTCTTGGATAAGAACTCACTATTTGACAAAAATTGCAGGGAAAACTGGAAAACAATAGGACTCAAGCTATGTGTAGAACAACATCTGACACTATGTGCCAAAAAAAGGTCAAAATGGGTGCATGATCTAGACACAAAGGGTAACACCATAAGCAAATTAGAAGAGTAAGGAATAGTTTACCTGTCAGATCTATGGAGAGGGGAAAAATTCATGACCAAACAAAAGACAGAGAGTATTACTAAATGTAAAATAGATAATTTTGATTATATTAAAATTTTAAAAAAAGCTTTTGTAGAAACAAAACTAATGCAACCAAGATTAGAAGGAAAGCAGAAAGTTAGGGAAAAAAAATGTTTACAGCAAATGTTTCTGATCTCAAAAATATACAGAACTGAGTCAAATTTATAAGAATTCAAATCATTCCCCAACTGATACATGATCAATGGATATGAACAAGCAGTTTTCAGAAGAAGATATTATAGCCATCTATAGTCATAAGAAAAAAAATTGCTCGAAATCACTGTTGATGAGAGAAATGCAAATTAAAATAACTCTGTGCTATCACCCCATACTTTTTGGATTGGTTAATATGACAGAAAAGGAAAATGGCAAATGCCAGATGGGATGTGGAAAATTGAGATACTTATGTATTGTCAGTGGAGTTGTGAACTGATTCTGAAAATCTGTTTGGAATTATGTCAGAAGGGCATTCAGTCTTTGCATACCCTTTGATCCAGGAATACCACTACTAGGTCTGTATCCCAAAATGATCATAAGAAAGGGAAAAGGATGATATGTACAATAATATTTATGGCAACTTTTTTTGTAGTGGTAAAGAATTGGAAATTGAAGTGATGCACATGAACTGAGGAATCACTGAGCAAGTCATGGTATATGAACATAATTGAATACTAATGTGTTGTAAGAAATGATGAAAAGGCTAATTTCAGAAAAACTTGCAAAGACTTGCATGAACTGATTCTAAGTGGAGTAAACAGAATCAAGAGAACATTATACATAATAACAGCAACATTGTGTGATCAACAGCTGTGATAGACTTTAGGTCTTCTCAGCAATACAATAATTCAAGCCAATTCCAAAAGACTCATGATGGAAAATACTATTCACATCCAGAGAAAGAACTATGGAGTTCGAATGCAGATCAAAGCATGCTATTTTCACTTTTTTTTCTCTCTTGATTTTCCCCTTTTGTTCTGGTTCTTCTTTTAAAACATGATTAATATAGAAATTTGTTTAACATGATTGTAAACATGTAACCCTATATCAGACAGCTTGCTGTGTTCGGAAGGGAGAGAAGGACTGAGGAAGGAAAATTTGGAACTCAAAATCTTATAAAAATGAATACTGAAAAATAAATAAATGAATAAATAAAGGTGAAATTTTAGATGGGACTTGAAGAAAACCAGGGAAGACAGGAAGTAAAGATAGAAAGGGAAAAAAATACAGGAGTGGGGGACAACCAGTAAAATTCCCAGAGTTGAAACATGTGTTATGGTATCTTAGAACAGGTGAGACAGTCAGTGTTAGGTCTAAGAGAATTGGAAAGGGGAAAGGTATGAAGGGCTAGGTTAGCCAAATAGATTTTATATTAGATTCTAAAGGTTTTAGGAGCCATTAGTGAGTGGGAATGACATGGTCAGATTTGCACTTTAGGAAGATCATTCTGATAGATGAGTAGAAGATAGACTGGAGGGAGAGAGAGTTTTGGCAGGAAGACCAACCAACAACCTCCAGGGTTGAGGAGATGAGAGCCTGCGTTACATCGCTATGAATGTAATGGAATACTATTGTGCAATAAGAAATGATGAGCAGGCAGATTTCAAAGAATACTGGAAAGACTACTATAAATTAATACAAAGTGATGGGCAGAGCCAAGAAAGCTATACACAATATCAGAAACATTATGTGATGATCAACTATGAATGACTCAGCTCTTCTCAGCAACACAGTGAACCAAGACAAGTACAAAGAACTCAGGAAGGAAAATGCCATCCATAGCCAGACATAGAACTGCTGGACTCTGAATGCAGATCAAATCTTATTTTTTCCACTTTATTCTTTCTTATGGCTTTTTAATCTGTTTCTTCCTTCACAACTGTGGCTAATATGGAAATATTTTTAACATGATTATAATTTTTTTCAGAAGAGAGGAAGGGAAGTAGGAAGGGAGAAACATTTGGAACTTAAAAATCTTATGAAAATGAATGCTAAAAATTTTCTTCATATGCAATTGGGAAAAAATAAAATATTATTAAAAAATAAAAAATGTAGTGTTCAAAGAGGGAAGGGATCATGTACAAGACATGTTATGAGGGCAAAATCAATTTTTGTTGGGCTTGGCTGCATGGAGCCACTTGAATATTCATGGGACTCAACTTTGATGAAATGACTGCAGCTGTAATGGCAAGGTTTTTTTCCCCTCCAAATTCCATTTCTGTATCCTATTGTAAGTGGATATTTTTAATCCCTGAATAGCAACCTTGCTGACTTGGAAGGTTGTGAGCCACAGATGGCTCTTGGTTTCATTCACTAGATGTATTAAAAACCATTTCTCTAGTCTGTTGATCCTTGACCCAATGGACAAACTCTGTAGGGCCATGTTCTTCATTACAACTTAGTTGGACTCAGGGAGTGACCTTAACTGGGAGGTTGTCTTCCAGGTGTGATATAGTCATTAAAATACATGACCTTCATGAATCTCCATAACATGTTGCAGAGGTTCACAAATGACATTTTCTGAGACCTGATACATCTGTAGAGGGGATTGATCATGAACTTATCCAGCGCTGCATGTATTTGGACAGTCCTACCTACCTCTAATATCATCATTTTTGAACAGTTGAAAAAATAAACTTAAGACCTAAGGGAAAGAAAAATTGCTTGAGGCCTAGCATCTTTCTGTGTAGAATTCGCATGCATAGCATAAATTTAAAGTCATCTTGCCTTGAATAGTATACTTGAAATAATTCAAGTCAATTCAAGGAAGCCTCAGTACCATTCCTAGTGACACAGAAGAGGGCCATAAGGTTCAAAATTGATATACTTTTGGAGGTCAGAGATGATGATCTGGTTTCTGCCTGCTAACTTTTAGCCACTTACTATTCCTCCAATTAGATCTATACTTTTCTGTCTCACACACTACCAGTCCTATAGCCTATATAGACCCAACTCCCACACATGCTTAATGGTTCCATTTGGATAAATGAATCTACTTTCTGAGGAAAAAAAACTCCACAAAACTTTAATTGCAAAAAACAGCAGCTGTAAGCCTAATTGATGCTCTTATATAGTTCTTAAATGTCTTTTTAAACATTTTTCCTTTTGTCCTTTCATTTTCCCTTTTCATAAAATTGTCTATATAAAATGTTCATATAAAATGACAATGACTAGTCATATTAAGATTGTAATGGGAAAGAATCCAGAATGCCAACTGCTTTCCATAGTAATGCTACCTTTCCTATATTTTTCATGCTGTTTATTGAAGTACCAATTAAAGAAGTTAAGAAGAATATTAATGCTTGACATTATTAGGTTAAACTTGGTTTTTTAATTGTCAGATTAATTTTACATTTATAACCAAAATATTACATAATGTTTATCACTTAAAAATTGGGCACACAAAAGTAAAAATGCTGAGTATATCACAGTGTCCCTGAGAGTAAGAAACTATCAAATTTAAAAAGTATAGGAAACACAGCACCAGCTGTTAGATAAGTAGACACATTTGCTATGACATCAAATTTTATCTGGAAGAACTGCCTCTCTGACCTCATTTGCTGTTGTTCCCAGTGGTACATCATCTACTTGGTGCACCTGGAAGTTCTCAAGTTGTGTTTCAACAACAGGTGGCTGGAATATGAGACACTAAAAGTGACACTTCTGGCATTCACAATTTGGCCAATTTTTGAGAAATATTGCTACCAATAAGCAAAATACCCCTGAAAATTTGCAAATAGAACCGAGTATAATCTTAAATAAAAATTTCTGTTTGGTGAAATATTAAGGGGACAATATCATGTAATTATTTTAAGAAACAGATTACAGCAAAACAAATATTTCTTTTCTTGTCTTTGCAAACTGAGAAAATGAATATAGATTTAAAATGGGCCATATAAATTATCTCTATTTGCTTTAAGTGAGATAGTTATGAGTTTATGTCATTTTTTCAGGTGCTATTAGACTTTTAAGGAAACCAACATTTAAAAATTTCTAATGCTAATTCCATGCTATATTTAAATAAGAATAATATAGATTCTTTATCTGTGCCTCTAATCAGATATATAATTGTACAAATTAACTTTTGTTATATATTTCAAATAAAAGAACTTGAACAAATGAAAGGAAGCACATAATAAATGGGAGAAAGAGAAAAGAAGAAAAAAAGTATTGACCAAAAATGCAGAAGAAGCATACATTTCTACTTACTTGGAGGTGAAAATTTTAATTCCTAGTTAAAAAATCAATAATGAAATCTACCAGTTAGTAGAGATGATACCTGCTTTATCACTGTTTTTGCCTATCTAATGAAATGATCACTTTCACTAAATGAAGAGTAAGGAAGTTTCCTATTTTCTGAACTTTATTAACTAGTAATATTACTATGGAATGTATGCATACCTGTATCCATATGAGTACATGTACATATATACATGTTTTTTGTGCATATGTATACATGAGCATAATGTTCTCATCTAAATATATGTATGTATCCATCACTTGTGCAGATACAAATACATACACAAAATATTTTCCTGCTCGCCTGAATAATTTAATGTAATTTTCAAATGTGATTAGCTTCCCATCAAGGATTATTTTAAGCTATGGAAAAACCAAGCTCACCAAATATAATTTAGTGTAATTAGCTCAATTTCCCCCAACAGTTCCTTCCAGATAATTGCAGCAAAGTTCAATTGAATTAATACAAAATAAATGCCATTTGGATTATCAATCATTTGCAATATAATGAGCAATCAACAGGAAGAGGCAACCCCCTCCCTTCCTTTTTAAACCATGGATGTATAGCTGGATCAATAGCATAAATGAATTAAAAATAGTATCTGAAAAAGTTGTATATGTAACCCTTGACAAGGATTGAAAGATATGCAAATTATTTATTTATTTTTTATTTTCTAATAGTAGGATTGACTTGTAGAGAATGGGGAAATGGAGAGAAGAGAAGTTGAATTCTTCATGTGGATACAAATTTAAAATGTCTTTTATGGGAAGAATAGAATGACAGGAGGGTAGCTAGGTGAGATGGTGAATAAACTGCTGGATCTGGATTCAGAAAGACTCACCTTACTGAGTTCAAATCCAGCCTTAGACACTTATATGGGCCTGGACAACCACTTAACCTTGTTTGCCTCAATTTCTCATCTGTAAAATGAACTGGAGAAGGAAATGGAAAACCACTGCATTATCTTTGCTAAGAAAATTCCAAGTGGAAGCATGAAGTCAGACAGAACTGATAACTAAAGAACAAATAATAACAGGAAGAGATAGAGGATATTTTTAGTAGAGAAGTAGCGTGGCAGATGGTTGTATGGAAAACACTAAGTGCTGTCTCTGACTTGAACTATGTGACCATATACAAGTCATTTAACATCTGTTTCCCTTGGAAAAGACATTAATTACCAGTACTATCAGTAGTGATGGTATGTATTTCAATACTGTGATTTCCCTAAGTAATAATATTATAGATCTGGATTGTTAACAACGTTAATAGAAAAAAGTGTTTCTATTGCTTCCACTGACTGTTCATATCAGAATGTTCTGTCTAAATCATACTAGTGACAACAAAATGTTTTGCTGTTTTCATATTCATTTTTTTTCAAGAGTTTGAAATAATTTAGCTAAAGAGAGATATGGATTTTCCATTTTTTCTAGTTGTGAGACATTTTCTCTCTAGTTCTCTTCCATCTGAGGGGCAATTTCTTCTGTGACCCTCATAAGTTACTTGAGTACCAAATATAGACTCTTTCCAATAGGTGCTATACCATTTACAAATCTTACCCGCCACCATTTTTTGTTCTGTCTCTTAGAAATTTAATTTAATTTCTGTGCTGTGTTTTCTTTCACATCATGACTAATATGGAAATGTTTTGCATGATTACACATGTATAACCTATATCAAATTACTTACTGTCTCAGGAAAGGGGCAAAGGAGGGAAGAAGGGAGAGTATTTGGAATTCAAATTTTTTTTTTAAATGAATGTTAAAAATTGTTTTTATACATAATTAGGAAAAATTATTCAAAAAAGAAAAAGAAAAAAGAAATATCATTTCATGAAAGGAATAATGTTTGATCATGGGTATAAGAATGTTTTTTTCTATGTATTAATCGTGTAAATAATCATGCACTACTCTCTATATCAAGTAATCCTATCTCTTATACCACATTGTTGTGTTTCTCATTGCCCTTCAGAACTTACAAATTAATTGTCCTTTGGTGGGAGGAAATCTGAGGAGATATAATACTTTCTCAGAGATGGTTTTTCATGGTGACTGACCCAAGAATAGAGTGGGTTGGAGAGGATGGTATGGAGATGCTAAGTGTGAACTCTAAGCAATTCAATTCTTCTCTGATTTTTAAAAATATTCTTTTATTTTTTATTTAGTTTGATTACTCTATACCATTACTATTTGCTGGGGTTTAGGAAATTGGAAAAGTCAGTAGAAAATAATTATTCTCTCATTTTGCCGATCACAAGATTCTCAACTATATTTTAATAATTTTTTGCTTGGGCCTAAATGGTCTATTGTGGTTTAGCTTGGAAGAGCTGGACAGACTCATTGGAAAAACCAACAAGAATCTATTCTACTAGGTACCTACTACCGGATTCCTATTTTTTTTTTGTCATGGATCCCTTTGGCAGTCTTATGAAACATATGAACTACTGCTCAGAAAAAAATGCTTTTAAATGCACTAAATAAAATACACAGAATTGCAGAGGATAATCAATTATATTGAAATGATTTAAAAAATATATTTTTAAAATTTGTGGATCTCATTTTAAAAAACCATGACCTATCACATGTTAAACCCTAAGTTACAATTGTCTTTGTCATCTGCTCAAATACATCATGAACATTACAAAGGGAAATGACCAAGGATCTGCCAAAGTAATCCTTGCTCTTGTCTTTGTGGATTAGTGGAAACTGACTCTACATGCTCATTTATTTTCTTTTCCTGGGAAAAGTTGTAATCAATTCTTCAATTTAGCTGCAATTTCACTATATCTTTCATTTTTTTTTAGCAGGAATATCAATCTGAATGTTTTCCACGTATTCCAGTAGTCTTCCGTAGTCTTTAGGCAAGGATTTTATATCTATCATCAAACATACAAATAGTTCAAGGTTCAAGTGAAAATCACTCTTTGGAAGTAATTTCAATTTCTTTGTTTTTAAATTTTTAATAGTATTTTATTTTTCTTAATAACATGTCAAGAAAATTTTTAGCATTTATTTTTACAAGATTTTAAATTCCGTGTTTGTCCCACTTCCTTCTATCCTCTCTTCTGAACATGGTTGGCAATTTGATATAATTTATACGTTCGCGATCATGTAAAACATATTTCTATATTAGTCAGAGTTGTGAAAGAACAAATCCAAAAGGAAAAAATAAACATGAGAAAGAATAAAGTGAAAAAAATATGCCTTGATCTGCCTTCAGAGTCCATCAATTCTGAATCCGGACATGGATAGCATTTTCTTTCATGATTCCTTTGTACTTGACTTAGATCATTCTGTTGCTGAGAAGAGTTGAATCATTCATAGTTGATCAACACATAGTGTTGCTGAAATTCTGTACGATGTTTTCCTGGTTCTGCTCAATTAGCTTTTGAATTTTCTTTTAGATTTGACCAATTGTACTCTTTAAGAAGCTGTTTTCTTCAGTGGATTTTTGTATCCATTTGTCCAACTCTACTTTTTTTTAAGCAGTTTTCCAAGTTGTTTTTTTTTTTTTTTAATAATTCTCTTGCATCCTTCTTGTTTCCTTTTTCAATTTTTCTTCTACTTCTCATGTAATTCTAAGCTCCTTTTTGAGCTCTTCCATGAGTTCGTTCTGTCCTTGAGACCACTTCTCATTTTTCTTTGCCATTTATTCCAGAGATATTTTGACATTGTTGTCCTCTTCTGTATTTGCATCTTGACCTTCTATCATCAAATTCTTTTTTTGCTCACCTTTTTGACCTTTTTCCTTTCTTTCAAATTTGAGCTTGGCTCCCGGGGTGTAAGGGGTTACTGTGTCAGGTTTCTTGTGCTGGGGATGCAGGTCCTGGATGTTTACCTGTGCTACACTGATGTTGCCCTGAGGGGGCCCCTAGTGTCTGGTGCTGCATTTGATTGCTTTTTATTTTTGTGTTTGAATTACTTAGTTCAATTAAAACAGTTTTGTGTAAATGCAACTTTAAATTCTTTTTTATTGTGGATCATGTTCATGATTTAGAAACTAGACTTATGATCTTTTAAGGAAATCTCCCTTGAAATCGCCACCTTTTCTAATGGACTTGATGTTTGATGGCATTAGCATGATGAAAATAAATTCATACACTGCAAAATGGCTAGCAGAATCATTCATATTCAACAGAAGCTCAATGCTAATCCTGAGAAAGAAGTAGAAGATTAGTCAGATATTCCCTTGGGAAAAATATGTAATTATTCTGACTACTGAATTTCGTAGCAACTCCCATCCTCAACCCTTGATGATTGCTGAAAGTACTGCCAATGCAGCTGGCTACACAATTTCTTAGTGGAGTTCCCCACCCCCACCCCCAACACTGTCCTTTTAGATGAGGCATAGAAATTTCATGAGTTGTGAGGAATCAAAATCCTAACATACCTAGGGAAGTTGGATCACAATGGCAAACTTTCTTATGAGGTATGCATATTTGAGCCAAATTATGAACTGTCACAAACTCAGCAACATAATTCAATTTTTCAGAAATTGAATTTTACTCAAATAGTGGTAGAAAATATTTCAGTAATATAAAATAAGTGTCAGGAAAATTTAAAAAGAGAATAGATACTATCACATTTGAATGGAAGGATTAATAAGAGCTTTATGAGACCAATACAATCAAATAAAGAAATGACAGCAGACTTTTCCTTAACCATGAAAGAACTCATAGAGTTAATTTAGTCAGGGGATAAGGAGCCTGCAGCCTGGAGGCCATATGTGGCTCTCTAGGTCCTTGGGTGCAGCCTTTTGACTGAGTTCAAATCCTTTCATTAAGAGGATATGTTCTGTGAAGTTTGGATTCAGTCAAAGGACCTGAGGATCTAGAGGGCCACTTGTGATCTCCAGGCCACAGGTTCCCCACCCCTTGATTTAATTAAATCTCCTTATTTTATTCATATAGAAAATGAGATAAAGAGTGATTAAGTTGCTATAAGTAACATAGGTAGTTAAGTGCAAGCTAATGCAATGTTTGCAAAGCTTTCTCAGAAATGTCACATTTACATAATTTTGTCCTTATTTCCTAAAATATATTTTGTTTATATATTACCTTCATTTTCAAATACTTTTCTTTCTCTTTCTTGACCTTGGGAGCTATGCCTTAGATTAAAAAAATAGCAAAGAAATAATGTAAAATCAGATGATCAAAAGCAACGAACCCAGTAGTCATCTGCTGGCACATGCAGTATTTAACACCCATAGTCCCTCATCTCTGCAAAGAAATGAGGCAGATGAATTTTCTTCTTCAGAACCAAGCTCCTGCCTTTATGATCATTGTAATTGCACTACATTTGCTTTGTCTATTTTTTTGATTGTTCTTCCCATCTACGCTAGAAAAGTTGTTCTGTGTAGTGTTCTGATTAGATTTATTTTATTCTACATTCATTCATGTGTATTCCCATTCTTCCCTCAATTTTTCACATCTGTCATCTTTTATATACAACAAAAAAACCAAGACATCTGTCATTTCTTACAGCACAGTAATATTCTATCACTTTCAAGTACCAAGACTTGTATATCCATTCCTCAATCAGCAGGATCTAGTTTGTTTGCTATCACATAAAGTTCTGTTAAGAATATTTTGCTATATTTCATTCTGTTTTTAACCTTCCTGATATGTATGCCTAATAATGAGCTTGTTGGGACAAGAAATAAACATTAGTAACTTTTTAAAGTATTATTTCAAACTGTTTTCCAGAATGGTTAGATCAATTCACACCTCTAGCAAGAGCATATTTGAACATATATCATCTTTGCACAGTCTCTCAAACATTAACTACCATTTGTTATCTTTGATTTTTAGCTCAGTGTGAGATGAAACATCTAGTTGTTTTGATTTAAATTTCTTTACACCATTAGTAAACTAGAGCAACCTTTTACATGTTTGTTGAATCAGCCTTGAGATATCTCAGGTTTAGAATTTGCTTAAATGAAATGAATTTCAGGCTACAAATATGCTAATGATAACTTTACTAAGGTTTTACTAAGAAGCATTGCCCTTTAAGCATACATGATGAAAATTGGATAAATTATACCTTACTCCCTTCCATGTATATAGTAACCTACGATCTGTTATTGGCCTTGCTGTTCCTTTCATAGAACATTCCGTCTCCTGACTGAGTATTTTCATTGGTTGTCCCCTATGCCTAGAATACTCTCCTTCCTAATATATATTTCATAGCTTCCCTGACTTTCTTTAAGTTTCAGTTAATATTCCATCTTCTCCACCCCTCACAGTCTTCCTTAATCATTGACATTATATTCAATATGCTTTAATTCAATAAACATTGTTAAATGCTTGCTCTATGGCAGGCACTATGTTAAGCACTAGAGAAACAAAAAGAAGTAAAACACAACTCAAAGAACTTACAATCTAATGTTCCGTTTATCCTATATATATATTGTTTGGACATAGTTGTTTATATATTTTCTCCCCATTAGCTTGTAAGCTCCTTGAAAGTATTTGCCCTATTTTCCCCTTCTTTGTATTCCCTGCACTTATCCCAGTGCTTTGCACATAGTAGGCACTCAAATGCTAGATGTGTGATTGGCTAAAATAAATTCTTTTGATTATTAGGAAATATCATAAAGGCATCTAAATTTACTAATATTAGATCTATGTATTTCAGGAACACATGCTATAATTCACATCATTTTGGTGCAGCACACACCTTGCTAATCTTTGTGTTTATAATGGATTTTGGATAGAACTGCATGATAAAAATAGCAGCAAGAAATCTAGCCAAAGAAAAATAATACATGTCATTCTTACAAATTTTATTAACTATAATATTTAAATTTTATAGAAGGAATTTCATCTTCTTTTGCTGTTGCTGCTACTATTAGTGCTTAATTGCTGTAGATCTTCCTATGTAGGTGGTTAGAAAAAAATTAAAAATCACAAACTCAGATTCTTACATTTTTTGCTGAATATTTAATAGTATCATTTGTGATTCCTGTGTTGTGCAAACTATATGTATTCTATTGAAATAGAACTAGTAGCAAGCAAGGCTGTTGCGTAAAGAACATCAAGCTAAGTTTTATTAATCACCTATTGTTATATATTTCTTTCACTTTTGGGGATTCTTTGAGCTTAGGAAAGAGTCTTTGTATTTGACTTTTTAAGGTATAGGTCATCATTCTAAGCCGAGTTAACCAACAAGCATCTTAACATGCAGGCCATTTCTTTATGAAATTGCCTTTCTTGAAATTAAAAAGTAATGATTGATGACTGTTAAAGGGCTAGGAACTTGAAGGAGGTATTGTTTGCAAAGTGTGTATGCTTTTAATCACAAAATGTCAGGATCTCATGGATCCTTTGTGGCCAGTGAATCCAACCCTCTCATTTTCTGGAAGATGAAACAAGTTCTGAAAAGTTGAGTGAGTTACTCAAGGTCAAAAAACTAATTAATATTAGCATTTGGAACCATGTCTCCTCACTTCCATTCCAAACTTATTTGTAATATTGCTTCATTTATTTCATTAAACTGAAGACAGGTATAAAACCATAACATGATTATGAGTGGATAGGGTAAAAAACATTCTAGAGTGTGACCCGTAGATTAGAGTATTAATCTGAAAAATTGGGAGTTTGAAAATTTGGATTCAAATTCTAGTTCTGTACTCAGTACCTCGGTGAATTTGGGAATGTTGATCTGTCTCAGATTCTTCATTCAAGCAAAGATGGTGTAGGGCTAAATGAAACTTAAGGTTGTTTTAGGAGTCACAGAAAAGCTAGGTGACTCACACAGAGTCAGCACTTAAGCCTAGACTTACTGATTCTAAATTATCTATTTTAATATTGTATTATATGATACCAAATATGCAATCATAAAATTTCAGGATTGGAAGTGACTTCAGAGATCTTCTCATCCAACCCTTGCATGAATCATGGCATAGGGCCAAGGTAGGCTGGAAATAGATTGTGGAAATCCTAATTATAGTGAGGAGTTTGGTAGATGATGGGTAGTTGCTGACATTTTTGGGTTGGGAAATGATAAAATCAGACCTGTTCATCAAACAGATTACTTGGGCTAATGACTGATGGACACATTGGAATGGCAGCTTGACAAAGTTGAAAATAATGACTTTGGAGAAAGGAAATCATGTTTTAACCTCTGCTTTCAGAAATTTACTAGCTATGTGATACTGGGCAAACCACTTAATTTCTTTAAGTATCAGGTTTCATATCAGTGAAATGAGGATAAAAAGACTTGTTATAAGTCATAAGACATGACATTGCATCCTCATAAATACAGTATATTATCAGAAGAAGAGAACTTTGCAAATCTTAAAGCAAGAGTTCTTAATGTAGGGTCCAAGAATTGTTTAAATTTTTTTTTAGAACTGTATTTTGAGATAATTGATTTACTTTTTAATATTATGCACTTTATTTTGTGCATTAAAATGTTATTCTGGTGATGGGTTCATAGATTTCAATAGACTGTCAAAGAGGTCCATGTCAGACATAAAAGACCTCCACCTCTCCTCTCCCACTGAGAAAGCAAGAAATTCAAAATTTCTTGTTACAATTTTGTCTAGGAAAATAAATTTCTGTATTTGTCATGTTCAAAAATATGTGTAAATCTACATTATACCTTCAATACCTATTTAACAGGGAGCAAGTAGCTTGCTATAATACGAGTCCTCTGGAATCATGATTGATCATTGATCCTAAGACTTTGATTGTCTTTACAAGATCATTGTTATATAAATTGTTTTCTGAGTTCTACTCACTTGACTTTGCATCAGTTTTTATAAGTTCTGACAAGTGTCATTGAAACTATAGCCTTCAACATTTCTTTTTTATTAGATCAAGAATTTGTTTATGACCCTATTAATAGACTTTTTAAATATAGAATTTATTTTTAGTTCTTAATATTCAGTTCCAGAAGAATTTGAATTCAAAATTTTCTCCCCATCTCTCCCCACCCTCACCCCAAGAAAGCATGCACCCTATCCGTTCCTTCCTCCAGTCTGTCCTCCCTTCTATTTCCCACCCTTCTTCCATCCCCTTTCCCCTCTATTTTCCTGTAGGGCTGAATAGATTTCTATACTTCATTGTCTGTATAGATTAATTTCCATTTGCATGCTAAAACAATTTTTAACATTCATTCTTAAAGCTTTGAGTTCCATATTCTCTCCCTCCCTCCCCACCTACCTTCATTGAGAAAACAGGCAATTCAATATAGGGCATACATGTATAACAATGCAAAACACTTTCATAATATTTATGTTGTAAAAGACTAACCACATTTCCCTCGGTCCTATCCTGCCCTTCATTTCTTCCATTTTTTCCCTTGACCTGTCCTCCCACAATAGTGTTTGCTTCTGATTATCCCTTTCCCCAATTTGCTGTTGCTTCTATTATTTTCTCTCTCCTATCCCCTTCCCCCTTGCTTTCCTGCAAGGTAAAATAGATTTCCATAGGCAGCTGATAGCCTTTCCATATCCATATCCAATTCCATATCCCAAAACAAAATCCCATGAGAGTAAGGCTCAATAATTTCCTTTCATTACTCCACTCTTCTCTTCCACTGTAAAAGTTCTTTCTTCCCTCTTTTATGTGAGGTGATTTGCTACATTCTACCTCTCCCTTTCTCTTACTCCTAGTACATTCCATTCAACAGAAAATTTTATTTTTTTTAGGTATTCTCCTTCATATTCAGCTCACCCTGTGCCCCTTGTGTGTGTGTGTGTGTGTGTGTGTATATATATATATATATATATATATATATACACACACACATACATACATACATATACCCATATACATATATATGTAAAACCTACACATATATAATATACACATACATGCATAGCCATACCCACCTACATATATATATATAATACATCATATATAATACATTATACATAATACATTATATATGTATGTATATATACATTCCCTTTAACTACCCTAATACTGAAAAAAGGTCTCATTAGTTATAAATAACATCTTTCCATGTAAGAATGTAAAGAGATCAACTCTAATGAGTTTCTTAATGCTTCTCTTTCCTCTTTACCTTTTCATGTTTCTCTTGATTCTTGTATTTGAAAGTCAAATTTTCTGATCAGCTCTGGTCTTTTCAACAAAAATGCTTGGAAGTCCTCTATTTCATTGAAATTCCATTTTTTCCCCTGAAGTATTATACTCAATTTTACTGGGTAGGTGATTCTTTGTTTAATCCCATCTCCTTTGACCTCTGGAATGGATCTTGTTTTACCTTGATTGTCTTTGCACAATACTTGAATTGTTTCTTTCTGGCTGCTTGTAATATTTTCTCCTTGACCTGGGAACTCTGGAATTTGGCTACAATATTCATAAGAGTTTTCCTTTTGGGATGTCTTTCAGGAGACGATTGGTGAATTCTTTCTATTTCTATTTTACCCTCTGAATCTAGAATATCAGGGCAATTTTCTTTCATAATTTCTTGGAAGATGATGTTTAGGTTCTTTTTTTTGATCCTGATTTTCAGGTAGATCAATAATTTTTAAATTATCTCTCCTGGATCTATTTTCTAGGTCAGTTGTTTTTCCAATGAGATATTTTACATTGTCTTCTATTTTTTCATTCTTTTGGTTTTGTTTTGTAATTTCTTGATCTCTCGTAAAGTTGTTAGCTTCCATCTGTTCCATCCTAATCTTTAAAGAACTGTTTTCTTCAATGAGTTTTTGAACTTTTCTTTCCATTGGGCCCATTCTACTTTTTAAAGCATTCTTCTCCTCATTGGCTTTTTGGACCTCTTTTGCCATTTGGGTTAGTGTTATTTTCTTCAGCATTTTTTGGATCTTCTTTTGCAAACTGTTGACTCAATTTTCATGTTTTTCTTGCATTGATCTCGTTTCTTTTCCCAATTTTTCATCCACGTTTCTTACTTAATTTTCAAAATCCTTTTGAGATCTTCCATGGCCTGAGACCAATTCATATTTTTCTTGGAGGCGTTGGATGTAGAAGCTTTGACTGTGTTGTTTTCTTGTTTGACTATATTGGTCTTCCCTGTCTCCAAAGTAAGATTCTATAATTTGATTCTTTTTCTGGTTTTTGCTCATTTCCCCAACCATTTATTTTACTTTTGAGCTCCTTGTTAAGGTAGTTCTCTGCTTCCAGTGGAGAGAGGAGTGTACTACCACTCCATGCCACCACAATCTGTGGGTCAGAGATCCAAAAACAGGCACTACCCCTGCTGCTGCTGTAGACTTCCAGGGGCTCCTCCATCCCCTCCCCTGACCTGGGACTGGGGCTGGATCACTCTACTATCTCAAACAAATCTCACAAGCTGTTCCCACTTCCAATTTTCCTTGGCATTTTGGGGTTGTGATATTTTGAAACCACCACAAGTACCAGAGAGTCAGTGCCCCCTAGCCTTCCTCATGTCCTGTCTGTGCCATCATGGCCCACCGTGGACTGTTCTCTGCTCCAAGCATAGCATGATAGACACTTCCAGTCAACCTTCCAGGCTGTCTGGGACTGGAGATTTGCTTCAATCCATCATTCTATGTGTTCTGCAGCTCCAGAATTTTTTTAGAGTCATTTTTACAGATATTTGACTAGGCTTCAGGGGGAGACTATCTGCTTCTACTCCACTATCTTGGCTTTACCTCCCTCCCCCCACTCCAGTATCTTTGCAAGAAACCCCAAGTAAGGTCATGAAAAGTTGGACACAAATTAAAAATTTGCAAATTATTAGTAATTTAGAACATTTTTTTATTTTTTTTGTACTTCTATTTTTTCCTTTTTAATATAAATTTATCTATTTAACTTTTTACATTCATTTTCACAAAATTTTGGGTTCCAAATTTTCTCCCCATTTATCCCCTCCCCCCACCCCAATACACCGAGCATTCTAATTTCCCCTATCACCAATCTGCCCTCTCTTCTATCATCCCTCCCTTCTCTTGTCCCCATCTTCTCTTTTGTCCTGTAGGGCCAGATGACTTTCTATTCCCCATTAACTGCATTTCTTATTTCCTAGTAGCAAGAACAATACTAAACAGTTGTTCCTAAAACTTTGAGTTCCAAATTCTCCCCATCCCTCCCTCCCCACCCATTCCCTTTGGGAAGGCAGGAAATTCAATATAGGCCATATCTGTGTAGTTTCTCAAATGACTATGATAATAGTCATGTTGTGTAAGACTAATTGTATTTCCCTCCATCCTATCCTGCCCCCCACTGTTTCTATTCTCTCTTTTGATCCTGTCCCTCCCTGAGTGTTGACTTCAAATTGCTCCCTCCTCCCATTGTCCTCCCTTCCATCATCCCTCCCCCACCCTGCTTATCCCCTTCTCCCCCACTTTCCTGTATTGTAAGATAGGTTTTCGTACCAAAATGAGTGCATTTTATTCCTTCCTTTAGTCGAATGTGATGAGGGTAAACTTCATGTTTTTTTCTCAGCCCTCCTCTTTTTCCCTCCACTAAAAAGCTCCTGCTTGCCTCTTGAATGACATATAATTTATCCCATTCCATTTCACCCTCTTTCCTCCCACTACATTTCTCTCTCACCACTACCTTAATTTCTCTTAAGATATGGTCCCTGAACTTCTGCCTGCTGCTCTGGGAGTTCTGGGCCACCGCTGCTGCCTCTGCATCTGCCGCTGCCGCTGCCTCTCGAGGGGGCCCGAGTCACGGAGACACCCTGCTCTTCCACTGTGTTTCTGCACACCTTGCAGTGCTTCAGAATTTGTGGGGAGTTCTTTTTGCAGGGAATATGTGGGCTGTGGGTTCGGAGCTAGCATATGTGAGTCTTTCTACTCCGCCATCTTGGCTCTTCCCCCCACAACATTTTTTTTTAATATGGCTATTGATATTTTGAATTTCTTCCTCTGAATAGTGCCTATTCATATCTTTTGATTATCTATAAGGCAATGACTTATTTTTACAACTGAGTCAAGTACCTGATATCTCTTCTTCCCCCTTTCAATATTAAGCCTAAATATGCCTCCTTTCAACTTCTACTCATTACTGCTAATTATGGTCTTTGGGTCTAAACAGGACAAATCTAACTGCTATTCCACATGAGAAATCTTTAATGCTCTATTATATTAATAACCAATTTGTGATCCATCCCTTCTTCCTCTTCCTCTTGTTAAGACCCTATTCCTGAAAAGACCAGGCAATCTCTGAAGGGCATGACCAAGTAATGTGATCACTACTAGCCTTCAAAGTATCTGCTCATTAACTAGTTTGGGAAGGGTCTTACCCACAATGGTACCTAAACTTTTGTTTCCTCTATAAACGGGACCCAGTGTGAGTTAAAATCCCCCCCAGGGAGTATGGACCTTGTCCTTCCTCTCTTTATTAGTGTTGTGACCTGGTCTACAAAGGGGAGAACAAGCCAGGGAAAACCTGATTGATATCACTTATGTTTTATGATTAACATTGCTAGTAACTCCTATTCCTTAGGAGTCAGAGAGGGGCCTGATTGATCACATGTGAGGGACAGCCCACTATTTTCCTAATCCCAAAGAAGGTAGAGAGTTGAGAACTGTTGACTTACATCCTCATTAAAATATTTACCCATCAGAATTGACAGGAGAATTCCCAATGATGTACTGTCAGGACAGTCAGCAGGATGATATGCTTAGGTATAAAAAACACAGATCAACCTTCCCTCTGGGTATTGGTGCAAACGAAGGCATGCCATTGGCCTGTCCATTGTTAATAAATAACATGCCCTACTGAGAAATGTCCTCACCTTATTTACTGATTAGATTTCCCCCTGAAAATATGTGAGCCTTCTCTAGGCATAATATTCTAAGTATTTTCAACTGATTCTCCTATATCATGGATTATAGACACTTCACCATTTTGGTTACAATTCTCTGAAATTTCTTAAGTTTATCAATATCCATCTTAAAATGTGGTAATCAATGAAATACAATACATCCAAATATAGTCAGACCAAAAAAGTACAGGGACACAATTGATCTTAATTCCTGAAAACTAGTAGTCTTAGGAGATTCCTAAATCAGAGCAGTTTGTTTATCTTAGCTGGAAAACATGCTCGAACTTCCTTATTTATCAGGTTAGTCTTTTACTAAAGTAAAAGTCCTTTACTATAGCATACCTTGGTAGAATAGGTCACCATCCATTTAAGTACACATTTTTACTCTATATACTAAATAGCTCATTTAATTTGACCTTACTTAAATTTACTAATATTTGTGATATTGCATTGTCAATTTTGTGTGAGAAAGAAAAAAAATTAATTATAACTAGAATGATATCTGGTTTAAAATGGATGAATCTTGACATCCTTAGCAAGGGCAATACATAGTACTTTATTTCATCATTACTAATACAAAAATGTCCATAACTACACTACACTTAATTTGACAGCTTATAAAGAGCTTATCAGGTTTTTCTCTTGTCTACCAGTTTGTAGCACTTTTATATTACCTCAAATTTGCTGCATTTTCACATAAATGACTCTATAATTGCTGCATAAATTAACATTTTAAGCTCAACATTCAAATCAAATAGCTTCTAAACACCATTTCTATTCTGGATGACATCTAATACACATCAAAATAACAAAATATTACTTAAGGCTACAAAAATTACCCATCCATTTGTTGATATAAGTTTTTCTTCTTTCAAGAAATCAGAAAATCATCAATGTTTAATCCTAGTTCTTCTTGAAGATATTACTGAGTTTATATAATAGATAGGATAGTGTCATCAAAAATATTGATTGGAAAGGAGTCAGCTTCCCTTCTCATTTCATTAGCTTCTTTAGTTCAGTCCTTTCATCATTGAAAGCCTTTGGATCTCTGAAGAGAAACTAGATTACTGTAATTAGTTGGTGGTAATGCATTTCACTTGTAAAAGCAAGCCACATTGGCATCAGTCTGAAACAAAATGGTAGGTCAGATTCTGCTCTGATGACTCCCCTTTCCAAAAGAAGTGCCACATCAGCCCAGAAAAAAATATCATATATTATTCAGATTAGCATCAAGGTTCAGTTGAGAGCCCATTTATTTATTTATTTTTAGTGTAAAAAGTTCAAGCAGCTAGAGATGAGAACCACATTTGGCTTCTGTTAATTTAAAAACATGGAGTTTCAGTTTCCTCAAGTTTCATTGTTTTCAGTATCAAGACGTCTATAACTTGCATCAGAAGTAAATTACTTTTTGCTGAGGTGAGCAGGGTCTACTATATTTTTGAAGTTGCAGCAGCAAGTTTTTTTCATAAGGAAGAATCAATCAATTGAACAATTTCCAGCACATTTTTAAAGTCACTTCTATGTGCAAGGCACTGGGGAGGCAAAGATAAAAATGAATCAAATCATAGTCTGTTTTTATCATGCAGTAACTAAGTACTAGATGTTGAGTAAAGCACAAGTTATTTCATCACTTGTCCAGACTCTTACAACTAAGAAATATCATGGGTAGTATTTGAACCTGTCTTCCTGACTTCAATCCAACCTTTTATCAACTATCTCATATTGTATCTGAAAGGTGATAATGATAACAGGATATACTTTTTAAGATATGCTAATGGCCAATCCAGTGTGTTTATATAATTCTTTGCATTAGCCTTATGTCAAGTGATTTTTTTAAAAAATAGTTTTATTTAAACTCTGTTACATTTCCATTTTTGGAGAATGATTTTCCATGGAAAAGTCAATAGTCAATTGGTAGGTTAAAAAATATTCCAAGATCCATAAGAATGATTGTAGATATTGTATGATTTAAAGGGAAAAGACCAATAAAATCCAAGGGATGATTGCATTTTCATATGTTGGTGGTGGAGAGATCAAGTAGAGTATGACTGAAAAGCACACTCTATGACTTGTCTGTGAAGTGATAATCATACATCTTTGGAAGGGAGGGGGAAGTCTTGGTGAAATAGAACATGCAAAAGTTAGAGGTGAGCAGATAAAGAAGAAAAACTAGAGGAAGAAGCATCATAGACTGTTTAAATGTACATCTGACTTGGAGATTTTGAAAAAGATGATCACTTGTCAACCTTTCACTGAACTTGGGATAAGCACAAGAAAGTTCAGTATATTTGTTTTGCATTTTTGATGGGATTTTTTTTTGGAAGACTGAAGGAAATCATACATATTTTTTTGCAAGAGAGAAAGAAATCATATATATTTGCCATTTAAAACCCCACAAAGCCTTTCCAGACTTATTAAATATTATTCCCCCTTACACACTCTGTAGTCCAATCAAATTTACCTTACTGTTCTTCATATATACACTAACAGTCTACAGGTAGTACACTATGCCTAGAATGTACTTTTTTCTCTTCTCAGAATCTAGAGATCCTTTCTGAGTCAGACCAAGCATTCCCTTCTACATGAAGCCTCCCTTGATCTCCTACGTGCTAGCATGGCATAGCAGATAGAACCCTGAGCCTATAGTTTAGGAAGACATGAGTTCAAATGTGACCTCTGTGAGAGATGATCTCTGAGGATCTCTCAGGAGTGAAGCCTCCTCAAAGAGTTACTTATTTTTTTGTCTTGTTGACATATTTGCTGTAGGTTGACCTTGTAGAGAAATATTTTCAATACATTTTGTACTTTCCCAGACTTCCCCCCTTGTTTTTAGATGTGTAGCAGGGAGAAATAACAACTCCCCCAGCCCCTTGCCCCCATTTTCCTTTTTTTTTAAAAACTGTTTACTCATGCAAAAACTTGTGAAACTGTCTGTGTTTTCTGTTGCTGGGGTAGGTTGCCCTGAATAGATTGTACCCTCAGGGCTTGCACCAAGGAGCCCAGAGGAAGGGGGCTAGGGAGGAGGGCATTGTGGTTAGGACCTATATAATCTGCTGAGCTGAATACACCTCCGCCCTCTTTGGTTGGCACCATCTTTTGGGTACTCTGAAGGAGCCCTTTCTTGAGAAAGTCAATAAATGAACTATTCTTTCTGGTAATATCTCTGAGTCTCTGATTCACTGGTAAGGGTCTCTATACACCTCAGATTATTACCAGCTGTGTGACCTTGGAAAAGTAACGGCCTCAATCTGCCTCAGTTTCCTCAACTATAAAATGGGGGCAATATTAGCATCCATATAACAGGGTTGTTGTGAAGTTCAAATGAGAGTTTTTGTAACATGCTTGGTAAAGTGCTAAACACATATTAAGTGCTTTATAAATGTTTGCTTCCTTTCTTCCTAGTATTCCTTTCCCCCAAATAATGAACTTTTTTTCTCTTTTGTTTGTGACCACAAATGCACATGCTCCCTCCCCTGACTGAATGTAAGCTTGAGGTCACAGAGTATTTAATTTTTGTCTTTTGTCCCCTGTGCCTCACATAGAGTCTAGCTTATTTAATGCGTGTTTAACAAATGCTTGATAATTGATTGGACAAGAAGATAAAGGAATACAAAGAGAATCTATGATTAATGATGGAAAGCAAAGAACTGAAAATAATTACTCACATTCATGTAGTTATTTACATATATATATATTTACATTTTTAAATTAGCCAATGTGCTGATTAGGAGAGATTTTTATTACCAGCATTTTACAGGGGAGGAAAATGAGGATGGTTAAACAGTCAAGTTCACTTAGCAATTAAATGGGATTCCCAGGTCTCAAGCCTAGGTCATTTTATTCCTAATCTACTGCCCTTTCCTCAGCACTAAGAAAACAAAACAACTAAAACTTTTAATGGGAAGAAAAATAAGGAGATCAAAAGGAAACAGTGAGCCCTGGTCTAATGAAAATGGAAATACATTTTAGAAGTGAGTGAAAGATACTTAGATTTTCACCAGAAAGTGAAAAGAGTACGGCGCAGAGAGGCAGGGAAAGCTTTGGGACAGTGAGCCAATTAGAGAGGATTAGAAATCCTTCTTAGAAGAAAAATAAGAAAGAAAGCAGAGCCTGTTGAGGATTAGATGAAAGATTTGGCTTTGATGATGAGGTGGGGAAGTAGAGTGTAGATGGAGAGGCATAGATATAAAAGGATTTCAGAGAATTCTTCAAGGTTAACAAAACAGGTACTGATATGTCCTGTGAAGAAGGCTTGGATTTTTTTAGGGAAAAAGAGCAGAGAAAGGTCAATTATAGATTTTATATAAATTAAAATATACATACATATTTCCATGTATATATATATATAGTATGTATATATGTACAATGCATATATGAGAGTATACCATCTAATTTGCTAAAATATACACATGTACACATGTGATATGTGTATGTATATATGTACATGGACATATACATATATGATTCATCTTGAACTATATACTTCTGGTTTTCCCTTTAAATTGGTTAACATTAACTTTAAATATTCTATGTTGAGTAAAATACAGAAATACTATTACTTCAGATTTTTAAATGTCAATAGTTGTGATTAAAATCATAAAATTAAATTGACCTGACAGTTTATTCTATGAGATTCACTAGAATTTCCTGACTTAATTCTCCAGTATGATGGATAGTCCTCTAGTTTTTATGTGACTGAATTTCTTTTTACTTAATGGAGAACTTATTTTCCTATATTTCTGAATAGCTATTTATTGCTTTAAATTTTCAGATGTTAGGGAAAGTTGCATCAAAATCCTCTCCTTGAATTATTAGAGAAGAGGGATGCTTTGATCTGAACTATCATTTTCCTCATTCAATTTCTTTTCTTTGTTTCTCTATTTTCAGAAAATTGACTGCTAGCCTCTGTTATTGGTTCTTTACAGGTCCTGACTCCATTGCCCCAATCAGCAAAAGTACTTGAACTATATAACAATCTAGATGATGATGTTTTTTTAACGAGAGGGCCATTTCTAACAATAAAGAAACCAATTCATCACATAATGCTTGCCTATATAAATGAAATTACATATATTTTGAGCATAAAAATTCCTTAAACCATTGGGTGCATTAATGTTTAATTAAAAAAAGATGCACAATCCAATTCAAGTAAGAATTGCCTTGTCTAGCCTTCATTCAGTCCATTTTAAAAAAAGACAAAACGTTATAGATGGAAATTCAGAGTAAGTGATCCCTCTACATCTCTCCACGTAATGCACGGATTTTTATTAATTTAGACTCATTGTCCTAGGTATCACTAATTTGTAATCTGATTATTATATTGAAATTAGTTGGAAGAACTTCTTTATATTATGTAAAAAGAAACACTTGATCACTAATCAAAGTTGATTGAGATGGTAAGGGAAATATTTACTTGAGCGAATAAAGACATATAATAAGTATTTAATAAATGTTTGCTGCTTTCTATTGTGTAATTAAAGAAGAGTTCAGCACTTCTTAATCTGGTGTTTTGATAATGACATAACATTCTTATGCATTCTCTTTTAGTATCTCTGTCCTAGGCTCAAAACATTCAGTCTATGATCATCTAGTTATGACTCTAAGTCATGAGCCCATATAAATGTGCTTACTTTTACCAGCAAGTCAGGAGACACCTTAATTTAAATGCAAGATATTCAATTAGATTTAGAAAAAAATGACAAGATTTCTGCATGCATGAATGGAATGGGATATATTTTCCCATATGTTGTCATGCAACAAAACAGCTCCCACTAGGAGAGAGGATATAAACACAAAAAAGAGAGGTAATCAAAAGACACTGTTAGAAGTGGTATGTGCATGATATACGAAAGGCTAATGAGAATGGTAAGGCACACAGGTAGAAAATACATATCAACAGGGAATAAGTATAAAGAAGAAGGTGTGAGAGATTCATTGTGGAGATATGTATACTCACATACATTTATATATATATATATTTGCACGTATATATATTCTATCTCTCTCCATCTCTATCTCCATCTTCATATCTATATTTCTTCTTCTACATCTACATCTATAGCTGTACCTATAAATAGATATAAAGGTCAACTATATATATGTATATATATATATTTATATATCTATATAGATAAACACACATATACATACAGGTATATGTGTATATATGTGTATAGGTATATATAATATTCACAAAACATGCTTCCATGTGTATGCATACATACATAAAATATACATATATGAATATATGTATGTACCTATATGTAGTAGCTTTATAGATGGTACTTTGCCCCTTTTCTCAGATTTCATATAACTAATCTATCATGTTGACTTAAAATTGTTAATGCCTATTATCTATTATCCTGGATGTTTCCGAGTCCCTTTTTTTTTGGTAATTCTGTATCTAATTTCTAAAAATTAGAAAAACTTAGTAGAAAACCTATTCTACAAATCATTCTACAAAGCAATGCTTGTGGAAGATTAAGCCTCACTTACTTTCTCACTTATGAATTCCCTGAAGATGACAGTGAACAATTCAGAAGGAAAATCTTTCATAGATTCCACGGCGAGAACAAATATGAGTTCTTACTTTTATAACGTTCCATGTCTCTGGCAATAGTTATTATCACTGCAATGGAATCATTTGCCATCAAATGGGAACATTTGCAAACCAATCAAAGGCACCAGGAGGTGTGGAAAGAAGATAAATTTAATGTTTTTACACAGTGTTAACTCAGTGTTTTCTTATTATTACTTTGAAGTAGTTCTATTACTTGAGAAGACAACACAGTTTCTCCCCAAAAGATTGCGTTTCTTATATTCTAATAATGGATTTTAAAAAAAGCAAAAAAACAAAACACACACACACACACATACACACACACAACAAGCAATACTCTGAGGTTTCAGCAAGGATTGCAAGATATGTTGTACACTTCATGAGTTAGAACTAATGACATTTTTAAAAGTTCTTGAACTTTGTTTAGCTCAGATGGTTCAATGTAGTAGTTTTCTTTTTTTTTTTTTTTGGATTGAACTGTAGTTACTAATTTAATTGTTAAGTAGTTTCAACATAGTCATCATATAGGGATAATCACTAACATTTTACGATTTATATATTACTTTAAGGTTTGAAAAACATGTTGCATTCATTAACTAAGTTTTATGTCCCAATGACACTGGGAAATAGATGCTATTATTGTTTCCAATTTATAGATGAGGAAATGATTCCAAGTCCTTTGCCCTTTCCAAGGTCCTACTTAGCTGCTTGAGAATGGTTTAATGGAAAAAGCCCTGAGTGCGACATCAGTAAGCCGTGCTTAGGTATTGACATAGTCATATGATATTGGTTAAGTCTCTTCAATTTCCCATGCCTTAGGTACACTGGTCTTAAAGTGGGAAATAATTTAATACCTGAGGTAGGATTCAAAAATCAGGTCTTCCTGATTTCAGGCCCAATCTCCTGTCCTTTGCCATGCAACTACCAATGTCATTAGAATTTAAAGACATGCTATTTGAAAGATATATGAATGGATAGGGAGATGACCCAATCATATGGACAAATAAATATATACAATAATCAGTAGACATCTTATATAGCCTATTTGCATACAGACAAAATGAAGATATCTCAAGGAAGCTTCCTCCTTCATCTCCCTTGCAGGCTGGGTGCTATAGAGACTTTAGAAGAGATTATGGACAAAAGTTACGCAGGCTGAGAGAGCAGGATTTCTTTGTATTCTGTACCACTGAAAGGTATATCCATATCAGTGAGATCACAGACATATGGGAGAGTCAAATATGAAGGGTCAGCATATACTGAAATACCCAAACTATTGTGGTACCATTTTTGCCTCCAAGCAGTTTTATTTTACTGGCTCTGCTTTCAGTAAATTTAAATTTAATCTGCTTACCAATTGCTTTCTTTTTTTCTGTGGATACACTTACTTTGAAGTAAGTCATCACTTTCTTTGTATTTTTAGATTTGCTACATATACCTATTTTCATTTTTGGCAAAGATGCACTTCTTAAAAAGAAAATGATACACAGAACCAGAAAGACAATGGCCTTATGGAATAGTATGAGAAAGAAATAAAATTCCAAAGAAGAAAAAGTGAGAATTTGGAGAATTGAATGAAAGTTAAGAAAAAGTAATAGTGAAACAATATGATTTAAAGCTAAAAGAAACCTTAGACATAATCTACTAAGTTAGTCCATTAACAAAATTTCATCAAATGCTGACTGTGTGCCAACCACTGTGCTGACCAATGAGGATGCAACAAATGGCATAGAATAGTCCTTGATCTCCACAAACTCAGAACCTATTCAGGGAGACATAGAAACAACTATGCACAAACAGGATATATACAAGATAATTTGGAGATAATCAGCAGAGAGACATATTAAGTGGGAATCAGGAAAAGCTTCCTGTCTCTAGAAGATAGGATTTTAGATGCAACTTGAAGGAAATCAGAGAGGGCAAGAAACAGAGATGGGGGAAGAAAAAAATTGTAAGCATGGAAGACACCTAGTGAAAATGCCTGGAGACCAGAGATCGAGTTATCTTGTGTGAGGGAAAGCAATGAACCCAGATGGTGTCACTGACTTAATGGTCAGGAAGTAAAGTGTAACAAGTCCAGAAAGATAGGACAAAACTAGGTCATGAAGGCCTTTGAACACCAAATAGAGAATTGTGTGTTTGAACCTGAAGGTGATAGAGAGTTACTGGAATGAAGTCTACCTAATACATTCATTTTACAGATTAGGAAACTGACTTTGAAAGAAGAGAATGTTCCTAATCCCTCTGCTTTGTACCAGTCAGTCTCTCCAAGCTGAGAGAGAGGAAGTAGCAGAAGATGAGTTAAAGAACATAGGAGTGACGCAAATCACTTACCCTCCCTGTTCTTCAGTTTCCTCATCTGTCAAGATGGGGATAGTAGTATCTGTCTCATAGGGTTTTTGTGGGTATTAAATAAGATAATGTATAAAAAGCTTTTTTTGCAAACCTTAACTTCTTCTATAAATCCAAACTATTGTTTATTAGAAACTAGCAAATCCAGGGCAGCATTTAGGGCCCTCCTTGATCTGGTGGCACTAGCCCTACTCTTTCACTGCTCCCAACGTGGCAATGAGAAGGAGCAGGTAAGAGTACTATTTATGTTTCAGGCAGTCGCCTCTCCTCACTGTGCCATCAGTACACTTCCCCAGCTCTACAATATTCCCCCAACACAGAATACCTTCAGTGTTCTTCATATTGCCTCAGACTTTACACAATAAAAATTGTCCTCAGCCTTGAATTCTTATAAGCAAAATTCATCTGTATTATAATGTGGGTGGGGCATATTCTGGGGGTTCTATTTCAGTAACCTTGGAAACAGAAGTACTTGACACACCTTGTAGCTACCTAAGGTTTACATTTATTTGGCATTATGCTCAGTGCAGGGGATACAGGGATGAAAAAAGAGGTCACTGCTCTGGTCAAGCAATTCACAGTCCAGTGTGGCACAGAAAGATACACGCACACGTATATGTATATACACACATATATGTATACACATGTAAACATATAAGAATAATATCTAGCATTTATAAATCACTTTAAGCTTTAAATCCATGGGAACTTTACACACTATTTCATCTGATCCATAGTATCCCTGGGAGGTAGGTATCACCCCAATTTGTCGATGGGGTATGGGAAGGGCTGAGACTCAGAGAATTTGGGTGACTTGTTCATAGTCATCGAGCTATCTGAGGCAAGATTTGAAATTGGGTTTTCTTGACTGCTTTGCCAGCCCTTATGCACTGAGCCAACCTAACCGCCTCACTCACCTCTATATTATGAAGATTATGAAGACGGCCAGAGGTTCTCTCTTACATTACCCAGATGCCTTCTGTCACTATCTCCTGTTTCACCTCTTTCTGTAAGAAAAGGTGATTTGACCTCTTAACTTCCACCCCTCCACCTTCACTAGAGATTTCATTCTATCCTGTCTCTAACATTGTCCTCTCTGTCTGCTTCATTCTCTTACTTATGTTTAATTTTTCCCTGTCTATCGACTTCTCCCCTACTGCCTCTAAACATAGGGTAGTAGTTGTCCTTAATTCCTCACTGCCTCTAAACATGCTCATATCCCTTCTATCTACCTCCCTCCTAGTCCTTTACTTGGTCCCTTCATCCCTGCTAAATATAATCTTGTATCTCTCTGACATTTGTGGCTAATCTCCTTGAGAAGACTGTCTATTATATATACCTACACTTTCCCCTTTCCCTCTTTTTAAGCTCTTACAATCTGGTTTTCCTGATTTCCGTTCTTTACAAAGACACTCCATGGTCTCACTGCCACACCCAGTGACCCTTTCTCTATTGTCATTCTTCCTGACCTCTGATACTGGGGGATCTTCCTCTTCTCCTGGATTCTCTCTTTTCTCTAGGTCTCTAGGATTCCACTCACTTCTGGTTTTCCTCCTACCTATCAGATCACTTTTATTTCCCTCCTCTTTACTGACTGCCCTTCAGACATTGTAAACTTGATATCCAGTATTCATCTTAAATTCCCTGTGCCCAAAATGGAACCAACTTATATTTCTCCCCTAAACTTCTATATTACTTTTGAAGGTACCACCACCCTCCCAGTCCCCCAGTCTCATAGGGTAGTAGTTATCCTTAATGCCTCACTATCCTTCTGCTCCATATCCAGTCTCTTATCAAACTCCATCTATTTCACTTTTGCAACATCTCTCAAATACCTGTCCACCTCTTTTGGTACTGCCGCCACTCTGGCGCAAACCCTAATCATCTTATGCGTGGATTACTGCAATAGCCTACTGGTGATTCTGTCTGCCTTTAGTCTCTAGACTAATCCACCCTCCATTTATTTGTCAAAATTATTTTTTAAAGTACAGATTTGACTGTGTCACTCCCTAACCCCCTACTGAGTAAACTCTAGTGGATCCCAAAGACCTCCAGGATCAAATATAAAATTCTCTATTTAGTGTTCAAAGATCTTCATGACCTGGCCTCATCCTACCTTTCCATTCTTCTTAAACTTTATTCCCAGTCACATACTCTGATCCAATGATACTGGATTCCTTTTTCCTCATCCAAGCTATTCCATTTCCTGACTCTAGGTATTTTCATTGGGTGTCCTCTATGCCTGCAACTCTCTCCTCAACTCTGCCTGTAGGTATCCCTGACTTCCTACTAAAATCCTCTTTTCTAAAAAAAAAAGCCTTTTCCAAATACCTTGCTTTTAAAATTTTATTCACCTTATCCCTCATTTAAACCATTGTTTCCCATATTTGATTCTGAGTTTCTGGAAAACAGAGGACTATTCTTTGCTTTTCTTTTTATCTCCAGTACTGAACACAGAGTCTGGCACATATTAAGCATATAATAATGTTTATTGACTTTCTGGCATGAAAATATTTCAGTATTTACAATGTTTTTAAAATGTCCAACAGCATCAACTTTCAAAATGTTATTTTATATTTGAAACGGTTGTCAACAACATAGACTAGGTTTATATGACTCCCAGAGAAACATCTCAGAATTTATTACATCCAAATAGATTTCTTAGGAGTATTAATTTTAGCCAGCTCAGAGAAAGGAAATTGTAATAGCAGTTTTTCCTTGTATAGTCGAAACTCCCATAGACAAACGAAGCTCGTTACTTGACCAAGCAGTAAGAAGCATTAGAAATCAACGATGATATGTGTCAGTGAATACACTTCTCCAGTAGGAGCCAGATTTTCTATAGCCTGAGGAGTTTTCAAAGAAAGGGTAAGCTGAGAATGTAAGCCAAAAAGAAAGTGGCTGAATTGTTTTACATTAAAGAAGAAAGATTTATCTATCCTAATCATCATTTTAGGTGCCATTCTCATTATTTTTTCTGGTTTTTAAATTTAAAAATTAACATACAAATTGTGCCTTTTCAATTATTTTTGAGTTGTATATATTCATCACAGAAGATAAAGAGTTTAAATAACAGTAGTATAGTAGTTAACCTATTTGAAAGATTTATTTTTATTAATATCTTTTTTATATCATGTTACGTTCTGTATGTTTCTCCTTTCCGCTTCCTGGTGAGTCATTCCTTATAATAAAGATTAAAATAAAAAGTGGAAAAAAAGCAGTTTAGTAAAAAGAACATTTCTACAGTGTCTGATAAGAATATGGAATACTTCATAGCCTCTCTTCAATTATGGGAGCAGTGTACATTTCTTCAACTCTTCTTGAGGGTGAATTTGCTTATTATAATTATTCAGCACTAAGTTTTGTTCCATTTTTTCTTGTAATCATTGAATCTATTGTAAGCCATACTATCTTGGTTCTGCTTGCTTTTTTCTGCATCATTTCATATGTCTTCCTATCGTTATCAAATGTTCGTCAAGTAACTCTATCCTGCCAAGAATGAGTTTAGAAAACATTAAAAAATGAAATTGGAAAGACTGTAATAATAGATCCTTGTTCCAGTGGCATAGCCTATGCCTGGCATTTCCACCTCTCATCTTATTCAACACCTTTCTTTCTCCCTGCCAAAACAGGTGGAAGGGAGAGAGTGGATCATGGGTCATTTCCTCCAGCCTCTTCTGCATGGCCAGAACTAATCAAGTTCAGTGTGTATAGGTTGATATAGAGTGTAGTAAGCTTGACTTGCTAATGTGGGAAGATTTTTATGGCATTGTTTGATCCTAGCACTGTAAGGGAATTGAGAGGATCAGGACAACAAGTGGTTAATTGTGGGAATTGAGTGAACCATATTGACTCCATCTTATGACTCGATTCTAGAGCTAGCATAGTTTCAGCTCTGTTATGGATTCAGTCCAACTTCTGTCTTATAAGAAAACCTTATTTAATTGTATGAATTGGGAGAAAACCTTTTTGTATTTGAAGCTAGCCCTATGTGACTCAGAATCTGGACTACCTCTATAGGCTGCTTAGAGATCCTTCAATAAGGACCTAAATCATGCAGACCAGAAGCCCACTCTTATCTAATGATGAATGCAAGGAGTTTTCTCTCAATTATACATTTAAGCTGCCTATATGTCTTATCTGAAACCTGTCCCCATACTGATCAATCAGTTATTGTTTCATGTTCCTTTAATTGTTTATAGACACTTTAGAGAATGGAGCAAATCTTTTTCTGAATTCAGGGAATTGTACTCCTTTGTTTTCCCCTTCTTACCTTGGAAAATTCCTAATCTTTCCTCCAGTTAGAACTCAAATTATCTGATATTGTATTATTTCCTTTTAAGTTAATTTACCTTATTTGGTTGTTTTTAATGTATAAAAGTCTGTCTCTTCTTGTGTTCAGGGTCCAGGATTGAGCTAAGGAGCTGTCTGGTTCCTGTTTGTTGAGCAATTGGTATGCATTGCTTAATAAATCAATATGCTCAGAAAATTGAACCTTTGTTTTCATAGTCATTTCATCTTTCACCTGCCATACCTGCATATCTGACTGTTTGCTCTGGACCAGATTTGTTCAATGCTTAACTCAGGACTTAGGTTATGCTGATCTTTCAGATGTGAAGATTAGTGTAAGGAATTTTCTTCTGCTATATATTCCAAGCTACTAATATGTCTTTTCTGGAAACTGCCTTGGTGTTGACCAATCAGTAATGGTTGCCTTGTTCTTTTTTCCCCAACCCAATATAATATACAACTTACAGACACAAGGGGTGAGAGGTTCACATTTTTTTTTGCTTTCCTCTCTGCAGGATGACTTAGTAAATTCCTAAATTATTTCAGTTCTCTGCCACATCAACAGGTTAGTCTCTAGCATGAGATATGTCCCTGTTCCTCTCCAGTCCCTACTGCACAGGGCACAGAAGTCTTATTGAAAACCTAAGAGTCATTTTCCAGTCTTTCCTGAGCATCTGAATCTGAGTAAGGCAGGAATGTGTCCCTGCCCTTATTCCATGTCAATTAAGGGTAGCTGGGACTGCCATCAATGAGCACTATAAAAATTTAGTCTCTACTGAATATTTAGCAAGATTTGACAATGGTGGCTCAAATTATAAACCAGAATTTCATCATCTTCCAGAAAATGACAAATAACAATTTCTAGCACTATAAATATACAAATAAATATCTTGAGAATTTAACCAATAAGCTATATTGGAACCAGAACATTGTCATAAACCAAACTGTTGCTTATAATCTACTGGACATGTCATTAAATCATAAAAACTTATAAACAATGGTTTTTAATCATTGCTGTCCTACCAAATATGCATAAATATGAAACTACATGAGGAAAAAACAAAATTAAAAGGTGAATTCAAGCAAACATCAATACCCCCAATAAAGTATCATCCATTTCAGAAAGATGAGTAAACAGCAAGTCCTCATTTACTGAGACAGGAAGCTTATATAGTAGACAGAGGGTCAGTCATAGAGTCAAGAAAACTCTTGTTTAAGTCTGACCTTAAGCTTCATGGGCAAGTAATTTAAACTCTCAATGACATTTGTAACTCTTTAAGACTATAAATTACAGATATCACTAATCTACTTTCATTCAGTAAATTTCTACGATCTCAGTTTCCTTACCTGTTCAATTCGCAAATAAAATATTGGAACACAAAGTTCCTTTTGGTCTACTCTCTTTTCTAAATCTATGAGTATGACTAAAGAACTGGTAACGTAGTCATTAGATCTAAGTATATGCTCTTCAATTGCCAATATTTTCAATGATTTCCTAAACGTAATTTTCACAACTATACATTTTCTTAAAGCAGAAAAAAGGTTACCCTCCCCTGAACTGTAACATATCTTCTTTTGCCAAGAGGGAAAAATAATGGCAATATGAAAAAAAAAGCTTTATGGGTGAGGGAACAGATGTCAGCCAAGAATTCCCTGCAGAGCCACATCACGCAGCAGTCATGCTGGGAGAAATTTCATTTTCTGGAATCATGAGTCAGCCAGTCAATGATGGAACAAGTTCCAGGCTGAGAATGATATTAGATTGTCTGGAAGTGACAATCTAAATGGGTCAAGTCCAGTTACTGCTGACTCTAATAGTACCTGTCTTGCCACTGAGGTATCTGGGGAATAGTCCCATTTAGAGAAATGGGAAAACTAAATTGAAGGAAAATGACTTTGTCCTCTCTCCATGCTTTATTCACACTGTCAATTTAAGAGTCACACATTTCTATCTTTTAGGACAGACAATATCCTAGTGTGTTAGATTCATCTTTTCCCCTGCTTGTTGGGATGGGGAAATGGGGTAGCGGGGGAACATAATAATTTGTGACGTAGTATATGGGTATGGCAACTAAGGTTTTAAGGCAAAAGTCGAACTCAGTGTTCTCTTTGCACAGGAGCAGAAACACCCAACTGGTATTTGTTCTCTGTAGGGTCTCCTTGGTGCAAAGTTCCAGCAGTAGGTTTGATCCAGGGTAGGTAAGTCAGTACTTGTCTCTAATTTTTTGTTCAAGGGTTGTAGCAGACTCCTTGAGAGACTGCTCTTCAGCAAACCAAACTGAGATAACTTCAAACAGGGAAGGTAAAAATGGTATCAAGTCAAAAAGCAACATGGCCTCAAGTGATTTCATATAGCTACACAACTATATGGGGAAAAATATCCAACCACTTTCTGACAGGATGCCTTTTTATTTGGCAACCATGAGATGTGAATTTGTTTTTGCCAATGAATAAAATGAAGATGCTAAATCAGTAGAGAAGAAAAATAAGGAAAAAACCCCAAGAAATTAAGAAAATAAGGCAGGAAAGAAAAAAAGAAAGAAAAAAAGGAGAGAAAGAAAGAAAAAGCAAGGAAAGGAGGGAAGAAAGGAAGGAAAGAAAATGAAAAGGAATGAAAGGATTGGGAGGGAAGAAAGGAAGGAAAGAGGAAAGGAAGGATTTTGGAACTGACAGCCAAAAAAGATTAATCAAGAAGCAAAAATCTTTAGAAAGTGAAATATTGCTCTTTTCTGCTATTTCAGTGTGCTAGAACCATGAAACTGTCAAGAATATCCCTGAGAAAAGCAGCAGAATATTATATTTGTGGAATATTGATATTTAAGTATCACTGTTTTCTAGCATGTTTAAAGGGATGTTCACTGGCATTTGTAGAATCATAAAGTTAAAAAGGACCTCAGAAGCCATTCGGTTTAATTCCATCATTTTCAGACAAGGAAATTGAAGGTCAGGATTAAACGATTTACCCAAGGTCACACTGGTAATAAATATCAACAATGGAATGTGAACATAGTTTTTATGACTCAAAAACTCATGCACTTTCCATTGAACCACACTATACCCTTTATTGTGGTCAGATTATAAGTTGGGTAATGACACACTTACTGCCTGGAATAGCCACCTGAAAAATTCATTCCAATCAATAAACCAGAAGTCCGTCACTAACTTTACATTTGCAAACAGAGTGGTAGCAAAATTGCAGAACATTTTATTGACAGAAAGTCAGAGCAAATGTGTAAGAATCCCCTAGCCTCAGCAATCCCACAGTGAAAATTTCTTAGCATTGCAATTCCAAAAATGAAAGTCTTGTGCCAGGCTTTTGGAAATTTGTCTGGATTTCTCCTTCTGCTGCAGTTTCAGCCTGCTCTTTGAAGTCCCCCCCTGTACTATGTGAGAAGTTTTTCTTCAACATTTTTTTTTTCTGGTATACCTGGTGACCTGCCTCTGATGCTGGCAGACATTAGCCCAAGAAGGAGGGCACACAATAGCACAGCACCGATTCTCTATGTAGAAATAAAGCATTGCCTGCATTTGTCCATATTTCTTACATCACTTCAGAATGATGAAAAAGCTACTACAGGAAAAGAATGGTCCTCAGGGGAATCACTGAACCAAGTCAAACATAGTATTCAACACCTAGTGACACATTTAATAAATGTTTATTTTTATGTATAATTTACTTTCAGTTTTCACCATTCACTTGCACAAGATTTTGAGGTCCAAATTTTCTCCTGATCTCTCCCAACCCCTCACCCTAGACAGCATATGCCCCATTTATCCCTTCTCCCAATCTGTCATCCCTTCTATCAGCCCCCCTCTCCTTCTTCATCCTACTCCCATCTTTTTTTCTGTAGGGCAACATAGATTTCTATATCCCATTGACTATCTTCTTTCCCAGTTGCATGCAAAAACAATTTTTAATATTCATTTTTTAAAGCTTTGAGTTCCATATTCTCTCCCTTTATCCCTCTCCACATACCCTCATTGAGAAAGTCACCAATTCTGTATATCTCATACATGTGTAGCCATGCAAAACATTTCCATAACAGTCATGTTGCAAATGGCCAACCACATTTCCCTCTACACTGTCCCACCCTCCATTTATTCCATTCTTTCCCTGACCTGCCCCCTTACAATAGTGTTTGCTTCTGATTACCCCTTCCTCCAATCTGCTGTCCCTTCTATTGTCCTCCTTCTCCTATCCTCTTTCCCCCTGCCTTCCTGGAAAGTAAGATTTCCATACCCAATTGAGTGTTCATTGTTCCCTCCTTAAGCCAAATCCCATGAAAGTAAGAATCACATGTTCCTTTTCACTTCTCCCCTCTTCCCCTCCATTATAAAAGCTCTTTCTTGCCTCTTTTATATGAGATGATTTGCTACATTCTACCTCTCCCTGTCTCTTTCTCCCAGTACATTCCTCTCAATAGTTAATTTTATTTTTTAGGTATTCTCCATATTTAACTCACTCTGTGCCCTGCCATGTATACACACACACACACACACACACACACACACACACACATATATACAGGCATATTTATAACGTGTATATATACATATACACACATATACATAGCTACACATATACATACACAGATAATATAAACATGCATGCATCCACACACATATGTGTATATGTGTGTGTATTTCCTCTATCATAGTACTGAGAAAGATTTCATTAGTTACAAATCATCTTTCCATGTAGGAATATAAAGAGTTCAACTTTAATATGTTCCTTAGAATTTCTGTTTCCTGTTTAACTTTTCATGTTTCTCTTGATTCTTGTACTTGAAAGTCAAATGTTCAATTCAGCTCTGGTATTTTCAACAAGAATGCTTGGAAGTTCTTTTTTCCTTGCAATTCCATTTTTCCCCCTGAAGTATTATACTCAATTTTGCTGGGTAGGTGATTCTTGGTTTTAATCCTACCTACTTTGATCTCTGAAATATCTTATTCCAAGTCCTCTGATCCCTTAGGGTAGAAGCTACTAAATCCTGTGTTATCCTGATTGTATTTCCACAGTACTTCAATTGTTTCTTTCTGACTGCTTGTAATATTTTTCTCCTTGACCTGGGAACTCTGGAATTTGGGTACAATATTCCTAGGAGTTTTCCTTTTGGAGTCTCTTTCAGGTGGTGATAACTGACTTCTTTCCATTTCTATTTTACCCTCCAGTTCCAGAATATCAGGGAAGTTTTCCTTGAAAATTTCTTGGACAATGATGTCTAGGCTCTTTTTTTGATCCTGGTTTTCAGGTAGACCAAAAATTATCAAATTATCTCTCCTGTATCTATTTTCAGATCAGTTGTTTTTCCAATGAGATATTTCACATTGTCTTCTATTTTTTTCATTCTTTTGGTTTTGTTTTATAATTTCTTGATTTCTCTTAAAGTCACTAATTTCCCTTTGCTTCTAATTTTTAAAGAATTATTTTCTTCATTGAGCTCTTGGACCTCTTTTTCCATTTGACTCATTCTGCTTTTTAAGGCATTCTTCTCCTCATTGTCTTTTTGGACTTCTTTTACCATTTAAGTTGGTGTATTTTTAAAGGTGTTATTTTCTTCAGCATTTTTGCATCTCTTTTAAAAGCAAGGTGTTGACTCATTTTTCATGATATTCTTGCATTGTTCTCATTTCTCTTCCCAATTTTTCTTTTACTTTTCTTACTTGATTTTTCAAAATTCTTTTTGAGCTCTTCCACGGACTGAGACCATTTCACATTTTTTTTGGAGGTTTTGGATGTAGGAGCCTTGCCCTTGCTTTCTTCCTCCTGTTGTATGCTTTGGTCTTCCTCTGGTTGTATGCTTTCATCTTCCTCATCTGAAAGGACTACTATAGTCTTATTTTTCCCCTTTTTGGACATTTTCCCAGCTAATTACTTGAATTTTTAGTTCTTTTTTTAAGAGGAAGGTATACTACCACAAGTTTCAGAGGTTTTGTGAAGCTATATTCAGAGATATCTCTATGGACCAGTAAGTTCTCAGTTCCTCCAAAGTAGCATAACCTCAGGAGAGGTGTTTACTCCTCTCCTGGCCTTTGCTCTGGTCTGTGAGCAACCATAAGCTCTCTTTTCTGCCCTAAAACTGTGAGTAGGATTTCCTTTCCACAGCCACTATCAGCTCCTCCACACCAGCACTCCTCCTAGTCCCAGGACTACCACTCAGTACTGCTATGCAGATCAGCAGCTTGATTCCCCCACCATCTGTAGGTTGAGAGATTCAGAAGCAGCTACAGCTATGGCAGTACCTTCCACCAACCTGGGGCTGAGGCTGAGACTAGATCATATATCTCTCTCACCTAGGTGGGAGAACTTTCTCACTGACCTTTGAAACTGTCTTTGGTGTTTGTGGGCAGAGAAGGCTGAAGACTGAAGCAACTGTCAGTGCTTCAGTGCTGTGATGCCTGCTCCAGTCTCATCTGTGCTGGCATGGCTCATGTTGGCCTGTGTTCTGGTCTGAGCCTGGTGGAATAGATCCTTCCTATTATCTTTCCAGATTGTCTTGGACTGGAAAGCTGTTTCACTTTCTCATTTTGTAGCTCCTGCTGGTCTAGAATTTGTTCAGAGTCATTTTTTTTTTACAGGTATTTTGGGTGGTTTGGGGCGAGAGCTCAAGCAGGTCCCTGCTACTACTCTGCCTTCTTGGCTCCACCCCCATAATAAATGTTTATTGATTGATAACTATTGAGAAAATGGAACGAAACGTGTTCTTATGTAATATGTCTATGTGTGTATATATATGCATATGTGTATGTGTGTGTGGGGGTATTAACAAAAAAACCCAGAATTGTCAGTACAAATTGCTAACTATTTGTATCTTTAAAAATGCTTCCAAGATAATTTGGTCTTTTATAATTTTCTTCTAAGATTTTATTTTTGTATTTATAGCCTATAGACTTCAGTCATATTTTTCAGGGAATTATGTGCAGAGGATTTTAAATATAAGCATCACCTTGTGAAAACAAAATTTTATTTTATTAATCTACCTATTAAGTTAAAAGAAGAATTTCCTAAATAATCCTTGCTTACTTGATTTATCTCCTGTGATACGTCATATTCTCTCCCTTCAGGCAAACACTATATAACATGTGTGTGTAGGTATAGTATCTTCAAGCTTTCTCTACCTACTTTCAACTATCTTGCTACTTACAAATATGCCCATGACTCCCCAATCCTAGAAACAAAATAAACACAATTTATTTTTTTTAAGTAAGTTATTTATTTTTCAGTTCACAAGATTCACTTCCACAAGAACTTGAATTCAAAATTTTCTCCCCATCTCTCCCCACCTCCACCCCAGGACAGCATGCATCCCATCCACTCCTTCCTCCAGGCTGTCCTCCCTTCTATTGCCCACCCTTCTTCCATCCCCCTTTCCCTCTATTTTCTTATAGGGCAAAACAGATTAATATATTATATACTTCATTGTCTGTATAGATTAATTTCCAATTGCATGTTAAAACAATTTTTAGCATGCATTCTTAAAGCTTTGAGTTCCATATTCTCTCCCTCCCTCCTCACTCACCCTTATTGAGAAAACAGGCAATTCAATATAGGTCATATATGTGTAACAATGCAACGCACTTCCATAATATTTATGTTATAAAAGACTAACCACATTTCCCTCTGTCCTATCCTGTCCTTCATTTCTTCCGTTCTTTCCCTTGACCTGTCCTCCCACAATAGTGTTTGCTTCTGATTATCCCTTTCCCCAATTTGCTGTCCCTTCTATTACCTTCCCTCTCCTATCCCCTTTCCCCTTGCCTTTCTGCAGGGTAAAATAGGTTTCCATATCCAACTGAGTGTGTATTATTCCTTCCTTAAGCCAAATCTCACAGAGAAAGCCTCAATTATTTCCTTTCATCTCCCCCCTCTTCCCCTCCATTATAGAAGCTCTTTCTTCCCTATTGTATGTGAGATGATTTGCTACATTCTACCTCTCCCTTTTTCTTACTCCTAGTACATTCCATTCAACGGTAAACTTTATTTTTTTTAGGTATTCTCCCTTCATATTCAGTTCATCATGTGCCCTTTGTCCATGTATATGTGTGTGTATATAATATACATATATACACATACATATATTCACATGCATATATACTTACACACATATACATATATATATACATGCACATGCCCACATATATAATATATATGTACATACATACCCATACACACCTACATATATATTTCTTCTAACTGCCCTAATAATATAAAAGGTCTCAAGAGTTACAAATAACATCTTTCCACGTAGGAAATGAGTTTCTTAAGACTTCTCTTTCCTGTTTACCTTTTCTTGTCTCTCTTGATTCTTGTATTTGAAAGTCAAATTTTCTATTCTACTCTGGTTTTATCAATATGAACACTTGGAAGTTCTCTATTTCATTGAAATTCCATTTTTTCCCCTGAAGTATTATACTCAGTTTTGCTGGGTAGATGAATTATTGGTTTTAATCCTATATGCTTTGACCTCTGGAATATCATATTTCAAGCCCTTTGATCCTGTAGGGTAAAAGCAGCTAAATTCTGTGTTATCTTGATTGTATTTTCACAATACTTGAACTCTTTCTTTCTGACTACTTGTAATATTTTCTCCTTGACTTGGAACTATGGAATTTGGCTACAATATTCCTAGGAATTTTCCTTTTGGGGTCTCTTTCAGGAGGTGAAAATTGAATTCTTTCCATCTCTATTTTGCCCTCTAGTTCTAGAAAATCAGGGCAATTTTCCTTGAAAATTTCTTGGATGATTATATCTAGGCTCTTTTTTTATCATGGTTTTCAGGCAGACCAATAACTTTTAAATTATATGTCCTGCATCTATTTTCAGATCAGTTGTTTTTCCAGTGAGATATTTCACATTGTCTTTTATTTTTTTAATTCTTTTGATTTTGTTTTATAATTTCTTGGTTTCTCATAAAGTCATTAGCTTCCATCTGCTCCATTTCTAATTTTTAAAGAACTATTTTCTTCAGTGAGCTTTTGAACCTCCTTTTCCATTTGGCTAATTGTGCTTTTTAAACCATTCTTCTCCTCATTGACTTTGTGGACCTCTTTTGCCATTTGAGCTAGTCTATTTTTAAAGGTGTTATTTTCTTCAGCCTTTTTTAGGGTCTACTTTAGCAAGCTGTTGACTCACTTTTCATGATATTCTTGCATTGTTCTCATTTCTCTTCCCAGTTTTTCTTTTACTTCTTTTACTTGATTTTCAAAATCCTTTTTGAGTTCTTCCATGGCCTGAGACCATTGCCTATTTTTTTTGGAGGTTTTGGATGTAGAAACCTTGACTTTTATATCTTCCTTTGATGCCCGCCACGGAAAGCCCATTTGAATCTCAGACCCCAAGCACTAGCTGGGCAGATCTAGGCAGGGGTGGACAGGAATCTCAGAAGTCAAGTAACTGGCTGGGAAAATGCCCAGAAAAGGGAAGAAAAATAAGACTATAGGGAGCTACTTTGAGGGAGTGCAAATGTTCCCACCCTTCAATTCTGATGATGAGGAAATATTCTTACCATCAGGGAAAGATGTGGAGGTTGGGGCCTCTGTGTCCCAGACATCCCAGGGGGATGTCCGGTGGGCTCAGGCCATGGAAGAGCTCAAAAAGGATTTTGAAAAGCAAGTTAGACAGGTGGAGGAAAAACTGGGAAGAGAAATGAGAGAGATGAAAGAAAAGCATGAAAAACGGGTCAATACCTTGGTAAAGGAGACCCAAAAAATGCTGAAGAAAATAACACCTTGAAAAATAGGCTCACTCAATTGGCAAAAGAGGTTCAAAAAGCCAATGAGGAGAAGAATGCTTTCAAAAGCAAAATTAGCCAAATGGAAAAAGAGGTTCAAAAGCTCACTGAAGAAAATAGTTCTCTCAAGATTAAAATGGAACAGATGGAGTCTGGTGACTTTCTGAGAAACCAAGAAATCACCAAACAAAACCAGAAGAATGAAAAAAATGGAAGAGAATGTGTACTATCTCATGGGAAAAACAACTGATCTGGAAAATAGATCCAGGAGAGACAATTTAAAAATTATGGGACTACCTGAAAGCCATGATCAAAAAAAGAACCTAGACATCATCTTTCATGAAATTATCAAGGAAAACTGCCCTGAGATTCTAGAGCCAGAGGGCAAAATAAGTATTGAAGAAATCCATCGATCACCGCCTGAAAGAGATCCAAAAAGAGAAACTCCTAGGAACATTGTGGCCAAATTCCAGAGTTCCCAGATCAAGGAGAAAATATTGCAAGCAGCTAGAAAGAAACAATTCCAGTATTGTGGAAATAAAATCAGGATAACACAAGATCTAGCAGTTTCTACATTAAGGGATTGAAGGGCATGGGATAGGATATTCCAGAAGTCAAAGGAACTAGGACTCAAACCAAGAATCACCTACCCAGCAAAACTGAGTATAATACTTCAGGGGAAAAAAATTCTCTTTCAATGAAATAGAGGACTTTCAAGCATTCTTGATGAAAGGACCAGAGCTGAAAAGAAAATTTGACTTTCAAACACAAGAATGAGAAGAAGCATGAAAAAGTAAACAGCAAAGAGAAGTCATAAGGGACTTACCAAAAGTGAACTGTTTACATTCCTACATGGAAAGACAATATTTGTAACTCTTAAAACTTTTCTTTATCTGGGTAGTTGGTGGGAGCACACACACACAGACACACACACACATACACGTACATGCATGCATGCTCATGCACATACACACATGCATGCACATACAGAGACAGAGAGCACAGAGTGAATTGATTAGGATGGGACCATATCTTAAAAGAAATTAAGGTAAATGGTGAGAGAGAAATGTAGTGGGAGGAAAGAGGGTGAAATGGAATGGGGTAAATTATATCTCATTCAAGAGGCAAGCAGGAGACATTTTAGTGGAGGGAAAAAGAGGAGAGCTGAGCAAAAAAAAAAACAAGAAGTATATCTTCCTCTGATGGTATGCTTTGTTGTTCCTCTTCTGAAAGGATGAAAGAAAATACATTTTCACCAAGAAAGTAACCTTCTATAATCTTATTTTTTCCCCTTTTTCATCATTTTCCCAGTCAGTTGTTAGACTTCTGAGTCCTTTATGAAGTGCAGGGTATTCTCTAGCAACCTGTAAGTTCTCAGTTCTTCCAAGGTAGTGCAATCAAGGGAGAGGAGATTATTTCTCTTCTGACCTGCACTCTGGTCTGGGAGTAATCACAAGCTTTTCTGCCGAGGATCTGTTAGTAGGATTTCCTCTCCAGAGTCTCCACCAGCTCCACTATGCCAGTGTTCCTATCCTAGGACCACCACTCAGGACTGAGACCCAGATTGGCTGGTCAGTTCCTCCAGGGTCTTTAGACCAAGAGCTCCAAAAATGTAAGCTCCTTTCATAGAGGCTGCTGCCGCCCTGGGGCCAGGACTGGAGCTGGACCCTGCTCCCTTCTCACTTCTCACTGAGCTTTGAAATTATCTATGGCATTTGTGGGTTGAGAAATCTGGGAACTACAAGTGCTACCCATTATTCCGTGTCCTGAAGCCTGCTCTAGTCCTGTCCCTGCCATGCTGTGTTGCCAAGGCTGGACTGTGTTCTGCTCTGAGCTGGTGCAATAGACCTTTCCTATCAGCCTTACAGGCTATCTTGGGCTGGAAATCTCTTTCACTCTGTCATTTTGTGGCTTCTGCTGCTCTAGAATTTGTTTAGAATAATTTTTTACTGGTATTTTATGAGCTATGGGGGGAGAGCTAAAGCAGGTCTGTCTTTCTACTCTGCCATCTTGGTGTTGTGCCCCCAAACAAAATCTCTTGATCCAATTATCCTGAATAGCTATCATCCATGACTCTCCTTTCTTTTGTGTCTAAACTCTTTGAAGAAACCATCTACATTTGCTACTTCCACCTTCTTTCTTCTCATTGTCTTTTAAACTCTCTTTGACTTCGAATATTATTTTACTGAAATTGTTCTCTCCAACGTTACCAATGATGTTTCTCTCTTCAAAAAAAGTATCTTTGATATCTTTTTTAACTTTTCCATAATGTCTGCCTGTATCATTCCATGTGCCACAAGACTCATCTCATATAAGATTTTAAAGAAAAAATAAGACTAAGAAGAGAAGTAAAGAAGAAAAATTGATAAATGCATCTGTTGAATCTCAAGATTTTTATAATATAGTATGTCTGTTGACCTCCAACCTTTAGAAATTGGTAGAGTGGAGCTGTTTTCTCATAGTTCTTCCTTGAGATCATGCTTATTCTTTGTAATTATAAAATGTTTAATTTCAGTTGTTTTGTAGCTGTTCTTCCCCTTGAGATCATTATAGTAATTATACACACACACATACACACATACACACACACATTTGTATTGGCTCACTTCACTGCTTCAGACTATGTAAGATTTTCTATGCTTTATTATATTCATGATTTCTTATGGCAAAATAATATTTAATGGCATTCATATATACCACAATTCGTTTAGCCATTCCCTAATCAGTGGGTATCCATTTGGCTTCCAGTTCCCTCCTACCACAAAAAGTGTAACTACAAGTGTTTTATATAATCATTTTCTTTTTATTCATGTATGCCTAGCAATAGAATCTCTACATCAAACAGTACAGATACTTTAGATACTTTATTTGTAAAATTCCAAATTACTTCCTTAAATGATCTTATTGATTTGTAACTCCACCAGCAAGGAACCAGTGTGCCTCTTTTCCATAATCCCTCTAACATTGACTAGTCCCATCTTTTCTAATTCACAGAATGAGATGTGAAACCTCAGAGTTATTTTTGATTTGTGTTTCTCTTATTGTTATTGAAGTATTATTTCTTATGGTTGTTAATAGTTTTCAAATATTTTATGAATTGTTTGATCAGGTACTTTGACTTATTTCTTATGGAATATATTTTTGTAAACAATACTTACACTTATATCAAACTCTATATTTGTATCTATGTGCATATCTATAAGTAGCATTTTATATATATATATATACATATATATGTAGATTGATAGATCCATAGATAGATATTTGAATATAAGTATGCAGATCTGATAGTTGTTTATATATCTGAGATACCAAATCCTTACTAGAGAAAACAGATTTCCTAGCCTGCCCCCCGCATTCAACGAGTTCCCTTCTTATCCTAGATGTATTCATTTTCTTTCAGCAGAAGCTGATATGTCTTATGTAATCAAATTATGTAGTTTAACTTTTATATTTTTTCCCTTATCTTATTTGGTTAAGAATAGATTTCCTGCCCATATCTGTGAAAGGAATATGACCAAGTTTTCTCCTAATTGTTTATGGCATGATCTTTATTACTAAGGTCACATATTCATTTTGAATTTTTTATAGGATATGATATGGTGCATGTTGTATATCCCAGCTTAATTTCTGCCACTTTGCTTTCCAGTTTCCCAAGTGTTTTTTTTCACATACATAGAACTAAATAGAAGATTTGACAAACTAGAGTCAAGATAAATATGAGGTACACAGCAAAGACTAATTACAAGGGAATCAATAAGGAAAGACTATTTACCTTTTATGCATGTAAAATGTATATCTTAGATTGTTATTAGTAGTTAGTAAGAAAGATAGGGATAGACCTGAGTATGGTATGACCTTGAAAAGTAAAACCATTTAGGAACAGTTAAAAAGAGTAATTATCTGAACCAAATGAGGTGCAAAAGGAAAACCAGCAGAGAGGAATTAGAAGGGGACAGAGAGGTGTTATTTTGGGAAATCTACTCAGACAAAGGAAATTCAAAAAGAGAACTAATTAAAAGAGATAAGCAAGGAAACTATATCTTGCTAAAGGTTGTCAAAGACAAAAAAATAATAACAAAATTAAACAAGTATGTACCAAATGGTTTAGCATCCACATTCTTAAAAGAGAAGTTAAATGATTTTCAGGAGGACTATACTAGTGGGGGAAATCTCATTTTTCAGAACTAGATAAATCTAAACATAGACTAATTAAGAAGGAATTAACAAGATGAATAGAATCTTAGATAATTTAGAATTTTGATATAATAGACCTCTAGAAAAAACTAAATGAGAACAGAAAGGAATATACCATTTTTCTAGCTGTACATGGCATCTGCATAAAAAATGACCATGTATTAGGGCAGAAAACATTCACAATCAAATGAAGAAAAGGAAAATATTAAATGCACCTTTTCCCAGTCCATAATGCAATAAAATTACATTTAATGAAGAGCCATGAAAGTATATATTAAAAGTTAATTGGGGAGGAGCCAAGATGGCGGAGTAGAAAGACTCACATATGCTAGCTCTGAACCCACAGCCCATAAATTACCTATAAAAAGAACTCCCAATGGGTTCTGGAGCAGTGGAAGACATGCAGCAATGCAATGAAGGGATTTCTGTTCCAGAGAACCCTGAAAAACTGGCACCAAATGTCTGTCACGCACCAGAGATGGAGTGGAGGCCAGTTGTGCCTTGGTCACACTGCATCGAGAGGAGCAGATCGGAGCAGGCTTCAGGGAGGGAATCTCCAGCAGCTGTGAAGGTCCCTCCACCCACAGGCACACAGGACAGTAAGAGAGACTTCTGGGCTGGCCGAGAGGGGAGTGGGGTGTCTCCATAACTCAGGCCCCCTCGGGAGGAAGCAGCTGGGGAAGCAGCAGCCAGGAGCTCCCAAAGCAGACAGGAGCTCCGATCCATTGTTGAAGATCTCCACATAAACCCCCTGAGGGAACTGAGCCTGGGAGGAGGCCCTGTCCCCACCTGAGTTCCTGAATTTAATCTTACTCTGAATAGCAACCCCGCCCCCTGCCAAAAGCCCTGAGGCTGGGAAGCAGCATTTGAATCTCAGACCCTAAGCACTAGTGAGGCAGGGGTGGAGAGGAATCTCAGAAGTCAAGTAACTGGCTGGGAAAATGCCCAGAAAAGGGGAAAAAAGTAAGACCATAGAAGGTTACTTTCTTGGTGAACAGATGTTTCCTCCTTTCCTTTCTGATGAGGAAGAACAATGCTTACCATCAGGAAAAGACATAGAAGTCAAGGCCTCTGTATCCCAAACATCCAAAATAGATATCCAATGGGCTCAGGCCATGGAAGAGCTCAGAAAGGATTTTTGAAAATCAAGTTAGACAGGTGGAGGAAAAACTGGGAAGAGAAATGAGAGAGATGCAAGAAAAGCATGAAAAACGGGTCAATACCTTGGTAAAGGAGACCCAAAAAAATGCTGAAGAAAGTAACACCTTGAAAAATAGGCTCACTCAACTGGCAAAAGAGGTTCAAAAAGCCAATGAGGAGAAGAACACTTTCAAAAGCAGAATTAGCCAAATGGAAAAAGAGGTTCAAAAGCTCACTGAAGAAAATAGTTCTCTCAAAATTAGAATGGAACAGATGGAGGCTAATGACTTTCTGAGAAACCAAGAAATCACCAAACAAAACTGAAAGAATGAAAAAATGGAAGAGAATGTGAAATATCTCATGGGAAAAACAACTGACCTGGAAAATAGATCCAGGAGAGACAATTTAAAAATTATGGGACTACCTGAAAGCCATGATCAAAAAAGAACCTAGACATCATCTTTCATGAAATTATCAAGGAAAACTTCCCTGAGATTCTAGAGCCAGAGGGCAAAATTAAGTATTGAAGGAATCTATCAATCACCGCCTGAAAGAGATCCAAAAAGAGAAACTCCTAGGAACATTGTGGCCAAATTCTAGAATTCCCAGGTCAAGGAGAAAATCTTGCAAGCAGCTAGAAAGAAACAATTACAGTACTCTGGAAATACAATCAGGATAACACAAGATCTAGCAGTTTCTACATTAAGGGATCGAAGGGCATAGAATAGGATATTCCAGAAGTCAAAGGAACTAGGACTCAAACCAAGAATCACCTACCCAGCAAAACTGAGTATAATACTTCAGGGGAAAATATGGTCTTTCAATGAAATAGAGGACTTTCAAGCATTCTTGATGAAAAGACCAGAGCTGAAAAGAAAATTTGACTTTCAAACACAAGAATGAGAAGAAGCATGAAAAAGTAAACAGCAAAGAGAAGTCATAAGGGACTTACCAAAAGTGAACTGTTTACATTCCTACATGGAAAGACAATATTTGTAACTCTTGAAACTTTTCAGTATCTTAGTAGTTGGTGGGATTACTGACACACACACACAGACACACACACTCATACACACACACTTGCATATGTGTGCACACATACACATGCACACACACAGAGACAGAGAGCACAGAGTGAATTGAATAGGATGGGATCATATCTTAAAAAAATTAAGGTAAACCGTGAGAGAGAAATATATTGGGAGGAGAGAAGGTGAAATGGAATGGGGCAAATTATCTCTCACAAAAGAGGCAAGCAGGAGACTTTTTAGTGGAGGCAAAAAGAGGAGAGCTGAGAGAAAAACATGAAGTTTACTCTCATCACATTCGACTAAAGGAAGGAATAAAATTCACACTCATTCTGGTATGAAAACCTATCTTACAATACAGGAAAGTGGGGGAGAAGGAGATAAGCAGGGTGGAGGGGAATAATGGAAATGAGGGCAATGGGAGGAGGGAGCAATTTGAAGTCAACACTCTTGGGAAGGGACAGGATCAAAAGAGAGAATAGAAACATTGGGGGCAGGATAGGATGGAGGGAAATACAGTTAGTCTTACACAACACGACTGTTATCTAAGTCATTTGCAAAACTACACAGATATGCCCCATATGGAATTGCCTGCCTTCCCAAAGGGAATGGGTGGGGAGGAAGGGATGGGGAGAAGTTGGAACTCAAAGTTTTAGGAACAACTGTTGAGTATTGTTCTTGCTACTAGGACATAAGAAATACAGGTAATGGGGAATAGAAAGTCATCTGGCCCTACAGGACAAAAGAGAAGATGGGGTCAAGAGAAGGGAGGGATGATAGAAGAGAGGGCAGATTGGTGATAGGGAAAATTAGAATGCTTGGTGTATTGGGGTGGTGGGAGGGGACAAATGGGGAGAAAATTTGGAACCCAAAATCTTGTGAAAATGAATGTAAAAAGTTAAATAAATTTATTAAAAAAAAGTTAATTGGAAATTAAATCATCCAATTTTAAATAATGAGTAGGTGAAAAAAGGTGTAAAAACAATTTAATGAAAAAGAATGACAATAATTAAACAGCATACCAAAATATTTGGAATGCTGCTAAAGCAATACTTAGAGGAAATTTTTTATCTTTAAATGCATACATAAATAAAATAGAAAAGGACCAGATTGATATATTAGGCATGAAACCAAATAAAAAAGAAAAAGAACAAATTAAAAATTTGCAAGAAAACAACAAATGGAAGATCCTGAGTATCAATGGAAAGATTAAATTGAAAGGAAGAAAACCTTGAACTAATAAATAATATATAAAGTTGGCTTATAAAAAATAAAATAGATAAAACATTTTAAAAATTTGAATAAAAAAAGAAAGAAACCAAATTACCAGTACAAAAGTTAAAAGGGTGAATTCACACCCAAAGAAGAGGAGATTAAAGCAATTATTAGGAACTATTTTGTTCAATTATATGCTAATAAATCTGACAATCTAAGTAAAATGGCTGAATATTTACAAAAATATAAATTTCACAGGTAAATAGAAGAGGAAATAGAATACTTAAATAATCCAATCTTAGAAAAATAAATTGAACCAAGCCAAATCAAGTAACTGCCTAAGGAAAAATCCTCAAGATCAGATAGACTCATCAGTGAATTTTACTCAATAAATTAATTCCAGAGCAATTAATTCCAATTCTTCATAGAGCGCTTTAAAATAGGTAAATAAGGAATCCTACCAATTTATTTTTATGACACAAATACGATATTAACCACTAAACTAGAAAGAACCAAAACAAAGAAAGAAAACTGTAGATCAACTTCCCCAATGAATAGTTACTAAAGAGTTTAAATAAAATGCTGGCAAGATTATAATTATACACACATATGTATATATACACACATATGATTCACAAACACACACATATACACACACTATACATATATAACAAGCATTAAACACTATGACCAGGTGGGGTAATATCAGAAATGCATGAATACAGGGCTGGTTCTGCATTAAGAAAAGAATCAGCAAAATTGATCCTATAAAAAACAAAAACAACAAATTCATATGATTATTTCAATAGATGCAGAAAAAGCTTTTGATAAAACACAACACTCATTCCTTTTAAAAACAGTAGAGTGCATGGGGATAAGTGAAGTTTTCCTTAAAATAATATGTAGTATTAATTCAAAACCATCAGCAAGCATTATTTGTAATGGGAATAAGCCAGAAGCCTTTCCAATAAGGTCAGAGGTGAAGCAAGGAAGCCCATTAACACCACTATTACTCAATATTGTACTAAAATGCTAGTTATAGCAATGGAAAAAAAAGAAATGGAAGGTATTAGAATAGGCAATGACAAATAAAACTATCATTCTTTGAAGATGATATGATGAAATTCTTGGAGAATTCTAAATATTCAACTACTGGTTAAGAGATAGAAAGATAGATCGGTGGAAGAAATTGATTACACAATACATAGTAGATAATGAGCACAGTGATCTAAGGTTTGATAAACTGAAAGATTCCAGCTTTTGGGACAAGAACTCACTATCTGACAAAAAAACTGCTTGTAAAAATAATATCTCACACCACATACAAAAATAAGATCAAAATGGGTACATGATTTATCAGATCTATGGAAAAGGGTATTGAATACAGCATTATGGGATGCAAAATGGATAACTGTGATTACATTAAATTAAAAAAAAGTTTTTGTGCAAATAAAAACCAATGTAGCTAAGCTTAAAAGTAAATAAAAATGGGGAAATTTTATGGCAAGTTTCTGATATAAGCCTCATTTCTCTAATATATATAGAGAACTGAGTCAAACATGAGACTATACTCATTCTCTAGTTGATAAATGGTCAAAGATATGAGCAGACAGTTTTCAGATGAAGAAATCAAAGCCATCTATGGGCATATGAAAAAATGCTCCAAATCATTATTGATTAGAAAAATATAATACAAAAAGTATTTCTGGCAGCTCTTTGTGTGGTGGCAAACAATTAGAAATTGAGAGGGTACCCATAAGTTGTGGAATGGCTGAACAAGTTGTGGTATATGGTTGCAGTGGAATACTATTGTGCCATAAGGAGTGATAAATGCGACAGTTTCAGTAAAATTCTGGAAATACTTTTATGAACTGATGCAAAGTGAAGTGAGTAGATCCAGGAGGGTCTTGTATACAGTAACAGCAGAATGATCAACTGTAAAAAACTTAGCTATTCTCAGCAATACAGAGAACCAAGAAAATTCTGATGGACATATGTTGAAAAATGCTACCCATCACCTGGATAAGAACCAATGGAGTCTTAATGCAGATCAAAGCATATTGTTTTTTCCTTTTTTATTTTATTTTTGTCTCTGTTTTCTTTTCCAACATGACTAATATGGAAATATGTTGTATTGTTGCCATTTGTTTTGGCACATATATAACCTTTATTAAATTGCCTACCTTCTCAATTTTCAGTTAGCCAAAAGGGAAGAAGAGAGAGAATTCAATTCAAAATTTTTTAAAAAAATGTTTATACATGTAATTCAAAATACTCAAAAATGTTTTCACAGATGCCCTACAACTTTCTTTTTTTCTCTGTAAATTTTCCAATTGTCTAAGAACCCTCACAGGGCTGAAATGAAAATGTTTTCCAAAATATTATTACTGTTAGGAGGGTTCTCAATTCTCATAAGTAATTTTGTAACAAAAATCCACAAGCTGCTAGGCACTGGAGACATTAGCTCTTGGTTGACCTTCCTCCTTAATGCATATTTATTAGTAAGTACATGGTTCTAAAATATTTGCTAATTTCATACAGTTTAATTATTTTCCAAAAACCTGTAAACACCTACTTAAATTATTTGTTAAGCACTATACAAATGTAAGCTAAATATATGAGCAACTGCACAACATTATATTAGTAAGGGAGGAAGGGTCAAAGGTTAGAGTTGTCATCGTTCCTGTCCTGATGGACTTTATTTTCGAGTAGCAGGACGCAACAGATACACACACACACCCACACACACACATCCAGGTGGAGAACTAAGAAGATGTAACAGACCAAGAACATGTGAGCTGAATTCTAAAGAACAGATGGGATTTTTCTAAGTAAGATGTGAGAAGAAATAAAGGAATAAAGGTATGTATAGCCATGCATTTAAAAGTACAGAAATAAGACGTTTGGAGTTTATACTAGGGGAAAAGGTTTAGAGAATGAAGTATTTCAGGGGGGAAATTAAATGATGCAAGATTAGAAAAAAAGTTGTTACAGATGATTACACTCTTTAATGCCAGGGAAAGGAGATCGAATATAGTTGTAGCAACTTAGTTGCAAAAGTATGTCATCACAACAAAGACTTAAAAAGGAACACTTAAAAGTGCCCTTCATTAATGAGTTCAGATGTAATTTAGGTAGTAAGGCTAAAAATACATGTCCTTTGTTCTTTCTGGAAAATGATTAACCTCTTGCAAGAGGCACTCTATTATTTCCAACTTTATAAGGAAGAACATATTGAATTAATAACTAAAAGAATAATGAACTTAATATCTTTTGAAATAGATTTATTACTTATCCATTTTAAATATTCTATAAAAAATTGAGTTCTAAATGTCTCCCTCCCTCCTGTTTCTCCCCCACGTATGGAGAAAGCAACCAATCTGGTATAAATTATACATGTGAAATCATGCAAAATATATTTCTTAGTCATGTTGCAAAAAATACAAGACATAAAAATAAAGTGAAAAGTTATACTTCATTTTGCACTCAGTTCATCAGTTATGTCTCTGGAGGTAGAGAGCATATTTTTTCATCATGAGTCCTTTAGAATTGTCTTGGATCATTGTGTTGTTCAGAGCAGCTAAGTCATGAACAGTTGATTATCATTACAATATTGCTACACTTGTGTACAATGATCTGGTTCTGCTCACTTCATTTTGCATCAGTTTACATAGGACTTCCAAGGTTTTCCTGAAAACATTCCCCTTGTCATTTTCTGAAGCACAATAGTGCTCCATAAAAATTAGATGCCACACCTTGTTCATCCATTCCCCAATTGATGAATGTCCCTACAATTTTTAATTCTTTGCCATCAGAAAACGGCTGCTATAAATATCAATGTACATTCGTGTTCTTTTCCATTATGTTTTTTTAAATCTCTTTTGGATACAAGTCAAAAGGGAATCAGGGCATATGATGAAATATTTGGCATTTTCTTTTAATTTTTTTTCATTCTTTTGACTTTATTGTTTTGGGTATTCTCATGAAGTGATTAAATGTCATTTAGACAAGTCTAATTTCTGAGGAATTATTTTCCTCACTGAGCTTATGTATCCCTTTTTTCCATTTGGCCAATTTGGCTTTTTAAGGTGTCATTTTCTTTAATAATTTTTGTCTCTTAGGAAGCTGGTACTTCTCTTTTCTAATTTTCTTATGGCACTCTCATTCTCCCATTCCAATTTTTTCTGTGCTTTTATCTTTTTCTTAACTCCTACAGGAATTTTTTTTTGAGAGGACTGTCTGATTAGCATTTTTCCTTATTTGTATATGGATAGTATTTCCTTTTTGAGTCCTTTGTATTTGTTTTGGATCATTGTGTTGCTAAGAAGAGCTGAATCATTTATAGTTGATCATCACAGGATGTTGATGATACTGTGTACAATGTTTTCTTGGCTCTGCTCATTTCATTTTGCATCAGTTCATATAAGTCTTTCCACTTGGCCAATTATATTCTTAAAAGAGTTGTCTTTTTCATTAGATTTTTGTATCTCCCTTTCTATTTAGCCAATTTTATTTTTGAAGTAGTTTTCCAAATTGTTGACTCTTTTTTCATAATTCTCTTGAAGGAATTTCATTTCTTTTCTCAATTTTTCTCTTACCTCCCTTGCATGGTTTTTAAGCACCTTTTTGAGCTTTTGCTTGAGTTCTAGCTGGGCTTGAGACCACTTCCCAGTTTTCTTTGGGGTTCTGCCCACAGGTCTTTTGACATTGTTGTCCTATCCTGAGTTGGGGTCTTGGTATTCCCTGTCACCATAATAACTTTCTATGGTGAGATTTTTTTGTTGTTCTTGTTCTTTGTTCTTCTCCTTCTTCTTTTCCTCCTCCATCTCCTCTTTCTCCTTCTCCTGCTTCTCCTCCTTTTTCTTCTTTTCCTCCTTCTCTTTCTCCTTCTCCTCCTCCCCCTCACCCTTGTCCTCATCCTCGCTCTTCTTCTCCTTTTCCATTTCTTTTAAAATTGAGCTCTGCTCTCTATCTCAGGCTTCTTGTGCCATTGGCTGCAGGTCTTAGCTGTTTACCTGGTGCTGTACCGATGTTGCCCTGAGACTCCCAGGGAGTCCTCATGTCTGGAGCTATGTTGAGGGTGTGGTGTGGCTGCTGGTGCTGGAGGCTGTAGAAGTATGGCAGCTCACTTGATGCTGAGTAGAGGTCCTAGTGGTGGTGTCTGGCATGTGTTGAGGCCTGGTGGGATGTTTCTGCATTTCTCCTGGGCTACGATGAAGTAATTGAGGCCACTGGAGGATGCTTGTCTACCTGGGGCTGCAATGAAGTAGTTCTTGGAGCAGGAATCTGAGAGTTCCCCTAGGTTGAGGCACATGGGGGGTCCTGGTGTTGGTGTTTGCCTGCTCCACACCACTGGAGCTCAGGATCTCCTATTGTTTTGCTGAGGTGGGACTTGCTGGGACACTTCCTGTCCTGGGCTGCACTCTCCTTTTACCCAAGTGATATGGACTTTTCTTGCTAATCTTACAAGTTTTTTGGGCTAAAAGGTTGTTTCACCCCATCTTTTTTGTTGGTTCTGCTATTCCAGGATTTGTTTTAGGGTGCTATTTTATGGTTGTTTGGAAATTAATATGGGAGAGTTATAGTGATTTACTGCTTATTCTGCCATCTTGGCTCTTGTAAATCCCCCATGCTATTTCCTCATTTTGTACTTTATGTTAAATTGGGGATCTGTTCACCTAGAGGTGGGGATAAACTTTCCCAAGCCTTAGGCTTTTTTGGGGTGGCTGTTTTTAGTGTTAGCTAGGTGTTTTTCAAATTTTTGATGTTTCCAATGTGATATGATCCAGGGAGAGGTGTAGTCACTGGTCTCCTGCTCTGTGCTCCCCTGCCCCTACAAGTGCAAGCACTTCTCTTGACTTTGAAATTTTGAGCAAGTCTTCTGCTCTCCTGTATCCTCAAGTGTTAATGTTTCTCTCTGCCTTCAGACTGGGACAGGAGCCCTTCACCCTTGCAAATGATCAGAAAGAGGTGTTCCTTTCCACACTGGACCTGGAACCCAGAACTGTGTATGGCCAATAGAGTTACCAATCAGGACCAGGTGTACTTAATACCAGCAAAGGGTGTCCTCTAAGCTCTCTGACCAGTTGTCCAACCCTGTTATTATCTCTGACTTGAGAGCTACTGCTGTCACAACCATCTCCAAGATTTGTTGCTGGCGATGCTATAGTATGTGCCCTGGGCTGGCCTCTGCCTTGCTGTCACAGACCTCTCCTGCCAACCTCCTAAACTGGGTTAGGCCAAAAAAGAAAAATCATCTGATCTTGTTTTGACCTTGCTGTTCCAACATCTGATCTGTGGCATTATTTTAAAGTTGTTTGGGTATGAACATTGGGAGAGTTCAGCTCAGGTTGCTGCTTTTCTTTTACTATCTTGACTCTGGCCTCCATGAACTTAGTATCTAAATAAAGTATTATTGCATATGTCTTAAGATAAAAGTTGTTTGTAAACATTATTTTATTATCAGGGAGGCAGGCCAGTTGATGTGTGAGATCAGGAAAGCAAACTCTGATGCCAGAAACTGCTGTGACATCAGCCTTTTTCCCACTTGAAGGCTCTCTGTAGGAACACATAAAAGCACAAAGTTCTCAGAATTATGCCCATTTTCTAAAACTGGCACCTATATCATGGTTGTAAAATGTTGGATGGAAAATGAGAGAACCAGATGAGGCATCATCATCGCATAGTTTTGAGGATTTTGGTTATAAATTTGTTGCTGTTCATCTTCCTTAATGTCTCTGAGAAAGGTTATATGCTTTGGATTGTAATATAACCTCCCTGAAAATTTAGGCTTATAATATACTGAAAAGGTTGGCAGTGGTATTTCTATCATATGTGATATCTATAGCATGTGAAGGTTTCCGTGATACCTTCTGAGCTCTTGTCTTTACTCTCAGGTAGGATAGAATCAGAGATTATGGGAATCTGACAGGAAGAGTTTTTGGGAACTTGATACTAAGCAAAATTGGGAAAGGACCACAACTGATCTTTTTTTTTTTTTTGGGGGGGGGTCAGGTGATACTTCTTTTTAAAGAATTTACAATATGGACCACAAAAGAATTTTCTTTTTAAACATTAACCAGCTGAGACACAAATAATGTTTATGTTGCTAACTTCACAAGTCCTTGACCTAATTGTCTCCACAGTATTACTAAGAATTAAAGAACCCTAACTTGTTGTTGGTCTAAGGTCCTATGCCTAATAGCTTAATTTTAGACTTAATCTTGGACATTCCCCTACCAATAATCTATAATTTAATAAACTTTTGACTATAGGAAATTGCCACCAAGAGTAGGGACATTGCAGGTATACAATATATCCCCAACTTCCAGGCAGGAGTAGATTGTCAACTTGCATTCAGTCAGGCTTAAAGTCTGCCAGGTATCAGTGGGGAAATCGAGCCAAGAAAATCCTACCTCAACCCAGGCTGAACAGCCACTCTCCCACCCTTCCCATGATCATACCAGCATCTCACCACCTTGCTGGCATCATGGATTGGAGGCTCAGACTGCCTTGTTTGCTAACCATACCTGGCATTAGACTCAGAAGAACAGTCACTTAATAGTCCCATAGCCTCTAAAAATGGCAACTTCCAAAAACCAGGTTTCAAATATGATTATAATTTCCCTTTGTCTAAGGAACATCTTTTGAGGCAAGTCTTAAGTGGCTTACATACCTTTCTATACCTGTTCTAGCTCCTGATTAAATAGCAATCATAAAATCAAATTTACCATTAAAACTTTAACCCATCAATGCCAAATTTTACCCAAGTTTGCCTGCCTCTAGGAAATTTAGACTAAAATTCTTTTCCCCAAACTAAAGATGTCATTGATTTATTCTCAATAATTAATTCAGTCAATTGTTTTAATACCAATTGCTTTTACTTCACTTTGTAACATGTCCAATTTTTTCCCCGTCACTATCCCGTCACTCCCCTTCCCCTGCTTCCTAATACCTTGCATTCTGATTAATCCTTCCCTCAATACACCCCACCCTTCCCTTATCCCCATCTTCTCTCTTTTCTTGTAGAGCAAGATAAATTTCTATACCCCATTCCCTGTATTTCTTGTTTCCCGATTATATGCAATAAAAATTCTCAACATTCATTGCTAATACTTTGAATTCCAACTTCTCTCCTTCCCACTCCTTCCCCAGCTTCACTGAGAAGGCAAACAATTCAATATAGATTAATTATATGTTGTTTTGCAAAAGACTTCCATAATAATCATGTTGTGTAATACTAATTATATTGCCCTCTGTCCTACTCTATCCCCCATTATTTCTTTCCCCCACAATTGACCTTGTCCCTTCTTGAAAGTGTTTATTTCTAGTGACTTCCTTCTCCCATTTGCCCTTCCTTCTAACATTCCCCTTACCCCACTTGTTGTCTCCTCTCCTACTTTCCTGTGGTGTGATATAAATTTTCATATCAAATTTAGTGAGCATGTTATTCCCTCCTTCAATAACATGTGGAGAGAGTAGCTTCATTTTCCCCCTCTCCCCTTCTCCCTTTTCTCCCCCATTGAACAAGATTTTTCTTATCTCTTTTGTGAGTTATAGCCTTTCCCATTCCATTTCTCCCTTTCTCTTCCCGGTATTTTCCTCCTTCACCCCTTAATTTTTATTTTATTTTATTTTTTGTGTGGATATCATCTCTTCTGATTCAACACACCCTGTACTCTCAATCTATATATGTGTATGTGTGTGTGTGTGTGTGTGTTTATGTACAATCTCTCCATCTACCCAAATACTGAGAAAAGATTCAAGAGTTAAATTTTCTTTCCATGTAGTAATGTAAACAGTTCAGCTTTAGAGAGTCTTTTATGATTTTTCTTTCTTGTTTATCTTTTCATGCTTCTCTTGATTCTTGTCTTGGGAAGTAAAATTTTCTATACAGATCTGTTTTTTTTCTCAATATGAATGACTGAAAGGCCTCTATATCACTGAATGATCATTTATTTATTCCCTTGAAGTAGTATACTCAGATTTGCTGGGTAGGTGATTCTTGGTTTCAATCTCAGTTTCTTTGACCTCTGAAACATCCCATTCCAAGCCCTTCAATCCCATTAAACTGCCAGATCCTGTGTTGTCCTGATTGTATTTCCACAGTATTTAAATTTTTTCTTTCTAGCTGATTGCAGTATTTTCTCCTTGATCTGGGAACTATGAAATTTGGCCACACTATTATTAGGAGTTTTTCTGTTTGGGTCTCTTTCAGGAGACCTGTGGATTCTTTCAATATTTATTTTTCCCTCTGATTCTAGAACATCAGGTTAGTTTTCCTTGATAATTTCCTGGAAAATAATGAAGGGGCTCTTTTTTTGATCATAGTTTTCAGGTAGTCCTATAATTTTTAAATCGTTTCTCTTGGATCTATTTTCCAGGTCGGTTGTTTTTCCAGTGAGATGTTTCACATTATCTTCTATTTTTTTTTCTCAAATTTTTGGTTTTGTTTACTGACTGCTTGGTTTAACTCATACTCATTCAGTCCCCTGAACTCAATTCTCTCTTTCAATGAATTATTTTGTTCAGTGAGCTTTTGGCTCCTTCTCCTCTACTTGGCTAATTCTTCATTTTAAAACCTCCTTCTCCTCATTGGCTTTTTAGACCTCTTTTTCCAATTGAATTAGCCTCATTTTAAAGCTGTCATTTTTCTCAGCATTTTTTTGGTTCTCCTTTAGTAAGCTACTAACATATTTTTTAAGGTCTTCTATTGCCTGAGTGCAATTTAAGTTCCCTTTGGAGGTCCTGGAGGCAGAGACCTTAACTTCCTCTGACAGTATGCCTTGTTCTTCCTCATCCAAAAGGATGGAGGGAGACATCTGTTCCCCAAGAAAGTAACCTTCTATGGTCTGAGTTTTCTTTCCTTTTTTGGGCATTTCCCCAAAGTTATTTGACTTTTGAGTTTCCTCTCCACAACCACATCACCTCCAGTTCCGCCAAGCCACACTGGGGGCCGAGATTTAGATGAGTTGCTCCCTAGCCTCAGGGGCTTTAGGTGGGGGTTGAGGGAATCTGCGCTGCTGCTGGAGAGTCTGTCCCCGAAGCCTGCTTGGATCTGCTCCTCTAGGTGCCCTGTGGCCAAGGCTGGGCTGGGCTCTGCTCCACTTCTGGTGGGACAGACTTTTCCTATCAGTCTTTCAGGTCACTCTGGGATAGAAATCTCCTCCATTCCATTGTTCTGTGGCTTCTGTTGCTCTAGAATTCGTTGAGAATTCTTCTTTACAGGTATTTTATGGGCTGTGGGTTAAGAGCTAAGGTATCTGCATCTTTCTACTCCACTTGCTTGGCTCTGCCCCCCACAATTGATCTTAAAACCCATTTTCTCTGTCTTCTTTCCTACATTTGAGACAATAGCAGACTTGTCAGAAAAATATGGGTTCAATTCCCATCTCATCTAAGTGCTAGTTGTGTCTCTAGTCAAGTCAGCCTTTCTGAGACAATCAAAACACTACCAAAAATTTTCTTCATCTTCTATCTTTGGTAGCTCTCTTTTCAATTATTTTTTTTTACTTCTCAAGCTTGTATGTTATATGTTTTAATTAATGTTAAATTTTTTATTTTGCTTTTTGCACATCTCTGACTCCATCACCTTAAACTTTTGACCTTCACTTTCAATTATTGATTAAAAAGTACCTGATAACCTTTATTCTGGATTCTATTCCATATATTTTTATTGGTTGCCTATGATTTTCAAATTTTTTACCATGTTATTGATGTAATTTGCAATGATTTTCCCACTGGTCTTTTTTTCCAAATCACATCTGCCATGATACTATTTGATGACTGTCCTGAGAGTACTCCTTGATAAGACAACTCCATCTTTCCTCCTATGGTTCTAAACATGGCAATAGTGCAGAAACATGTGTTTGTATAATTTCTATCAAATATTTTTGGAGAAAATAATTCTTCATAGTTCTTACAACAGATTTCAGATTTTTTTTTGAAAAAATGTGTTAGTATAGTTGGTCCATTAGTTGGATATGAGTCATTACACATAAAATAAGATTTTTCAAAATTCCAATCCAAATGCCCCCTTCCTTTCCTAACCGTTTAAAACATTTGTATTAACATTTTCAGCATACATTTGTTTTTAGTTAATACTTTTGGTGTTTGTGTAAAGTAAATTTCCAATGAAATGCCTTCAAGTTCTTCAATTTTTTACTTTTAGATTTAAGTAACTTTTCAATTTTTCCTCTTAGTTTATACAATTTGGATGCACTTCTGGAAATGATTTGTAAATTCTTTTGACTGGAATTTCATTTTCTATGTTAAGGAGTTCTGGAGATTTATCTTCTGTTATTTTTTTCATTACATTGTTTGGTTACTTTCCCCCCTGTCATGTTCTCTTGAAAGACATGTGATCCTTAGATTGTCTTTGCATATGTCTTTGAGTTCAATATGTTTTGCTCACATAGTTTCTTTTAAAGGTTTTTTTTTTTAATTCTTTTCTTACATGTTATCCTTTGCTTCTCTGTAATTGCATTTCCAGTCTGTGGTTCTCTTTTTGTTTCTTTGGTGGAACTTGTCATTTCAGGTTCCAACTTTTCTATTCTGCTTATTATTTTTGTCACAGGTCATAAATTCTGCCCTCATAGTTATCATGTCTCTTTTAAACGATTCAGTAACTCATGTTGCACTTCCATGCTCTCCTGAAATTCCATAGGATTCTTTGTGTCTTTGAATGTTTTATTATTGCTTCTTTGTTTTTCAATGTTTATTCATAGATGCCTGAATTAATTTACTAGAGCTGGAGGTCATATTTCTTTTTTGTCATATTTTCTTTTGATGTATCCATTTATGTTCAAGTTCTTTGGGTTTTCTTTTTCCTGAAATCTTTAGCAATTTCAGTATTTTTTGTACTTCTTATTTTCCTTATCACTCACTTTCTGATTCCCCACCCTCCTTCCTTCTAAATCCTTGGGGGCTGGGTCTCAACACATCTCAACTTCTTTCCACATTGAGCAATTCATGTTTTCCCGGAGTAGATCTCTATCTCAACTGACTTCTGGGGCTCAGAGCTGGCCCCACCTGGATGCTGTGGTCTTTCAGACTTTAGAGAAGGTTACACAACCCTCCTTGTCAATGGTGCCCTGTCTTAGTGATTTGTTTCATTCTCTCTGTTTTTTCAGTTTTCTGACCTCAGTTACCAGTTATGAGTTTTGCAGTGCTGGTATGTCTGGTTTGCAGACCCTTGAAGGCTTTTGTTCCCAAAGAGCTGTTTTCAAGCTGACTCCCAAGGCCAGAGTAAACTTCTATAGCTTGTAACTGGGGTCTCCACAGTACTGGAAAAAGGAAGGAGGTGATGATGTATATGCAGTTTTATTTTAAGGCTGTATCATGTCCTTGAGTCTACTAACGTAGCATCATTTGCCCTAGAATAGGAAGTGGAAGAGAGGTGCTGAGTGACCTTAGGGTCAGTAATCATCAGTTGATTTTTTTTTAAAAAGGCCTTTTGGATTCTGGGTGTTCTAGACTATGAAGGCAGCCCACATTGCTTTATCCTTGGCACATAATTTCTGTTTTAGAGAAATTTAAGATATTGTAGGGATCAGAGAAAATGTCTATTCCTCTTGTTGCTCATATGACCCACAAGTTTAAGTTATTTCTTATACTGGTGCTGCATTTACATCAAATACAAAGTACCCTTAAGTAATAACTGATTTCTTTGTATATGAAATTTTTCATTGAAAAATTTGACTGTGGCTATACACACATATACAATGCAGCTCTTGCCTATAACTGGTAAGATATAATATTGTTATGCTGGAGTATTGGAATATAATGAAAACTTTTATATCTTCAGTTCATTTCATATTTTAGCGATCTGCCTGCTTTGGTGGTCAGCACCTTTGAACTGAAGTATTTTCAACAAATGGGTACTGGTATTTTTGATATTGGATTGGGGGAAAAATAATTTGCCTTCCCTTGGTACTAGAATATGGACTATTCATTCTGCTCTCATTGTCAAGCTCATCATGAACTAGACTTCAACTCTGTGCCACCTTGTCTATTTATTAGCTTCACAGCAATAACCACATCATACAACCTGGGGTGTAAACCCAATCAACGATATGTCTAGAGCCCAACTGACTGATATTTCAGGGTTCCATCTAAACTTTCACAGCACTACAATGGTCTCGGGGCAAATAAACCTCTGTAATACATAACCATTCTTGTTATTTTCTTACTTTGTTACTCCTCATTCTTGCACTATCTCCAACACTATGCCTGGAACATAGTGCATAGCCATTCACAATAAATACACTCTCTGACTCTGGAAAGTTTTTCTCTTCATATCTCTCTTCTCACCTCTCTCCGAGTGTCTCTGTGCATCTCTGCATGTCTTTTTTGGCACATATCTCTCCCTTTCTGTCTCTCTAAGTGTCTCACACTCTTTGTAGATCTCTCTCTCTCCCTCTCTCTTTCTCTCTCCCTCTCTCTTTCTCTCTCCCTCTCTCTCTCTCTCTCTCTCTCTCTCTCTCTCTCTCTCTCTCTCTCTCTCTCTCTCTCTTTCCCTCTCTCTCTTTCTTGGTCTCTGTTTATTCCTCTAAGGTAACTCTTTTTGAATTATTATTGGCAATGAACTCATCCTGAATTGCCTTTAAAAAGCATTCAAAATACACAAATACATCCAAACTTGTCCATTAGTTGATGTATTGTGAGTGGATTTCACATGGATATTATTCATGGAGAGCCTTCTTTTCATTCCGTTCTTGGATCTTGGAAATTTCCTACCCTTTTCTGTAAGAGAAATTATTACTATTATTTTTGCTTTGCCATACTTGAAAATCTAATAGATTTTACATGTTATCATGCAGTGGTGTCAAACTCAGAAACAGGTCACTAAACCTTATGTAAGAATAATTGAGACTGTATATAGGCTTAGAAAACCACACATTTACATTATCTATATTTTATTATATTTTTACTTATCTTACTAAATGTTTCCCAATTATAGTTTTATTTGGTTTAGGTGAACCTTCCTTGAGGGTATCGGGATGCATATCTGTGGTGTGTATTTGACACCTCTGCTTCATTATTGTACAATAAACTCATTATCATTAATTTCAAATTTATTGTTACTTTATTACTTCCTTTCCCAAATATCTCCTTTAAATATAACATTGTTTGGGGCCTAACTTCCTTAATCTATAACATCTAAGTCATTTTCCCTAGTGCCCAGGAATATTCTTGAGACCACAGATTTAATATTATTTATCCATAGAAATTCTTGTAGTAAATGGAATTTTATATGAGGAGAAAAGGATGCATCATGGGAAGTCAAAGGATGAGAAATATTTATGGGAGGTTATCTGTCACATCTGTGATATAAAACTGAATAGGAAACCCACACTTCAAAGGTAGAGAAACAGCTCAGTTTGAAAAAGAAGATACTTTAGGAAAATATTCTGGGGAAAAGACATTTAGCTAAATATAGAAAAAGAGTTGGAAAGCTTTGCAAAATAATTGTTAAAGCTCTAAAGGACTTAAGAGATCACATAATTCTGCTCTTTCATCATAGCAAAAAATGGATAAATGAAGAATGCAAAAAGACTGCATTGTGAATATTAGAGAATAAAAATCATAAAACAAAAGATTACAAAAGAATAAAATGTTCAATGAATAATTTGAAATTTTTGAGAATGAATAGAAAATAGACCATTCACAAAAAATGGAATGTGTATTCAAATCTTCAATTAAATCTCAACATTAATATTTGAGACCAAAAATCAATATATAGGTATATCAAGATACATATTTATCATCAAGGTAATGAAATAGGTTCAAACAGCTATTATGGGAAAATGAGAATGGGCAATATCAAACTGAGGTAAAATCAAGGGACAGCTCCGATATGAAGCAATTGGATGAATAAGCTGCAAATTTCCTCAAGAGATAAAAGCAGTTCTAACTGTGGATAGAAATCAAGTCCCACAAGTCTAAATAACTTATCACCAATGAAAAGAGAATCCCCAAAGACAGACTAACAAGGTGAAAAATTCATTTGCCAATGATACAAGAAAATAAAATATGAAAATTACTTATCATCAATGAAAAGAGAACCCCCAAAGAGAGACCAGCAAGGTGAAAAATTCATTTGCCAATGATACAAGAAAATAAAATATGAAAATTGCTAGATAAGGACTTCAACATTATTTTAAAGTTAACACACTGTGAATAAGAGCAAAGAAAGTCCCTTATCCATCACTCTCATGATAACAGAGGTTTGGCAAAATTGGTAAGAAAATTCAAAACCACTACTCTACAGAATACACAGAAGGAATTGAGTCAAAGCTCAAAGAACTTTGTGGCAGTTTGGACACAAAAATAAGAGTAGATTGACTAAAGAATATTAGTGATAACAGAAAGTAAATTATAGAGGCAAGGGAGATATTCTTCTCAATGCAATAAAAATGAACAAATTTGGATAATAAAATTGAAGTTCTTCATTACTATGGGCAGAAGACAGGAATAATGTTGACTGTAGGGGCTATCTGCCCTTTATTAAGCTCTTAATGAAAGTAACTGTTTTATTTCAAGAAGCACAAATGAATATGTGGTATATCCAAACAAAAATAATATGCCATAATTAATTGAGTTCTAACGGAAAAATGATGTTTATCAATAGCTCCTTGAAAATACTAAGTAGCAATGAAAGTGATAGAATATGAACTTTCAGGTTTATTTTTATCTCACTTATTCATTTTCTGTGAAAAACAAGCCAGCAGAGTAGTGCAGCATGAAAACAGGTTCCTTCCAAACTTTTCTGTTCTGAAAATGTCAGCTGAAGAAAATGTATCAAAGTTCTATGAGAAAGAACTGATGATAGTGATAATGATTATGACATAATAGCATTTTTATATAGCACTTTGAGTTTTGTATAGAAATTTACAGATACTGTTTCATTTTATCTTTAAAACAAGATTGGGAGGTTTGGGGATGCCATTTGTACCCATTTTTCAGATGCAAGCATTGTGGCAAATAGAGGTTAAATGACTTTTCCGAGGTAGCAAAACCAGTTAAGTCTTTCTGCCTTGAGTTCCTGTATTTTATCTACTGCACCACCTTGCTGTCCCTTTATTGGGACTGAGTACTTTAAAAGTATTATAGAATCACCATCCCTCAAGCTTGAATTAATGTAGTCATGAAATAATTCAAGTTATTTTCAGGAATTCTAGTAGATTTTCAGCTAAGATATTTTTTCCTTTGAAAAATTTGTTCGTAGATTTTGGGGAGTTGTTCTGTTGTTTTGGGTTTTTACTTTGGGCATCCTTGCCTCTACCTACTGTACTCTGAAGCTGGGACGCCAATGGGCCCCTGCCTAAGGGCTCCTCTAGACACTCCTAGCTTTAGAGTGATTATCAATAGTAACTGCTACTGTTTTCCACCCAGCCTGATGCCTTTCTTTTTCTTGACCTCATTAAAGAGGCCATGCTCTGGCTGCTTCTTAAAGAGGTCTATTCAATGAATGAGCATTGTCTCATCCTAAATGAGTACTTGCAAAGACCTTGGCCGAAAGTGCTCAAAGTCTCCCGGTGCATCCTGGGTCATCTCTAGTCATCCTGATGAATATCTGGTCACTAGATTCAGATGGCTCTGGAGGAAATGTGAGGCTGGTGACCTGCACAGTCCTCTCTCACTCAAAACAAAGTCAAGTGCAAGTCATGTCATTACATCTCTGATGGCATGGTCTTCTTCGGCAATGAAGGATGAACACAAACAATAGTTCTTTATTATTAGCATAATTTTTGTTAACTCACTATCCAAGACTTATTTCATTAATTGAAACTGTTAGGGCCAAAATTTGTACTTATTGAGGAAATTTGGGGGCCTTCTTTGGCGATGATCTATCTTAGTTTGAGTCTTTCTTCTCTTTGTGGATTGAGTGTTGTATTCAGGATTTCAGGGGAGGCTCAGGTCAGGGAAGAACAAAATTTCAGCTTTATTTGAAATTTCAAAATTTCATTTTGAAAGCAGTCTTATCCAAGTTTGCTCACTTTCCTTTTGATACCTCTTGCAGTTTTCCAGTCCCAGTTTGGGTCTGAGTAACAGCAATTGCTGGCTTTTCACCTAGTCATACATTTACTTTCTCAGCCCATGTCTGCAGGAAGGTTTTTCAGCTTCAGAAAGATGGAATTATAGACTTGCCCCCGGTTCAAGATCCGATGAAGAGCTTTTAGCCATATTCCATATCAACTACTTGAAAGACTCTGGATGTTCAGAATAGCCCTTATGTTTGATCTGTACTCCCTGTTTCTGGTCTAAGAGTAACAAAACTTCTATCTTACTCTTGTCCTTGATCTTTGACCCAGCACATTGCTAAATGCCACAGACCCAAGATTCTGTCCCTGTGATGGAAAGCTGTCTGAAATTTCTTGACTGTACCTCCTTTCTAGTACCCACAGACCTTTGTTTGTCTTTCTATGCTGAAAGGAGCTGGAAAAAATTTTCCACTGCGACTTTTCCTTGAATTTTCTCATTTTCATTTGTCTGGTGCTTTTCTTGGATATTTATTGGAATTAAGTATGGGAGACATTAGGCTGTCCTGCTTCCACTCATTCTAAATTGTGAACTCCTTGAGGGCAGAGAGATTTGCTTTTCTTTGTTTCCCTAGCACTTAGCACAGGGTCTGATGCTAGTAGGTGCTTAATAAATTCATATTGACTGATTGAGTTAAATAATTTACATTTAATAAATGTATAGATAGGCAGGTCAGATATGAGAAATTATGATTCCTGACTCTTCTGTAGAACTCTTAGTAGACATTTGAAAGTATTTTACACAGTAATCTTCATCTGAACTGATTAGGCATAGCCACTTAAGTTTTATTTTAATTATAGTATATAATTATCAATAAATTAATAATCTTAATAAAAATTAATAAAATTAAGTATATTTTAATTATACTACTTATACACACTAGGACCTCTTCCAGATAGGTCAAAGCTTGATTTTTCAACTTGAAGCATGGAAGACACAGTTGTAGAATAGCCCTCCTGCCATGTATGAAAACATGTATGAAAATGAATCACATTTTTGTCATTCAATTGATCGAAAACATTTATTGATTTTATATTATGTGCTAGGAAATGTACTGGGTGCTATGAATATGTAAACAAAACTGGGAACTTACATTTTAAACATCTTCCTAACTATGTCTATATACATATACAAACATATGATGTAGGAAGAGATAGATAGTTGTATAGATAGATGGAAGTACTGTAGCTATCTTTTCATTAGCATTGGAACTCTCTCTACCGATGCAGATTATTTCTTGCTCTGCAATTTATGGACTTAGCACTGAGTACTGAGAGGATGAGCCGTGCTCATTGTTACATATCCATTAGAAATAGGACTTGACCAGGATGTCTTGGAGGACAGCTTTGCATCCACTACATTTCTTTATGTAGGTTTCTCTCTGTTTCTGTTTCTCTCAGTCTCTCTCTCTCTCTCTCTCTCTCTCTCTCTCTCTCTCTCTCTCTCTCTCTCTTTCTCTCTCTCCCTTTTTATTTATATAGATATGAATGTATAAATTTTAGGAAGCAGATTATACTTGATTTGAATTTGAAGGAAGCTAGACCTAGGGATTCTAAGAAGATGATGAGATTGAAGAACATCAATCCTGTCAACTTCAGTAAAGGCAAGAAAATGCAATAGCAATTAGGCCTGTTTCACTTGGGTCACAGAGTCCATGAAAAGGAATAATGCATAAATCATTTGAAAAAATAATATATATAAGGATCATCCTATTTGTCTTGTCAATGGTTGAGGTTAAAGGGAGTGAGAAAACTTGGAACTTGGAAAAATGTAAAAAAAAAAAAAGATAATAATATACTGAGTTCCCCATGAAACTATAATTGAAGATGATGTGTTGCAGTGGTGTGCAAATTACTTGAGACAAAAATAATCTTGATATGTTTTCATTCTTTGACAGCAATGATCTTGCATGTATGCTTCTACTGACAGTGGACTGACCCAGATTATCTGATCCTGATCAGATGAAATTATATTGAGCTAGCTACCCCAACTTCTCTTTCTGATGAATACTAGATTGGGCTTTCTGTATTTAATAGTTCTTTTGTGCCGTATTTTAAATTCTGTGTTTTCTTTTAAAATGAAAAACAGGAAAATGTGTAAAAGTGGCAGCTTTCAAAAACAGGTGAAGTAGTCACTGAGTATTAGAGATATTACTGTGGTGGTTGGTTTGGGGAAGTTAAACATTTCAAGGGTAATAGAAGCCCACAGGGATACAAGAACAGCCACACCAAAGCACCAAGTAATGTGTGGCTAAAAACAGACAAGCAAACAAACAAAAGCCCTTCTAAGAACTGACCAACTATTTCTTCCAGACAGTCTAATTAATTTTCAGAAGAGAAGCAGAGAGGCCTGGCCACTTAAGTAGTTATTATTGATTTCTCTAAGTGATGCCTAGGCTTCTTGAAGTTAGAAAAACAATGACAAGAGAACTAAAATTCAGCTACTGAGAAGAAGGGAAAAGAAAAAAAAACTTCTTGTCATGGGTAAGATAGTACAAAGATTGGAAAAAAGATGATGTTTTCTTATGCCCTGCACTTTTCCATTCAAGACTATGCCAAAACTGTTGGGTGAAGAGATCCAGATATGGGCCTTTTCATCAGATTCCACAACATGCATTCCCTCAAATTGTATTGGAGATTTTAAAAATCCTAGTTGACCTGGGAGTCTTATTCCCACTGAAGAAGTTGTGAACTACGAGAAATATACCAATATACAGAGAAGCAGATTTGTTCCACAATTTCAGATATTCTCAAATGGAGATGAAATAATCTACCATATATGACAGAAAGTTAAGAAATTTGTCTAAGCAATAAAAGGCAAAGATAAAATATTATAACGCTTGGGAACAAACTTGGCTTAAATTTAATTGTAAACCTATGAAATATAATTACGACTAGAATTGAGGAAAATGGACAGTTCAGCAAAGGTGTGTTTAACAAACAATGTGATCAAAGGTTTGTCTCATGATGAAGAATTAAAGAATACATGTCAAATCATTGTGAACTCAGTGTAAAATTATGTAAAACAAGGTCGTACATATTGAAAATAATAAAGATGTGAAAAGTTGTAGGGCTTTATATATATATAGATTTATTGTTATTATTGTTTTAATTTTCCTAGTTAATGTATACATCACAATGCTCAGATCTGTGACTTCACAGGGAAAGATTACTTGACTCCCTTCTAATCTATTCAGTAAAAAAAATATATAAATATATATATAAATCTATAAAGCACAAAAAAATTGCACCTTTTCTTTGTCTTCTAAGAAACCAAATTACAATAGTTTCCATTCTCCAGATGGTATCTGAAACATCAAACGAACCTGAGGCCAAGATCAACCCGAAATTTTTTTTGACAAAACTAGCAATAAAACCTATATTTTTAAAGCTGAATTTGGCCTCTTTCAAGTTTCTTCCTAGGCACCTTCAGTTCCTTTGCAAGCATCAGACTAGCGCTAAGGATTTGAAACCTGGAGCTCATTCATTAAAAGGTATATTAAAAATAGAGATAGGACTAGCATGTATTCTTTGCGTTTTATACTAAATATCTTTAGATGACTCCACCCTCCACCACCAAAAAAAAATGTAGCAGGATGTATAGTGGTACTGTGACCAGAAACTGTCATCTTATAGATTTAAAGGATCTGCTTATAGCTAGAGCTGAGAATAGAATATAGGTCTCCAGTGTAGTCATTATGTTCAACTTCTCCTTTTGTCATTTTCAAGTGTTTTAGTTTTCTGGAGGAATTTGGCACTTTATGGGCCAAAATATTCCTGGTAATTACATGCTGTAAAGCCAATCACAGCAGCACACTTGAGGACTGCTGCTGCGAATGATTTTAAGGGTCTAATCACATAGTATAATGAACTCTCTATTCAGGATTAAACTAAGCATTATTTAATAAAGTAAAGCATAACATTCATAGCAACACCCTTAAGCAAAACATATCATCTAATACGTATATGTATCTCATAACACTCAGTATGTCATATGGTGCATAACATATATCATTGCATCCCCAAAGTGAGGGGGTCTCAGGCTAGGGTCTTCCCTAGCAGTATATATCCTTAAAGGGTAGCAAAAAATACCATACCATCCACCCTTAGGTTACTGTAAGAACAGTCTCCATAATCAATATATAGTATCCAAGTAAAGCTGACTTCTAAACCCCATGGTTCCTCCTCTGTTGGCCAACCACTCCTAGCTCTTGCCTGGGTTCACACACAGGTAGTTCTCTGTTCCTGCTCCTTGTCTCAGCTCAAAACCCTTCTTGCTTCTGCCTGATAACAGTCTTCGGAAGCTCCTGTCCAGCCTCTGTTTCTAGGAAAACAAAGCTTAACAGGGTTATAATAATTTAAACACATTACCAGTGTCATCATCTCAATTCATTCATAAAGACCAACAGACAGGGCTTCTGTCTGAGAAATTAATGCAGATCAACAGACCGGGCTTCATATGTATGTGTGTGTATACTGTTTCCAATAAAAGATTTTTGATTGATTCATTCAAAGGCAAGACTCAATCAAAGGCACTTGATTGACTAAAACTCAATCCAGAACAGCAGCAAAAAATTCCTACTTTGCTTGCTGTTACACATGCTTGGCATAGTTTAAGAAAGATAAATTTCATTTATGATTAATATAGAAATAAAGGAAAAAGATAGAGCTTGCTAATCATTTGCAAGGAATTAGAGGAAAAGGCATAAAGGTTAGAAAATTCCAGTAAGAGCAGAAATTATTGTACAAAGAAAATCAGGTTATATAATTACAGTTTATAATTATGTATCTGCAGAGTTAAAAATTCATGTAGCAGAAAGGACACAGGTAAAATGATAACATTAAAAAAATGGAGGAATTAAAAGGAGCAAAGGCAAGAAGCATTTGAGGAATGGGGGAAAAAAGGCCACAAGATAAATATTTTCATAATCTTGTCATCCTAGCTGATCCTATTTCATTTTATATAATTTTCCCAAGCTACTAAATCAGTAAGACATGGGCACAAAATTTGTCACTTTTCTCCAAAGAGAATTTAAACTTTTCCTAGCATAAATTTAAGTTGTTTTCTAAAGACATTGGGATGAATTGCTCAAACTTTAAAAACCTTCTAGACTTATAAAATGTCAGAGCTAGGAAGAACCTTAGAGAAGAGTTATAATGAGCAATTTTGGTGCTAGGATCAAGCAGCATGAAATGTGTCCTCAAATAAGCTTTGCAATTAATGATTTGAAAATAACACAAAAAGTAATTAAGACAAATTCAGTTGAGTGGGGTGTGGAACACTATCCTCCTATGGGAAATAACCAAGGACATATCATGTTACAGAAGCAGTGACTCCTGGCAGGCGTAAAGCAAAGTGGTGCTAGACTGGGGAGGAGCTCACCTGGGAGAAGTTGGCCATCTGGTGGCTTTCTACCCTTAACTAATTATTATCACTATCTAGCAGCTAAGTGCAATTATTACTATCCTATTGAATAATTTGAGTGCTGATAATAGCAAATTTAAAAGTTGTAGTTTAAAAAAAATCATTATTTTAGCCTTTACTTCCTTTTAAATGTTACTGCCCTATGATGAATTCCCAGTTTCCCTATCTTAAAGTCAGCTCTGCTTTAGCAGTGACCTAGCCCAGAAGTATCAATCATGCTGTCCCCAGGCTTCATCGCAACTGTCAGTCACTGCTCTGGAGTATAGCCTGAACTAGATTAAAATGTCACTGGGAAATATTCAACAAAATTTGAAGAAATGCAATAGAACACAGATTAGGTTAATATATATTCTAAATATGTGACCCAAAGGGATTGTTATACACGGTTTAATGGCCAGGTTTCTATTTGAGTGACATCACTGATTTAGCCTCACACTTTCATTATAGATATGAAGAAAACAAACCTCAGAGGGATGAAATTATTTGCTCAAGATCACACAATTAGTTTCAAGCAAACCTACGACTTGAATCCCAGTTTCCTGAGTTCTATCCCTTCTGCTTTACATGTAAAGGAAAGACCAAAACACATGATGGGGATATCATGTTTAGAATGAGATCATGCCCTGAAATATAGCAGTAAAAGTGAGGGAAGTAAAATAACAAGGTTGGGAATAGCGGATGCCTCCTCAGCTCTGTATGAGAGAGAGAAAGACAAGCTAGCAGCTGGCAGGAAGCCCAGAATTTTGATGTTGACACTCTTAGCATTATTTCATAACATGCCTAAAATGCTGACATGAATGAGAGGCCATCCAACAGGTACAAGGAAGACACAGATTGCTGAATGACACCAACTGCTTTTCTTCCACTAATCACTTGTAGTGCAGCAGGAAACCGATATGAAGAGGAGACAGAAAAGGACAGAAGGAAAATCAAAAGCTACCATGTGTCCTATTGATCTTTAGCAATATAACTGTGACAAATTTTCACCTTCTTTCTTTCCCAATTTGGACAGTAATCTTCTCACAAGAATCCAGAGCCCAGTGGTCTTATTCTAACTTTCTCAAACTTACTTTTACTCACACAACTCCATCATGGTACCTATTCTGACTCTCTCCTATCCTGGCTATATCCCATTCTTGGGTGGGTTTTTATACCTAAACATTCCTGTTTCATGTTCTGTTCCCTCAAATATCAGCTTTCTACTAATACCATTGTAACAGAGCCTCTGCTATGACTTCCCCAACTCACACTGGACCAGCAGACCAGGTTTCCAAGGGAGTGTCTATTTCCTTTTTCCTTCAGGGTACTAGGGGTAAACTTGAGGGGTTATAAAAAATTTTTAGTACTGTCATTCTTGAGCATCCATATTTTATGCTACCTTACCCAATTTGATTGGTTTTAGAAATGTCCTTTTATTAGGGTAGTATCATAAGACTAGTTGATTCTCCCCAAAGTCTGGGTCACCCTCTCCCACATGTACATACAGAGTCCAGGGAAAAGTGAACTGAAGCTTAGAAAGCACATGTGGCAAAAAGATAACTCAAAGCTCTTAGTTGGATCAAGGTCCCTTTTCCCTTTCCCTTTATCCTCATGTAGTTCCCTTTAGGTTCTTGCTCTCTCCATGACCTCATAGATCAGGAATGTCATAGAGTCCTGAATCTACACTTCTCTCTTCCTTAATGAGGTCATACTTCCAGAAAAAATCTTTTCTTCAAGTGTCTAGTTTGTCTCCTCTCAACACTCAGATGCATTGCCTGTAACCACTCTAGTCTCTCTGATGACATGGACAATGATGGGGACTAAGTGAGATTCTCCTTCTGAACTTTAAATAGCCCTTACCCCACTCCCCCCATGACCTCTAGTTAAATTTGTAAGGATATGACTACTAAAGTTCAACTATTGAAAAGTTGCTGGCATGCTCTTGCTGGAATCTCCTTCTCTGATGTCTATAAACCACGAGGTACCAGTCCTGAAATATTTCATTACCTGATCACGTCCCCTGGGTCTAAACACTTCAGTTCTCCCCAATTTGTTAATCTAGGCTTATCCTTTTGATCAATTTGATCTAATTAATTTCCTGTGTACATGACATTTACCCTACCATTGAGGCATCTGAAGGGATACTCGTTGTATAGAGTTCTGGGTTTGGACTTAGGAAGACTTGAGTTCAAATCTAACCTCAGACACCCATTATGTGCTTTTAGACAAGTCACAAATTCTGTCTGCGTTGCTTTTCTCATTTTAAAAATGAGGATGATAATAATAGCCTTCCAGGATTGTTGTGAGAAGCAGAGGAAATAATATTTGAAAAGAGTTTAGTAGGGTGCCTACCCCATAGGAGGCATTTGATAAATACTTGTTCGCTTCCCTTTCCTTTTCCTTTTCTTTCTTACCTCAATGAGTTTTTCTGCAGTTTACTTTTGCTCTGCATTACGAAGCTCCATATCTCATCTGCGGTCTCTGGTAATCTCCTCCTTTCAAAACTTAGCTCTAATGCTGTCTCCTACAAGAAGACATTCCTAATTCTCCCAGTTCATAGTACCCCTACCCTGAAATTATTCTGTATTTTTATCATAGTGCCTGGTCTAGTGTAGTTGCTAATAAATGCTTGTTGGAGTTAATAAAAAAAATTGCTACCTACTAAGCTATGCCTCTTCAAGAGTCTCTAGAGTCAGATTCACATGAGCTTTTGTCTACTCCTATCCCTGCAATTTTTAACCTCTTTGTTTAATTTTATTTGTTAGTACTTCATATTCTAGGGCTCTTGATTCCTTTTTATGGATCAGCAGATTAATGCAAAGAACTAGAAGAGCATGCTACAAGAGCAAGAGCAATATTAGTCATTCAGGACATCCCCAAAATCTCAGTCCATACATGTAAAATGCTTTATAAAATATAAAGTACTATTGGCAATGCCATCTATTCCTAAAGATCCCATCTATTGGGACAAGAATTCACTACTTAACAATAATGCTTGTAAAGCTGGATAGCAGTCTGGTAAAAACTAAGCATAGACCAACATCTCATACTATATACCAAGATAAGATCAAAATGGGTACATGACTTAGACATAAAGATGATACCATAAATAAATTAGGGGATTATGGATGAAATTCTCTGTCAGTTCTATAAATGAGAAAAGAATTCATGACCAAACAAGAGAGAAGCAGACAGGAGGTAAAAATGAACTATTTTGATTACATGAAATTAAAAATTGAATGTACTCAAAATTAGAAGAAAAGAAACTGGGGGAAATTGCAGAATTTCTCTGATCAAGTTCTCCTTTCTAAAAATATATAGATCAAATTGAATCAAATTTATAAAAAAAAATAGGAACCATTTCCCAATTGATACCTGGTCAACAGACAGTGTTCAGAGGAAGAAATGAAAACTATCGATATTCATATAAAATATTCTAAATCACTAATAATTGGAAAAATGTAAATTAAAACAACTTTGAAGCACAATCTCATTCACACCTATCAGATTGATTACAATGAAAGAAAAGGAGAATGACAAATGCTGGAGGATATGTGGGAAAATAAATACACTAATGTATCATTTGTGGAGCTGTGAACTAGTCTAACAATTCTGGAGAATTAGCTGAAGATTGGGACTTTTTGTTCAAGTCCCAGTTCCAAAAGATACTGCATCACCCTGAGGAAGTCAACTTCACCTCTCAGTGTCCCCACTCAATTCTCTAAGACAAATCAGCAGAGAGGGTGCCAATCTTCATTGGTAGAGAGGTTTCCTCATTTAGAGTTTCCTGAACTAATGAAATAACAGGTTCAGTAAAATTTCGTAAAGAATTTATTGTAATACAGACATAGGACATGTCATCCTTTTCTTAGAAAATCAATCAGTAGAGCAAACAGCTTTTTACATGAACTTTTGAAATGGTAAAAGGTTGCTTTTTAGTTCTGTAAGAAAATGTCATTAGGCTTTTTGGCTTATTTTTTCCCCATAGAAAACAATATTCTTTGACATTTTATTGGAACCTTTTGTCTCATTATTTCAAAGTAGTGAACCAAAAGTGATCCTCACAAATTTCCTATGGGGCATAACAATTAATTATTGTACTAGTCTTTGGTTGGATGGTAGATCAGAAAGATTAAAGGACTTGTCTAATTTGACACAAGCAAGTCAGTAAGAGCTGAGAAGGGGATGCAGGTCCCCAGTGTAATCATTAGACCAGCCTTCTCCCTTTTTTTGATTTTAAAATATTTCTATTTTACTATGCAAAACCAACACCCTTGTTTCTAAGGCTTATTACCTAAATGGATAGACTTACTAAGCTTCTTGGCTACTTTACTATAGCTTTCTTGGTGCATGAAAATCAAAACTCCAACCATTTCCCTTTTCTCGGTTGTGTTTGAGAAGCTAGCAGTATCATTCCAGAGAAGGGCAAATAATTCTTTTTTACCTTATTTTTACAAGCTGCTGTTCTCAAGTATTGTAATTATACCAGTATGATCAAATATACTATTCTTATCATTGCTAATTAGATGAACCTAGATGCATATTTTGTACGTCTTTAGGGAGCCTGATCCCTAAATTGTGAGGAAATTACATGATTGGCCTTAGGGAAATGATAAAGACAAATTATTTCATATTCATGCCATATAAAAAGTATAGTAGGTACAACTTAGACTGTAGCATGGAGAATTTGGGGTTATTGGAAACTTTTTCTTTGAATCAGAAAGGAAATGTGCACTTATTCAGTGAATACTATGTGGCACACATGGTGCTAAATACGTTAAAATGCTTTCTCTCCTGAGCTTCACAATATAGACATATTATCCCTATTTGTTTTTAAAGATGAGGAAATTGAGGCAGACAGAGTTTAAATGACTTCCACCGGATCACACAGCTAGTAAGTGTCTGAGGGATAATTTGAATTCAGGTCTTTCTAATTCCAAGCCCAACATTTTATGCACTATGCCATGTAGCTGCCTCTAATTGAAGATAATGATAGATTGGTCAAAGCTGTTGAAAATTAAGTTCTCAGCTTCAGCAGCACCACCTGAGATATTAGATTGTCTCAGAGTTGGAAGGAAACTTCACAGACTGACTAGTTTATCCTGAACAAGAAATCTCTGTATAACTTCAGTGGTAATTGTTATGCATTCTCTTCTTGGACACCCCTCAATCCTATGAGGGGAACCATGTCCTGAGGCTGCTCACTCAAATTACAACAACTTTGTTAATTGGGAATTTTTTCCATGGATGGAATCTGCCCCTCTTCAACTTCTCCTTATTGTTCCGGTTTCTTCTGTTGGTCGCCAAGGTAAACAAATCAATTGCCTAGCCCTAGACTCAATGAGGGCTCCCTTTGAACTTGAAGACAGCTACCATTTCACCTTTTTTCATTAATACTTCCAGCCAATGCTTGTGTGATGGACATCGTGACCAATCTTCAGGATTCATTCCTTAGTAAAATGTAATGTTGTAAATCAACATAGTAAATTAGCTGTCAGTTACTTGGCCAAGACAGAGAGTAAATGCAGGATTATCACTTTCCTCCTCCTATACACAAAGCCTTTTGTTAATGCAGCCTAAAATTTCATTAATATTTTTAGGCTGCCATTAAAAAATCAGCATTTATTTATTCAAGCCCCTATAATTTGTCAGGCCCTGTGCTTAAACTCCGAGGTCTTAAAGACAAAGATGAAGCAGCAGTCTCTGACCTGGAGCTTACATTCTTTTAGAGGATACAATCATATTAATGTGCAAGGATATGGAAGGCAATTTTGTGACATTTGAGCTGAGTTTTGAAGGAGTAAGATATTTTAATGGTGGAGGTAAGGAGGAGCTGCACTCCAGGCATGAGGGACTGTCAATACAAAGGTGTGGAGTTGGAGAGAGAGGGCTACAGTGGAGGAACTACAAAATCAGTTTGTTTGGATCATAGATTGTGGGAAGGGAATTAAGAATAGCTTGCTATTCATTCTCTGTTATGTTTCACGTGAGCTTTTGTCTATGCATACCTCATTCATTTATATTTGATTTTTAAGCATATGATATTTCACTCCTTCCTATTAAATTTTATCTAATTAATTTTGTTCTAAGCAGCATTCCAACTCAACCTTTTCTCCCAGGTCTAAAAAGGAAGACTTCTTTATCTTCTTAGTGGAATGAATGAAATAGATGTCATTTTGCCACTACGGAATTTTAAAATATATTTTATTTAATTTATAAGAAAAATTAAGACTTTAGCTTATTTAATCACATTGGAATTATTTCCCCCATTATAGAATTGTCATCCCTTTATGTATTGTGAATTTTTGCTCTTAATCAAAATTTCGATCTGAAATACAACCACTGCCAGACATTATTGTTATAGTGTCTATATAGTGTGAACTTAGGTTGGAGTCAAAGAAATAAAAGTTTTCAGATTGGTCTCATGAATAGTAGGGGGAATAATATGCTAAAGTGAGGGCATTATGCAGAGAAGTAATCAACATTTTTTTTTTCTGCACAAGTTGCTTTTTTGTTGTCATTGGGAACTCTGGTTGGGGAAATTGCCCTCTCCTACATTAGTCTGTAGAATTTCCAAAAACTTGGTTTTACAGAATTGCCTTGGGCATATGGGTTTGCCTGCCCTGCCCTGTCACATAATTGATCTTTCAGAAATAGGACTTCAACACAGGTCTTCCTGGCTCCAAAGGCCACTATTATCCATTATAGAACATTGTCTCCCAAGCAGAGTAAATATAATATGAGGGGAAGTTCTCTCTAGCCTCAAACTATCCCTTCCCTATAACCATTGTCAGATTTCCTGAAATTGTGCTGTTAGGTTATAGTTCTTTTGTTGAAGAAAACTTTCAAATAAGACATTTTTTAAAAAAAATATGAATCTACCTAGAATTGATTTTATTATTAATTTCTAAGTGTGAATTACATTCAAATCTGCTTTTCTCTGATAGCCCGCTGAGCTTTGATAAAGGAAGAAATAAGGACAATAAGTTTTGAAGGCTATGGCAATGATTGGTTGGGGGTACTATGATCAATACTGTAGGCATTGATTAGAGATAACAAGAATGAAGAGGCATACCAGGGAAGGATTAGAATGGTAAGGGATGGTGTTGGGGATGGAAGATTGAGAAGACAATTTCTACTTACTACAGAAACGGACACAGAGGTAACTGTGAGATATCTTTCTAAAGAGTATTTGGGGATTGGACTAACACCAACATAGCTTATTGTAACAGCAAACACCCCAACATACACAGGGAAGCCTATCACAGGTTCTTTGATCTTATTTTCTTAAAGGAAAGCAGCTTGAGGGGTCAACAATCACTTTCATCAAGCAAGTGTGTCATTCACTTAGTTCAGGGGAAAAATTCAGCACCCTGAATTTCAGAGAAAATACAGAGAAATCAAAATGAACAGATAGTGCTTCCAGTTGCCTGACAAATCAAAAGACAGATACCTGTTTGACTATACATTCATAGTTACCAGAGAGAAAAACACCAACATCTGGGTTTTCAAAGCTGGGGAGGAGGGGGCTCCTTAGTAGCTGCCCAGAGTCTCCTCTGGCCAAACAAACACTTCCAATCTGTAAACCCTAAAGTAAAACCTCAACTCAGAGTACTTATATATTTTTCAGAGCTAAAGGGCATCACAACCCTTGAGAACCAGTGCCTCATTAGAAAATTAACAAAATGTATGGGTCTCCCCTAATCAAGTTTACTATGATGGGCAGACCCATTAATGGGTGGAGAAAATCTTTTATCTCATTAAGAAGCAAAATTATATTAACAAGAAGCAAAAATGTATTATTAATACATTTATGTTCCTTCTTTAGCTAATGTTTTTGTTATTTTAGGGGATAGAATTCAGTCTGCTTTATATTTGAATCTGTTATAATGAGTTACTATTTTGATACTATGCTTTAAATATTTTACAACATTAATTTGGAAAACATATTTACTTTCAAAGGGCATTTAATGTTCTTTGAATCAAAATCCCAGGTTTACAATCATTCTTTATCCCATCTCCAGTTGCCTCACCCTAACATCATAGTTTTGAGCTAGAAAAGACCTCAGGGTCCAGTTAGTTCAATGTTCTCATTTTATATCTGAGGAAACTGACCTAGGGATGTTAAATGACTTTTTCTAGTTCACATAGGTAGTATACACCAAAGACAAGGACTTTTTTTCAGGTCATCTGACTATATGTATTACCAACTATTTACAGAACTGTGGATATGTCTTTTAACCTTTCTGAGACTCAATTTCATGATTTCTAAAATGGAGATAATTATACTTGCATTATCTACTTCATAGAGTTGTTGCTGGTAAAGAACTTCAACCATAAAGTGCTACAAATATATGATTTAAAATTTATTATTTATAATGACTATTTTACCTCTTTGAAGAATTTTTGAGATGATTAAAGGTAATAGGTAAAATTCTTCAATAGTTAATATTGAACAGATAAGAGTGATTTTCTCTTTGTAAACTTGCCTTTGGTGAAATTCTCAGAAAACTTCATATCATATTGCATAAATTTTAAATTGGTTCATACTGTTCCAATCTTTCTTTCTTTAAGGATATGTTGTTCTCTAAAGATAACAGAGAATTGGAAGGTAACTACTCTGGGTATTTCTTGACCTATTGACACTTGGGTGTTCTTTCATTTCTTTTTTCCTCAAAAGGAATCTTTAAGTAGATTTTGTAATTTTCCAATGAAATTCTCAAACTTTCGAAAAGTTATTGAACAGGTCCATTGAGAGACAACTAAAATGATCAAAAGGGATGGAGAAGCTTCTTTTAAAGGCTAAAATAAAAGGAAAACAAATAAGATTCCAATGTGGAAAGTTAGGGGCTGATGCTCAGTATGTTTCAGTATGTGAAATTACAAAGGGAATGAAGAGAAAGAACTCAAACTTGACTGTCCCATATTTGATCGTTACAATTCTGGGTCAAGAAATTTGAAAGAGGAAGTTTTAATTTACATTTATTAAAGCTATTCTCTTATTTTTTCACAATAATTACTTCTTATGAAGCATATCAACAAAACACCTACAAAATACATTTCTTGAAAATAGTTGGCCAAAAATGGAAGGAGGGGGTAAGTAAACACTTTTGGGGAGCAACAAGGTCAAAACAGAATAAATGGGGGGCAGGATAGAATGGAGGGAAATATAGTCTTTCACAACATGTATTTTATGGAAGTTTTTTGCATAACTACACATATATAGCCTATGTTGATTTGCTTGCCTTCTCAGTGGGGATGGACAGAGAGGGAGGAAGGGAAAGAAGTTGGAACTCAAAGTTTTAAGATCAAATGTTAAAATTTGTTTTCACATGCAAATGGCAAATAAGAAATACAGATAATGGGGTATAGAAATCTATCATTCCCTACAAGAAAATAGAGGAGATGGGGATAAGGAAAGGGAGAGGTGTGATAGATGGGAAGACAGACTAGGGGAAAGGGTAATCAGAATGTACATTGTCTTGGGGTGGGGAGAGGGAAGAGATGGGGAGAAAATTTAAAACTCAAAATTTTGTGGAAATGAATGTTGAAAACTAAAAAGAAAGAAAGGAAGAAAGAAAAAAAGAAAGGAAGAAAAAAGAAAGACATAAAAAGAAAGAAAGAAACTAGTTGGCCAAAACCTGTGACAGACAGTATGTGCCATTTTGACTTTTGTAGTTTTATTGATTGCTACCAAAACGGAAGAGGTGTGCATGAACCTTGATAATAGGAAACCGACATTTTCTGTTACATTTGAGTTGAGATGTGTTGACTCTTAGTGTTTTCTTTTTTTATTTGATTCTAATAGCATTTTTTTTTAGAATTTTACTTCCTGTGATTATCTTCTCTTGGATCTGCTTTCTTCAGTCTGCACCAGGAAGGTCAGAGGATCATTTATAGAGGCAAATCTGGAAAGGATCTTAGTAGCATAGAATCTAATCTTATTTACAAAATAGGAGACTAAGGCTCATAGAGGTTAAATGACCAGGGGCCAGTCAGCTGAGGTAGGATTTATTTGAATTCAGTCTGTCCTGACATCAATCCTGGTGTTTTATTCACTGTTCTAGGATATTTTAGGATAAATAAAAGGAAGTGTTGCTTAACATGATGGGTAAAATCCCAAGAAATGCATTCCTGAGAGAGGTAGTCTTGGAATGTATTATACATTAATTTACATATAGGAGTTATTAAATAACAGCATTTTTAATGGAAGTTTCTGGAAGTTTAATGGAAGTTTTAAGTTTCTGCCCCTGCTCACCTTTGGGTTTTGAATTTAGGATCCTAGAGAATGATTATGCTTATTCATAAAATAGTGAATAGAGGGTTGGGCCTAGAGTAGGAGAACTTGAGTTGCAATTTGTCCTTAGATATTTTACTAGCTGTATGACCAGGCAAGTCATTTAGCCATTATCTACCTGTTCTCTCACTTATAAAGTGAGGATAATGATAACCCCTATATCGCAGGGTTGTTACAAAGATCAAAGGAGATCCTTATAAAGTAATTAGTACACTAGTTTGCCCACAATAGGCACTTGATATATGCTTGTTTCCTTCCCCTTCTCCTTCCTTGGTGTCAGAGTCAGAAGCAAATTACAGATTGGATGCACCATTGGTGAGATAGAGGAAAGCACTTATTATAATATAGTCTCACTCTTTCTGTCTGTTTAGGAGGAAGTATCAATTAGTGAATGGACTTTGGTCTTGATCTTGATCCTTCCTAGATGTATGACTATCACGGCTAAGTCACTTAACGTAAAGAAATCTGCTTTCTTCTTCTGTAAAATGGGTGTAATGACAACTGTAGTGACTATTTCATAGAATTTTTTGTGAAAACCAAATAAGACAAATAATAAAAAATACTTTGCTAAGTTTAAAATGTTATTTAGGTGGTGACTGTTTTATCATGACTTCAAACTTAAGGCATCAAAGATCTTCTGAAAATTAGGAGGAATCTCCCTCTTTAACATGCTCAGCAAGTAGTCATAGAGCCTCAATTCAAAAACCTCCACTGAAGGAGGAGAATACTATTTCCTAAGACAGTCTATTTAATTTTCAAGTGAGTCTAATTTTCAGAAAGCCTTTCCATATATTGAGCTAAAATTTGCTTCTTCGCATCTTCCACCCATTGCTCCTGTGTCTGCTCTCTAAATTGACTAGAACAAAATTTATTAAATCCTCCCCATGGCATTCCTTCAACTATCTGTATATTTTTCATGTCTCACTTAACTTGCAGAAGCATACTAGAGCCAGCTTTTATCCACTCAGGAGAGACAATTGTTAAATTTTCTGTGTGAATATTTACAACTCAGAAAGAGGCAAATGATACAAATCATGGTCTGAATTATGGTTTTGTTGATTGTCTAGACTTAAGTAAGTGATGGAGAGAATGTTAATAATGTAGATTACACTCAAAAATTTATTGTGTGTACATTTTTTGTCCTGGAGAGAAGTTGTTAAATATTTATCAGCACAGACATCCCTAAATCTTTTCCCCAAGCTACTTCCCTTCCCTGATCTTCATATACATGGTCCTCAGTCTTTATTTTGGTTGCCCTTCTCTAGTATGTCAATATCCTTCCTAAAATGAAGTACATAAAATTTAACAGAATGTTCAACGTACGGTTTGACCAGAGCAGAGAAAACCATCTCCTCTCATTGTGTACACCATGTCTCTGTTGATGTAACTTAAAATCATGTCAGTTTCATTGACTCCTACATTGAGCCTTTGACTCAGAACAAGTTGCAAGGCCTATATCCTCAATACAAGATTAGATAGTAGGCATATATTCAACATCCTTTACCCACTATGTTCAATTTTTGTGTTTGTTTAGTTGTTTTCAGTCATGTCCCACTCTTTTTGTGGTTTTCTTGGCAAAGATACTGGAATAGTTTGCCATTTCCTTCTCCAACTCATTTTACAGATGAGAAAACTGAGACAAACAGGGTTAAGTGATTTATCACATGTCTAAGGCCAGACTTGAACCCATGTCTTCTGACTGCAGGCCCAACATTCTATCCACTGCTCCACAAAGCTGCTTTTTATACATGTTAAAATTTTCATTTTTGGGGGATGCATGTCCTTATTCTAGCACATTTAACCTTCAGCTAAACTGTTTTTCCTGTGTCTCCCAGATTTGTGTCCCTGCAAGTCTGGGCAGTTAGGTAGCACGGTGGATAGAGTGCTGGATCTGTCAGGAAGACTCATCTCCCTGAGTTCAAATCTGGCCTCAGACACTTACTTACTATATGGTAAGTAAGTGGGCAAGAAAGGCTCACTTTCATGAGTTCAAATCTAGCCCCAGATATTTAATAGTTATGTGACCCTGGGCAAATCACTTCACCCTGTTTGCCTCAGTTCCTCATCTGTAAAATGAGCAGGAGAAGGAAATGGTAAACTACTACAGTATCTTTGCCAAGAAAATCCCAAATTGGTAACAGTGAGTCAGACACAATTGAAAATGACTGGATGACAACCACAACATATCTGATAAACATGCATTCATGTCTTTTTTGGTTTTATAAAAGCCATATAGTTTCCTATAGTAGAACACTAAAGACCTGTCTCCAAATTTGCTTTGATGCATTAGTGACAAAACTTTGTATTGCATCTTTCAACTTCTTCTGGATCTATTTAACAGAATTATCATTTATTTTCCATATTGTCTATAAGGATTACATGAGCAACTTTTTTCAACTGATTTTGTGAAATATAATGTTTATCTAGTTATTCCTATAACAGTTTAACAGCCTTGTCCAAATGGAAATGAGAAATGAGTTGCTGGTTTTTTTTTGTGATCACTGGCTCCCTTCCTAAATAATTACAAATATTGCGATCTAACAATATAAATCACATTCCCAGAAAATAAATATTAAAACACTGTTTACTACTCCAAGTCACCTTTCTCTTGTGAAGCTCCTAACTTACAGATGTAGCAGTGGAAAATACAACAATTGTCTTTAGAAGTGTTTAATTCTTTCTGGCACTATCCACTCTCCTTTCCTTGTCCTCCCCACCCGCCCCATATAAATCACCAGAAGTGAATTGTGGTGGTCAGATATGACAAGTCTTGGGTGGCTATCTATCATTGATCTGATGTCATAGCTCATTCAGCCCCCTTCTCCCCATCTTATATCCTGGAAAGTATCTCTTTGCATCTTAAATTATTTAGACTTGAAGTAATAAAGATTCTGGCAAAGAAGTATCAATGGAATACATCCTTTTAAAAAAAAACCTTTGTTTCTATAGCTGCATAGGACAGCTGATGGTTAATTGCGTATGTCTTACATTACAAATTCTAAAATAGAAAGTTTATGACTTTTTCTTTTTTAATTCTCCACAATAACCAGCATGGTACTAAGTCCACAGTAAGTACTCATTCTTTTTTGAATGAATGCTTAGAAGTTAGGAAATCTAAACTCTGTTCCCAAATTTACCACGATCTATCTAGCTTGTTTTTACCATTATAGATTGTGGTTTCCTCTTCTGCAAGATAAGGGCATTGATTGATTTTTATAATTTTTTTATCATGTCTAAAATTCGAGACTTCTATAAACCCAAGACAAGCTTAAGATATCCAAAGGCAAAGGATGTTAGTACAAATGTGTACATTATCTGTATGTATTTACTTGAGTAAATTTCCAATAAATTCATACTATGCTTAGAACACACTTGAATTATTTAAAATAGTTCTTTGTTCCAGTCAATTTTAGTGATATTTTATATTCTATTCTAAATATATATACCCTTAGGATTATTGGATCATAGACCCAGACTGTGAAGGTTATTTAGAAAAAATATAATTTAATTCCCTCTTGCCCTTCCCCTTTGGATTTTTACAAATAGACTTTTTACATATCTACTTCATTTACATTATTTTTGGCATATTATTATGCCCAATTATTATACCAATAATTATAATATAATTATATTAATTATATACCAAGAATATCAATACAAATATGTCTCTTCAACATTCTCCCATATGCCAATCCCTGGGGAAAGTGGGCTCAAACATAACAGAATTTTTATATAGCTTTTGCCTCTTTAGTTTCATGTCTTGATAAGTATTACTCTGCATCTCTGCTTCTGTTGGGCTAGGTCAAACAAGTCATTTAGGACTATACTCTTTACTGTCTCTTGCTCTCCTGAAATTTCGGATCTCACACAGTTCTAGTCACTATCCTTTACCTGACATAGGAAAGAACAAATACATAGGAGTAAAGAACAGACTTATTCATGGGTTGCTTATTAGTTTGGATGGAAATGTTTGAGCTCTCTCTCCTTATCCACAAGGCAACAGCATGTCTTTCTCACTAGAACTCAGTCAAGATAAGAAGAGGCAGAGCAGCCCAACCTTTTTGTGTAGATGAGGAAATTAAGGCTCAGTAAAGCAAAATGACTTGTCTAAAAGTCTCACTATATCATATTCAGTGTTTAAATGAAGATCCTTTGTCTCCTGAGTCAGTTCTTTTTTCTCTGCTTTGTTCATTTCCCCCCAGGCTTCTCTAAATTTCTCCATCATGATCCCAGTACATTATCACCCCACTCCCACTTTTCAGGTTCTTTTTATATGTTCTCTTTCCCATTAGATATGTTTCTTGAAGACAGGGATTGTTTTTATTTTTGATGTATTTGTATTATCAGCCCTTAATAATATGCCCATAATATAGTAAGCAATTATTAAATACTATCTGACTGACATATTGACCTACTGTTCCACTCTCTGATCATTTCCAGCATTTTAAATTTGAATATGGCACATAAATAGTCATAAGGCATGAATTTATTTTATTTGATCTTATATCTTCTCAAAATGATATGATCATGGATTTACATCTTGGCAGAGAATACCTATTTCTATGTGATCATAGAGCCATTAAAATGTAGTTGGGGTTTGACATAAGCAGAGGCCATCTAAAATGGTATCATCCGCATAAGAGATATTGGAAAACTTCTTCTTGGAGACAGGAAAACTGTCTCCCAGTTTTCATGAGTAGTCTGTACTGACCTATCATGTGCTTAGAAATGACCTTCCTCCATTGGCTATGTATACAGAAATGACTATTCTTTAAAACTACCTGAGATAGCACAGTGTGTTTTTCCCCCAACATTTTTTTTTCCTGAAAGAAAAGAACTCCTTCACACATATATTAACACCTTGTGCAAAAGGAAGAAGGACCTTAGAGTCACTCCCCTTTCCCCTCCATATACACACTAGGCCATATGATCTTGAGAAATGGACTTGGGATTTTGACCTATTTTCAGAATGCATTTTTCACTTCTAGGTTCAAGAAATGGAGTTCCTAACCTTGCAGCTCAATACACAAGGTTCCAAAGAACCCAGAAATCTAGCAGGGGGGTGTTTTAGTTACCACAACAGGATACCCTGAGGAGCAAGAGTCCAGGATGCTAGCCAGTGGGACTTTATACTTAAACTTGTTGGGATTAATACTATGTAGTGATTGAGTTAAAGTAGTGAGCCTACTCCTTTCCACAGAGATTGAGGTGATAGAGGAAGTTGATGTCCCCAAGGTTTTTTGGGAAATGTTTGTATGTTTGTTCTTGCTCTAACTTTAAGGTAAAAATACTTTTATAAAAGCTAATTAGATGTTAAGTGCTAGTTACTGAGCCCCTTAAAATTTAAGGGAATATATTTGGTGGTTGTTTAAGCCAATGAAAAAGATACTCCCCAAACTCTATAGAGTATTGGAGAACTCTACGAAGAGGTATAAAATATGAGAAGATTAGCCCTAAGACAGAGGGGCCAGAAAAAAAGACAATAATGCAAAATAAACATAATAAGTTTATAATATCTTCTTAAAACTAAAGACCACATATGCTGCTGTAAAAGCAAGGAGTCTTACATATACAGGGGGGCCTGCTATTACAAGTTCTTACATCTACTTTTCTAAAAGGAAAGGCAACTTTTGAGGAGTCAACAATCACTTTTTTCAAGGATATGTATCATTCACTTAGTTCAGGGGAAATGTCAGCACCCTGAACTACAAAGAAATCAAAATCTACAGACATGGCTTCCAACTGTCTGACATAAGCAATACGTATGTCACAGATCAACAGACAGATCAAACTGTCTGACCATTACATACATACATAGTTACCAGAGAGGGAAGCACCAACATCTGGGTTTTCAAAACCAGTGGGCTGCTTAGTGGCTTCCCAGAATCTCATCTGGCACACAAACCTTCTTCCAAAACTAAGTTCCAAAGTAAAACCTTGCCTCAGAGTGCTTATACATTTTTCAGAGCCAGAGGGCATCACAACACTAGAGAACCAGTGTCTCATTAACAAAAGATGTGGGCCTTCCTACAAATCTTCCCAGACCCGTCAATGGTAGGAAAGATATTCTATAATCATGTTATTCAGTCAGAGGCACTCGATTATATTAAAACAAAAAATGCATTATCAATACAACTGCTCTTTTATAAGTGATCAGTTATCTTCAAACTATTATTTCCTGCAAACTGTCTTATTCAGTTTTCCTTCCACAAAAATCTCAACCATTGCTAGATTAGAGATAGGAGGAAACATATAGAGATAATCTAAACCAACCTCTTCATTTTACTGTTGGAAGAATTGAGATGAAGAAAAGTTCAAAGACTTCCTTAAGGTCACAAAACTAGTTAGTGGCATTGAAACCCTCTATTTGCTTTCACTCATTATACCAAACATGAATAGAAGTGGAAAATAAATTAATTAGCTTGAGGTTTTATGTATTTTCCTTAGTCAATTGAATAGATTGCCATTGTCATCACACAGATGGAGAGAGTTTTGCTGCTTCTGTCATACATTCATTCTTAGGAGTGCTTATTGATCATCATATTATAGAACCAGAATCTAGATAGTCAGGGTAAAAAGTCATCTTTGTTTGCTAGGAAACTCAAAAGCCATTGAGATGCCAGGACTAGAGGCAGAGTTAGAAATATACACAGATGGCAGCATCTAGACAGATGTGATGCAAAGGGGGAATACAATTTATCTCTTAAACATGGGTAAGATCACCATCTTGACTACATTGTGTAGCTGCTTGAGATGCTCACCTGCATTCATCACTCAAGGTGGCAGAATTAGAAATGAGAAGGCTAGCCCTATTTGAGTCATCAGTTAGGGACCTACAGGTTTTGTTCCATATGTCTCTCAGAAATGGAACTGAATTCAGACATTCTCTCAAAGTACTTTATTCACTAGAATAAGCATCTCATCTTCATTTCATAAAACCACAAGCAAAAATTGTAAGTGGATATAATTAAACCTTATGGTGGCTCTATTCCTCTGAAATTGTGTAGAGAACTGTTCAAAAGTTTTTTTCTGGTAGCATTTAAAAAATATTGAAAAGAAATGGGTTTGAAAAAAAATTCTAGCATCAGAAAACCGGTTTGACTGACAGATTCAGTGGAAGATGATGTTGGTAAATGAGGACCCATGAAGTGCAAAGACCAAACCAAACCAAACTGGAAAGGACAACTAATAAAAACGAAGTGGGCTCTTTTCTTTTGTCTTAAGCAAATATAGCCCTGTTCTCTGACAAGGGAATGAGGTGAAGCTTTCTCCCACTCAGCATCTGCAAACATGGAAGCTACAAGGCAGAGGAAGCAGACACACATACATTGTTCACTTGCCTGCTTTTCCCTGGTGAAGGGAACAACCAGGGCATAGAAATGAGAACAGGGTGGGCAGAAGCCACGTTCCCCACTTTGTAATTCTGTGTTTTGGTGAATCAATCAAATGCAGAGCCTACAAAGGAAGCAACCCTCTTTTAAGAGCCAAAAGAATATGTGTCTGAAATTTTTTCATGTATTGATAAGTTTTATAATGTAATTTGTCTCCTTTGTAATCCTATGTTGTTTATGCATTTAATAACTTCAGTCTAGGTTGCAAAGGAGATAGAGTGCTTAGCCTGGAATCAGGAGGACATGAGTTCATATCTGGTCTTCTATACTTATTGGCTGTGTGACCCTGGGGAAATCACTTAATCTCCACTTGCCTCAGTTTCCTGAGCTATAAAATGGGGATGATAACATTTACTTTTCAGGGTTGTTGTGAGGATCAAATGAGAAAATAATTGTGAAGCCCTTAGCACAGATTGCTAGCTATTACTATTATTAGTTCAAGAAGGTCTACATAGACTTCATAGGGATCAATACTAAAGGGATGAATGACACAAAACCAACATACCATGAACTCCCGATTTTGATGAAAGGAGAAGGGGAGAAAGGAAGATGGTAGAAACTTTGGGATGTGTTCTATGAAAAGTTACTACTTAACTGGTGTCTCTGTTTTTCCTGTGACATCTACAGTAGGAAAAAAAAGGCCTGTGGGTAACTCTTGGATATGTACCTGATAGTGAACATGGACTCCTGCTACTGGTAAAAGAGGAGTGCTCAATGCAGGATAGGAAATAGGCAGTGAGATTAGGAGCTGTCTACTAGTTTTGCTTTAGTCGAAAAAAAATTAAGAAAACAAAAGAGGACACATAAACTGAGCCAAGCTTTAAAAAAAATCCTGCAAGAATGTAAGATGTTAATGCTGGAATGAGTATTAAGGATCATGTAACCTTGCTCATTTTATAAACAGAAACTAACACAGAGACATAAATGACCTGCACAAGGTCACATGGCTGATTAGTGATAATTGCTTTTTTGTAGGTGTTATGACTTGCCCCAAATGAAATCTTTTCTCATTGTTTATGTGCTGGCAGATATAATTTAATTTATATAGTCTGTTAATTAATAGAGTTTTTTTAAAGAGCTGGAAGATTATAGTTGACATCTATATAGCTACAACCCCATTACCAGAAGAAATAGATGATGAGTCAATGGTAACAAATAAATGTGAACAGCTTCTAGTAATTATACCCTTGAACAGCAGAAAAAGATAGGGGAGAAAAAAGGAAGAAATATCTCTTGAGATGTATTCAGTTAGGTCAGCTGAGTTAAGTTATAGAAAACACTGCAGAACACTGTCTATTACTTTAAAGACTCCCATTTTTACTCCCAAATGCCAATGTATGGATGCTCTTCTTAGCAAAGCAAATGGTAAACTTTCCATGATTCATTAGATTTTCTCTCCAAGAGTCCTAGTAGCCAAAAGATTCATCACCTTGTAGTCAAGCTTAATTTGGTTAAGCTGTCCTTATTTATAAGGAATAATCTTTTGTTGGGACTGTGACTGAAATCTTGACATTTGGATATGACCTTACAGAGTTTCTCTGGTAAAATGTACTAGAATCTAGAATCACTTATATACTGTACGCAGGCATTCAGAGAAGAATTTAGAAGTGGATGGATTACTATATCTTTGTTATATTAAATCCTGAAAGTAAGTTTATTTTTTAATCTTATTTTTCTTTATAACTTTTCCCCCCATAACCTTCATTTCCTTATATATCATTCCTTACCCAAAGAACCATTTTTTAGAAGAAAAAATGAGGGGAAAAAGCAACTCAGAAAAACTGATTAACACATCAATCATATATATACAGTAATCCATATCCACAGTCCCTACTACTGCAAAGAGAGCAGAGTTTCATTTGATCTAATTTCCTTTAAAAGATTTTATTGAGGTCTTTTTTTAAACATTACTATATTTTCTGCCATTATCAATCCCTCTTCCCTTTCTAGGAAATCATCCTATTTAACAAACAGTATTTATTAAAGATAAAAATGATAAAGGATTATAAGCATAACTGATCAACACATAAAAAGTCTGAAATATGTGCAATGTACAGTACTAATGTACTTTCTCCCTTTTCAAAAGGATGAGGTGATGTGTCTTCCCATATTTCTTCTTTTGAGCCATACTTCCTTACTATTGCATTCACTTTGGAAATTTTTGTTTTTGTTGTAGGTATGTTACTTTTTGGTTTGCTTATTTCACTGCATCAGTTCATGTACATCTTTGCATGCTTCTCCATATTAATCAAATTCAGCATTTCTCTCCACAGTGTACTATTCTAAAATATTCATGTAGTATAAATTGTTTAACTGTTCCCTAGTTGACGGGCATCTCTTTCATCTCCAATTCTCCACTATCATAAAGAAAATACTTCTATACATATTTTGTTGTATACAATGATTTTCTTCTTATCAGTGATTTCCTTGGGGTAAAAAATTAGTAATGGAATCTCTGGATCAAAGTACATGGATCTTTTAATCACATTATTTGCATAATTACAAATTTGCTTTCTAAAATGGCCCTACTAATGTATAGCTCAGTCAACAATGTACCTGTACATCTACACAAAATTCCTTCCAACATTGATTATTTCCATCTTTTGATATTTTTGACAATTTATGGAGTGAGGTATGACCTTAGATCTGCTTTTCTCCAATTATTAATGACTTGGAACATTCTTTCCTATAACTGTTAATAGTTTGCAATTTTTTTTGAGAATTGTTTGTTCATTTCCTTTGACTATTGCAGGAAAATTTTTGATTATATATATTTACTTTATATGTAATATTTAACATCAGTTGAATCAAGATAATATATCAATATAATTATATATTATACTTTTATTAATATTGATATGCCAACATAATAACATTAGTATCTATCTATATATTGTTATATAATGATAAATGTTAAATTTTACATGTTTTATTCTCAACCCTTATCAGTTATATTTATCATCAAGTTTTTTCCCATTCTCCTGCATCCCTTCTCCTGTGTGCTTTACTTTTGTGCAGAAGCTTTTAAGCTTTGTATAATCAAAGTTATCTCTCTTAATTTCTATAATTGCCTCTTCATTGTTTGATTAAGGATGCATCTCTAATACATATTTGTGAGATACATATGTGATTCTCTGCTAATTTTTATAGTATGATCCTTATCTAATTTCATAATAATAATGATTTATACTAAATTATTAATTTAGAATGTATGATGTAATATGGCATAAGGTGTTGGCCTAAGTGTAATTTGTTAGACTGCTTTCAAGTTATCCTAGTAATTTTTATCAAAGAGGGAGATCATTCCCAAGTTATTTGTGCTGTATAGCTTATTGACTATTGTTTCTGAATGTCTCTTGTGTATTCTGTTGATCTATTTCTCTCCGTTTCTGTCTCTCTTTCTCTCTCTTTTGTCTGTCTTTTTCAACAATACAGAGAGTTTTGATGACTGTAGCTTGTTAATATAGTTTGAATTCTGGAAGTATCATTCATTCTTTACCTCAATATCTTTTTATCATTTTTCTTGATTTTTTAACAAATGGATTTATTATTTTTTATGGAGCATAGTATAATTGAAACTATATCCATTATGCATATGTGTCTAAGCATGCATGCACTTTGGTAAATTAATTGACCAGATGACATATGTATAGCCTTTTTTTTTTGAAATGGGATATCCATTTCTATTAGGACTTTTGAATAATTTTGTTATTATTAGGTAGGAAAGCTATTTTTGTGTTTTATTTTGAACCCTGAAACTTTGATGATGCTATTTATGGTCTCAATTAGTATCTGCTGATTGAATAGGATTTCCTAAACAAATCATTCTATCATCATGAAATTGAGAAAGTTACATCTCCTCCTTATCTGTACTTACACCTTTAATTTCTTTCCCTTGCTTAGTTTTTGTTGCTAACATTTCCAAAAGTGTATAAAAAGGATACTGGAGAGGGTGAGTATCCTTGTTTTACTTCTATATTTATTTAGAAAGGTCCTATTGGATTCCCATTGCAAATGATCTTTGCTTTGGATTTTAGATAGATACATTGTATGATATTAAAGAAGTTCCTCTTCTATACTTTCAAGGAGTTTTTAAAACACAAATGAATATTGCACTTCATCAAAGACTTTTCCCTCATCTATGAGATAATCATGTGGTTTGGGATGTTTTGACTACATTTCCCTTTCTGTGGGAAGGAAGGTGAGGCTGGGATACAAATTACATATACAAAGAGGTAATCAATTATTTGACTTATCTATTTTTTTCTCACATTAGACTCTATTACTCAAGACAAGTCTTTTGTTTAATTGTCCACTTACATTTTGTGATTTAAGAAATGTCTGAAGATAAGCCATCTATTCACCCATCCATCCTCAAAATCTTTTCAATTTTTCTCCATGTGTGAAATTTCTGCTAACAAATGATTAAAGAAATGGTAGCCTGATGGTTATGACCTCTTTTGAGTCCATTCTTTCTAGCCTAGTGAACTTGGGGGAATCATTTGACTTCTGTGAGTCTCAGTTAACTTGGCTGTAAAGAGGGGACAATTGTTTCTGTACTACCTACCTTATAGATCATTGTGAAGAGAGAAAGATGCACACAGAGAGAGCGAGAGAGAGAGAGAGAGAGAGAGAAGAGAGAAGTACATAAGGCCTCTTCCAAAATAATGGGAGAATGTCAAAACCCATTTTACATCAAGTTTTTCAAAATCAGAATTTGTAATTTTACAGAATAGCTCAGATCAAGGATCCTAAGTCTCAATACTAAGTATTACATTTTAAATTCAATCCTAAGTGCCCTCACACAAAACAATCATTTTGTTTGGAAAGTATTATTCTGCTTAAGTGGACATGCACTGTAGTAGACAGTAAATGACACCTTATTCTTCCACGGGTGCATGTTTCTACCCATATCATATTTTCTGTAGGTAAATGTTACATCTAGAGAATCACTTTCTAAATAAAATGTTATCTATTATGTTATTGAATGAATATGAATATGCCTTTACAGTTATGCTTAACAGTTGAAGTGCTCAATAGTCATTATGTTATATTATTAATCTCCAGTGGGAAGTATTGAGTTGCCTCCACAGCCCCTAATGATGTAATCATAAATATTTCCGTTGGATGGGGTTGTACCTATTTTCCAAGGTGACAACTGAGCTGACAGGGATGACAGCCATTCACTTAGTTTCTTACTGCTTTCATGTCAGCCTGCTCTATCCTGACAGCTGTATCAGCAGGCCCTTCTGCTGCTTGTGCTGATAAAGCCTTCTACATACAAACAGCCAATAGAAATCACTTGGTGATATGTATATTATGTTATGCACAAGAGTTTTCATGAAGCTGATCCTGATTACATAGAGAGAATTCTATAGATGGCTATGATATTAGATAGATTGGGATTTCACATTCAGCTTAAGGGATTATCTCTTCAAAATGAACTACAAGTAGATATTCTTAAACTTTTGCAGGAAGAAGTAAGTTTATATTGAAAATAACACTGTCAAGCAGTACAGTGAATGACTGCTTTTTCCCCTTTGTGCTGTACAGAGGTAAGAAGCCCATTTTAAGATTTTGAAAGATTGAGGATATATGCTTTTAGCTAGGACTGAGTTCAGGCCAAATTATTAGATGATTCCAAGTTATCTTTGTGCTCTTTTCTCTCCTTGGTAACACCTCACTCCTCGGGCACTTCAAGTGTTTTCATTTTCTTGAAAGTAGGATTCATATAAATTGGCATTCTATTTTCAAGAAAGGATCTGAAACTCATTCATACCAAAGACTAAATGAGAAATAATAGTTTTAGGCTTTACCTCCCTCAGGATGACTTGGAGCTTAATTTCATCAAACTTTTAAGAAGCAGTTACAGTAGAAATTCATGTAAAATGAGGGAGATCCTGCAAAAAATTTCAACTGGTGGTCACTTCTGTATCTTTGATTTCTCCAGTCCACCAGTCTGGACCTCATGTGACAGACATGATGTCCATCATTTGGCACTTTGGAATCCTCTCGGATATGTTAGAACCTGCCAGAACCTCTCTGATTCAAGGTTACTGGGTCAGTTGTCCAATCATTTCAGTAGTGACTGAATCCTTGTGACTCCATTTGTAGTTTTCTTGGCAAAGATATTAGAGTGGTTTGCCATTTCCTCCTCCAGCACATTTTAAAGATGAAGAAATTGAGGCAAACAGGGTTAAGTGGCTTGCTCAGGGTCACACAGTTAGTAGGTTCCTGAGGCTTGGATTTGAACTTAGGTCTTTCTGACTCTAGACTTAGTGCCCTATCCACTGTGCCACCTAGCTGGGTCAGAGAACCATCCAAATAAGATTTTGGTGGAAATAGATGTTTATAAGAAACAAAATTGAGGTGGTATAAAGAAGCAGATGACAAACACAAATTTCCCCCAAATATAAAGAATAGGATCTCCATCTCCCAAATGGGCTCTCAAGGTCTTAAATGTATATTGGATATTGAACAACTTTTATCCTATAGAACATGTAGGAGGTAAAAGGACAAAAAGAGGCCCAGAAAATAAAAATAAAAAGACTCAAATAGCCCATCAGCTTTCCTAGGAAGAATTGAACCTGGCATTATCCTTGGACTTTCTACTGAGTCTCTCTCTTCTCTAGAAATATCTCCCTAAGACTTTTAGTTCTATCATCTTTACACTCTCCCTGAAAAGTAGAAGCATACTGAGGCACTGTTGAACAAACAATTCCTTTTCTATTGGACCTCTACTATCTAAGAACTCACTAGCATTTTGAACTTCTCCTGTGTTTGCTCACTGCTCTTCTATACCTTTCAGAATGAGAGATTTGGTTCAAGGATTTCTTCAAACTTTCTGTGTCCTAGTTAGGTTTTTACTCTTTAAAGAATGAATAAAGGCAATGTTGGCTTCAAATAACTTTACTGAAAGTAGGGCAGGGGTGCTATATTGTGTAGTTTTCCAGGTCCAGTAAGTTCCCCTTAACCCTTAAATCTCACTCTATTTACCTGAAATTCCACTGTGTGTGCCTACCTTTTAAGGTTTTGATCCAGTATAGGCTACAAATCCTCCTGAGGGAAGAAAAACCTGGAGCTGTTATCTTTCATTTAGCCTTTAGTATGAATGAGTTTCAGATCCTTTCTTGAAAGCAGAATGCCAGTCTATGCCAATCTTGCTTTCAAGAAAGCAGGAGAACTTGGACTGCCTAAGGGGAAAGAGACCACAAAGTTGAGAAAAGGGCAAGAAGCTAGGCAGTTGAAGTAGTCTCCTGGGTATTTGGCGTAGGGTCCATGCTAACTGAAAATGTGTATCAATTGTATGTATGGATTTTTCAGTTTTGCCGGTCTGATTCCTGAAGTATCATTTTCTGAAGAATGTAAAACTAAAAATTTGCTCCAGTAAAATTATATAATAAGTTTCACTCCCTGGATAGCTAGCTGTAAAGCTTACCATGTAAATTATTCAATTCATGATAAAGTAGAATTCTTTTGTTTTTAATTAGTAACACTAAAATTGCATTAACTTTTCCTTTGTACTTCTATATTTAAGTAAATATTATGACTATGGGATAGAATGAGATGGTGAAGAAATTCAAACAATGTAATAAGTTCTAGTAAAGAAAGAACTAATTATCACTGTAGAATACTGTCCTTTTCTGTTTTGAAATTCAATGATGAATATATTTTAGTTAGAGGACAGAATTATCTCAAATTCATGTGAGCAGATGGCTCATATGATTTTGATGGGTATGTGGATTTCACAGAAATTAATGCCTTCTATGATTATTTTTCTTTCCACGGCCTTCTTTCCATTTCATCTACCTTAATTTTAGCTATTTTTCCCTAGGAGTGAACTAAGTTAATTCTTTCCCTTCTTTCTCTCCTACACTAGATTTGCTCAATATAAATTCCGAAAAGACCGGAGGTGGGTGGATGGCTTTCTTAAACAGTCTGTTGGCTTTGAAAACCACTTCTAATATTCATCCGATAAAGCCCACACATCTGTTGAACTAAACATCATTCCTTAAGGCCTATTTGTTCTCTCTGACTTTTGTTTGTGAACATATGGTAGCCCATAGAAATAACTTGAGGCATATGGAGACCCAAGTGCAGTTTCCAAACTGCTTAATATTAGGTCATATTTTCATGCTAAGAAAACCAGTATTATATAGTTTTAGTAGCTAGTTATCTCTTTAATTTAGGATTTTATTTTTTCCTACACAACAAAACAAGAACCAAAAAATATACCATGTATTTAATAACCAATGATGCTTTCCTGGAGAAAACAGGATTTGTTAGCTCTCAAGTTAGAGTGAGTTTTGAATGTCCTTTGAGATGCATATGCATGAATATGTGTCCTACTTTGGATCCCCAAATTGATAATTCCATCAGTTACTTCTGTGATTTCTCTCCTCACTTCTGCCTCTATTCCTTCAAGACTTAGCTTATGTGACTTGTCTTGCAGCAAAACCTTACTACCCCACTCCCTTAGCTATTGGTGTAAACTCTATTCCTCCCAATTCTTGATCTTTATTCTCATCCATCTCTGTCTTCTGGTCTCTTCTATATGTCTTTCTCTCCTCTGTCTCTATATCTGTCTCTTCCTCTCACATACACACACACTCACACATATATGTGCATATATCATATATGTATACACACATGTATATATATTCATCCATATTTTCTGTTTACATGCTGTATCATTCCAATGGAATTTCATTTCCAAGGGATAATCTGTTTATTTTATCTTTGCAATCCCTATGTCAGTGCCTTGCATATAGAAACATTTAATAAATAATTGTTAAATGGGATATATTGTATATTTTGAAGAGGGATAATTTTCAACCTGTTAGTGAAAGTGAAACTGGTAGGTATAGACAAGGTATGGGGATATTTCAAACAAAGCAGTTTACTAGTTTTCTTTGTTAATACCAATTTGTTTTTTTTCCTGCATTCACTAGGTAGCTTATAATTTCTCCACTTTGCTATGGTTACATGAATATACTGTTAGTAATCACACTTAATTTAGACACCTTTTAAATTTGCTTATTTTGTCAATTTTAGAAATACCTTTGACTTGGTAGAGCAAAATGCAGCTTTCAACGAAGACTTGCTTTCAGTAAGCTATCTCTCATGTTGGTTAGCGGTTATCCTTTGTTCTTTGAGGAGGACCGATATGACATCACTATCTTAGAGTCAAGTTACAGTTTGTCCACCTGTGGCTGATCAGATCATTATGATCTTGGAATGCTCTACCAGAAATAGGGCACAATTACTCCATGTGAATATTTGGGGTGGATTCTCTAAATTTGTGAATCTCATATTTCTTTTGAACAACTTCATTCAATTCTGCTTTGCTCATAGAGCACAGCACCTTCTCTTATGTTGGCATGCCATGCTGGGTGGTCCTGTGCCAGTGTCTCCCATATCCATTCCAAAATTCTTAAGAGAGACATTGAGAGTATCCTTCTATTGTTTCTTTCCACTGCCATGAGAGCACTTGCCTCATATGAGTTCTCCATAAAATAGCCTCTTTGGCAAGTGTATGTTGGGCATTTGAACAATGTGGCCAGCCCATCCAAGTTACACATTTTGCAGTAGAGTTTGAATGTCTGGTAGTTTGAGCAAGGACCTCAGTGTCTGATACCCTATCCTCCCAGGTGATCTTCACAATCTTCCTAAGACAATTCAAATGGAAGCAATTCAGGTTCCTGACATAGGGCTGATATGCTATCCAGGTTTTACAGGCATACAACTATGAGATCAGCACAACAGTTCTATAGACTTTCAGTTTGGTAGTCAGTCTAATACTTCTTCTCTCCCACACTTTCTTTCATAGCCTCCCCAACACTGAGCAATGAACTCTGGCAATGCATGCATGTGTACATTCCTGGAAAGTATTTTGCTAAGGTAAGTGAACTTATCCACAGTGTTCAAAACTTCTCATTGGCTGTAACTGATGGTTCCACATATGAATGGTATGATGTTGCCTGATGGAACACCTGTATTTAGGCTAAAATGAGCACAAGCAACAGAGAATCAATCCCTGCTTTGTTACATCTCAACTTCAGAGGCTGAATTGAGTGCACAGTCATCTGCAAACAGATAATCATGCACCAACACTCCCTCCACTTTGGTCTTGGCTTGCTGCCTTTTTAAGTTGAAGAATTTACCATTAGTGAGGTAGCTGACCTTGATGTTTGTCATCATTGAAAGCATTTGACAACAGAGCTGAAAATATCATGCTAAAAAGCATGGGAGCAAACACAGCTTTGTTTCACTGTATTGGTGACTGGGAATGTGTGACAGCATCATGGTCTATTATCTGAAACCTGGGCAAACATGCCATCATGAAATAGATGTGCAGTGCTAATGAGCGTTTCCAGGCAACCAAATTTTGACATAATTCTCCAGAAGCCCTTGTGACTGACAGTATCAAAGGCTTTGGTCAGATGAACAAGGGTTACATACAGACCTCTGTTCTGCTCCTGCCATTTCTTCTGGAGTTTGGACAAAAAACACCATATCGACCATTCCTTTTCTCTTTCTGAAGCCATACTGGCTCTCATGTAGATGATCATCTTCCAGGTGAAGGATCAACCTATAAATGAGGAAAGAATTTGGAAAGAATTTTGCCAGTAATGACTAAGAGGGAGACTCCCCTGTGGTTATCATGGGACCATCTATTCTCTTCACTTTTATAGAAATGGACAATGGATGCATCCTTGAACTCCTCGGGGATAAACTTCTTGCCATATAACCTGGAAAATTTCAGTCAGCTTTGGCATAAACAGTGGACCTTGTAAATCTCAGCTGAAATAGAATTAGCACCAGGTGCTTTGCCATGTGAAAGTAGCCTAATTGCATTCAAAACCTTTTCCTGAGTTGGAACTTCAGCTAGGGAGGGATTGACTTCAGTCAGAGGTAAATGGTCAATGACTTTAGCGTTGATTGATAGTTTGTTGAGAACATTCTGAGAGGGTTCAGTTCATCTCTCTAGGATTGTGTGCTCACTAACTAATGTAGCTCAATCAGTACTGAGTAACTGATATGCCCATAAATAGCCTTTAGGGTATCATCAAAGTGCTTTGGATTGTCACTATCTGCATAAAATTGAATCTCATTTGCCTTCTTATTGAACTAAGAATCCTGCATCTCTCTCAAGTTTTGCTTGTACTTTACTTTTAATGGAATTAAATGCTCCCTTCTTAGAGGTGGATGAGCTATCCTGCTGGTAAACCCTGTGGAGTTCTCATTTTGCATTTAGCAGTTTCTGAATTTCCCCATCATTTTGATCAAAGTAGTCTTGATGTTTGTAGGTGTTCTGATCCAGACGAGCAAATGCAATACAGTTTACAATTCTCTGAAAGCTGCCCATTCCTTTTGCACTCTGCTGTGGCCATTGGGTATTGACTCAACTTTCCCTCCAAGTTAGCAAAAAACTGTTTCCTCTTAGAGCAGCACTCTTATCTGTTGACATTCATTCCTCTGGTAGTAATTCTGCCTCAGAGCTGAGACTTCTGTGAAATGTGAATGTTTAGCTTGGGAAGGATGAGTGTATGATCAGTCCAGCATTCTGCCCCACACATTGCCTTTGTCACTCTCACATCCTGTCTCTCTCTTCCCCTTTTAATCAACTAGTCTATTAAATATCTATGTTTGCTATGAGGGTACATCCATGAAGTTTTATTGCATTTAGGTAAAGAGAAGACAGTGTTAGTGATTAGAAGATCATGAGATTCCCCAGTCTTCAATGCTAAGTGACCATTGCTGTTGCTGTTTCCTATTCTATTAGGACTTCCTGACATGAATGGTAATCTGAGCCTACTCTGGCATTAAGGTCACCCAGAAATATAAGCTTGTCCTCTTTTGGTACATTGATGATAAGGGTCTCCAGGTCTTCATAAAATTTTTCTTTGACCTCCTCAGGGTTTGTTGTTATGGGAGCATAGGCATTGATGATGTGTAGCGTGGTGTTTCTCTGCAAGTGGCAATCACATTGTCATGAGCCTTTCATTCCCTCTTTTTGGCAGGCATGCAAGCTTGTTGACTAGATTAGTTTTGATTGCAAAACCTACACCAGCTTCATGGTGCCCCCTTCACCTATATGCCCCTCCCTCCAGTAAGTTGGCCTTCATTTGCCAGCCTTGTTTTACACAGGGCTACCATTGTGATACCTGCTGACTTCTCTTACAAGTTATTGATCTTTCTGGTCTACGGGATTTTATGTGTTCTATAAGTGTACACACATTTCATGTACTGATGGTGAGTGGGATCATCTTTGCAGAAGTTTTTGTACATTTGCGTGTGTCTGTGTGTGTTTTGACTGCAAGGTAGGATCCTCACCTGCCGCAGTAATCAGGTCAGGGTTGGGTAAGCGGACAATTTTTAGGGCACATTTTCTGACCTCTTCCTCACACCAGGAGATGAGCACTGAGACCCTTGAAAGTCTGTTCAGACACCAAGGCGCTGCTGAATCCCACTGCTGCTTCCAGTAAGAAGATGCATAAGCTAGGCCACCTGTGTGCAGGGTTGTGACTTCCATTGGACAGCTTCCATTGGATCCACAGCTGCTGCCTCGTCCCTTGTCCGTTGCCACAGGACTCTGAGATACGTAAAAATAGTGAAATGGTGAGGGTGGTATCTTTTGCTCTGTGTGTAAAATAGACAAACCAGATCCATCTCTACTTCTCTGACCACACTAACTCAACAGAATCTGAATTTTTTGACACTGATTAGAAGAAATCTATATGCAAAACAGATACAGTCTTAAACAGATTTATATTTGGATATTCCCTTTCCCTTTAAATGGATATAGAGTTAAGCATATAATTTAGAGGATTTTTTTTTGATGTTTTAATCAGTGATGTTGACTTTTTTTAATCAAAGTAGATAAGAGCTACTCAGTGACTTCCTTTCCTATGTGATTCTTTTTCATGAATGCTTTGTATAATAACTTTTCCAATTCACTAGTTATCTTTTCCCCTTTTTTTAGTAAGTTGATGTAATATGGCACTAGAACTGTTTATCTACTGTTTCTCATTCTCAGTACACTTTCTTTCCTCCTCCTCCAGTCATATAGCCTTGATAATATTCATTAAATCACTATTTGTATGAAAATTAGTACCTTGGGGAAGAAAAAACAATCTCAGCAGATGGGCTACCAATCTTGAGGGCAACCAATAGGCTTCAAAACAATCAGTGAGTTAGGGGGATACCTAACCCAAGCATGATTTCTCATGATGGAATAGGCAGAGGAGAACAATTTGTTCCAACAGCCATGAAGGCAGTTGAAGCAGGTGCTGTGGAGTGCTTAGAGCTTGGTTAGTCATCGAAGATGACAAGATTATCCTCTGTGTCTTGAACTGCCACCATTCATCTTGACTCTGTCTTGCCACTGGACTGTGATGACTCTCTTGCTTTGTCTAAGGCCCATCATATCACTTCAAAACTATCTGCCATACAGTCTTTTCTACCCCACTCCTTTCCAATTGTGAGTCTGACAGAAATAATCAAATCCACGCTTCCATTCTTGGTGAGTTTATTTCAAGCAGTTGTCTTTTATTCCAATCACAACTTTCTCTAATTTTCTTGTCTAAAATATACCTCCCTAGTTACTATTTCTATAGATATAATTTTTTGCTATCAGCATGCAAACTCCTTGAAGATAGGGGTTGTTTTTTTTCAGTTTTGCAATTATTAGCACAGTTGTAATCACATAGTAAAAATCATTTTTAATTCACTTATTTAGCATTGCCAGGAGAATATTGATGTTAAAATATTTATTTTTCACATGTCAGGAGAGAATAAAAGTGATGTAAAATTTTATAATGTAATCTAGTCTGCTCCTTTTTTCCTTATTCTATTATAGGACCAGTTGTTGACTTCTAACTTTACTGTCTGAATATAATGATATGCTGTAATCTGCAATAGCCATTTTTCATCCACTTGTATTTTTTTTTCCATATGAATTGTTAAGCAAGTCAGGTCTCATTACAAGGGATCTGAGGTTCTTTGAGGAGATTTCATAACAGTCTGGAATTTGGTTCTTCTAGATTGATGTCACTTAGTGACAAGTCCATCTGGAGAACCTTAACATTTCTTGTGCATTCTTCTTCAGGTGGAACTATGTATAGGCATTCTAAATGACAGTGCTGAATTTTCATCTTTAGTTAGTATACATTCCTGTTTTATGTCTTGCTTAGTACTGACAATTAGATAATTATTGAATAAAGTTACCTTTATAGTAGTATATATGTAAGGTGACAAACAAAAGTCTGGGAGGTACTTTGAGGAGAAACTTTAAGGAAGCACTTTTTTCTATCAGCATAAATCCTTATCTGAACTAAAAAAAACCAGACAACTGTATCTTATATTCTTATTTAACTCTCAAGTGAATTTTGTGATCAGAAAATATGGTCTATTGCAGAAAATTGTTTTTGAAAGACTGTTATCTTAACTTCCATTAGTTATATGAACACATCATTGTAATAAAAATTTTATAGAAATGATTAAATAGTCTTCATGCTAGTTATTATTGATGTCTCCTCTATTACCTTTTTTTGGGGGGAGTAATAATATAGTCTATGATTTTTCCCTTTTCATGTGAGATCTTTCTTAAGATCTTGAGAACTGATTCCTCAATACTTGCAAAAATTTCATGTCCAGTAGATTAATTCCATGTATTCTTTATTCCAGTTCTTTTTTGCTTCATTTTCTTAAATGCCATTAACATTTTTTTAAAGCACACTGGGAATTAAGTTTTATTCCAAATATGGGAAAGACCTTAATTTAGAAAGGCCAAGGTCACCCACTGCATACTGGGCCATTCCGCTGGCCTTGACTTTTCTCTTGCCCTTGCACTGGAAGACTTTGGAGGACAGCAATGCTTACCCCTTTGTGCAGTTCTGCATCACTTAAATCCAATTCATATGCAAGTCAAGACACTACCCTCATGTATCAGTGGTTCTCTTTCTGAGTGAAGGACAAATACCAGCAACAAATGTATTAGTTTTACCGTTATCAACAATGAGATGAATTATGGTAGAAATGCTGGCAAATCTGTTCCATTTTCTATCTATCTGATGTCCTTTCAGTTTCCTTTATAAATTCTTCAATCTGATCTCCTTTAATTGAATTTCATGCCCAACTTTCCTGTGACTACTTTTCATTTCCTTTTTCAGGTTTTTTGTTGGTGAAGTAAAATTGTATGTGTTTGCAAAAATAAATGCAAGATTAATATTTGCTTTTGAAGTAAACTGAATTTCCCTTAGAGACAAAATTCACTTTTTGAATCCACTTGCAGATAGAAAATTCATATCTGAATTAAATATCCAGATACATACATAATGTAAATACACATATTAATTAGAGCATTATCATAATATGTAGATAATTCAGATAGCATAGCATAGTACAGAGCACTGACTCTGAAGAAAAAAAACGTGGCTTCTCTGACCTGTGCGACCATGGGTAAGTCATTTGACTTCTTTGATCCTTTTTTGCTTTATTTCTAAAATAAGAGCATTGAGCCTGATGACCTATAAGATCATTTTGAATTTTAAATCTATTTCCATGTGAGTTTCCAAAATTTGAAATCAAGTAAATAATCCGTTATCTCATTTGTAAAATAAAAGACACAATGATATTGCTTTAATATTCGTGTATGATTAAATGGCAATAATGCCTCCTCTAAGTGAAAATTATAACAGGAAAAATAGAACAGTTTCATGATTGTCAATTAAAAGCACAACAAAGCTATCAATAATTCAGTCTTGTCATATGAATGATGTTAATTAATGCTGATGTGTTAGATTTTATCTGGGTGAATTAAAAAGTATCAAAGATTACTTAAGAAAACATGAATTTTTAGAATTAGTCATTCTAAAACTAGCATTGTGATCTTAAAATCAACAGCTGATTGAAGGATTAAAAAAAAATTGATACCAATTGGCAACTTATTTCAAATGATGGCTATGCAAATTGTCTAATTATTTGGCAGAATATAATAGCGTAGTTCAAAGTCAGTGACAGAATTATATTCTGTTCAGATTAAAAGAGTTGAAAATTTATTTTTAATTTGTAGTGTTGGCCATATGATTTAATTCTCTTTCATAAGGCACTCTATAAGTATGACATAATCTGCAAAGTGGCTGATGTTTAGTGAAAATTATCCCTTTAGTTTAGAAGTGATAGTGTGCTATGTCTGAGTAAAGGTATTGAGATGTTGATTTGTAAGATGGTTTGAATTTGAATAGTGATTGAAACCGCCATTGAAATCTCACAAAAATTCAGGGATTCTACTTGTTGAAAATAGAGTAGTCAATACTAAATTCAAGAAAAATTGTAATTTCAATTCTGTTTAATTCACAAAACATTTAATAAACACCTGTTGTTTTTAAAGCTGTTTTAACATGCTGAGGAAACAAAATAAAATAGTTCCTTTCTTTAATGAGCTTGCTTTCTATCTCTCTTAATTTTTTTGTTATTCTTTTCCTTCTTTTTGCTTTCAAATTAATCAATCAAAAGGTACCAAATGCCTGGCAGAAAGGATTGTCATATAATATATGTGCAACATATGGTTCTTTTACTGGAATCTTTACTTTTATTTGTGTAGGGAATAATCAGTGTAGTAATTCCTTCCAACAATGCTAATCAGTGAAGAAGATCCTCTGTGACTTACAGAATTGCCAAGGCCCCCTAAAAGATTAAGTGCCTAGTTCATGGTCACAAAATTATTATGTGTCAGAGGCAGGACTTGAACCCAAGGTCATAATTCTATCTATTATGCCACACTGCTTATCCTGTTATTTTTCATTAATATGTGTTATAGTTATTAATGAGACAAAGTTTGTGGATTTTATAACTTCAAGGACTTTGGATTTCATGATAACAATGAAAATGATAGTACTTTAAGATTTTCAAAGTACTTTAGAAATATTATTTCATTTTATCCTTACAACAACCTTAGGAGTTAGGTGTTATTATCCTTATCTTCTAGATGAGGTAAGTGAGAAAGAGAAAAAGTGAATTGCTCAGAGTCACACAGCTATTAACTGAGGCCAGGCTTGAACTGAAGTCTTTCTGATTCCAGGCCTAAGTAACTTAAATGATTACCTTGGATGACCACCTGATTTTCAGATAAGGAAACAAGTTCCAACTTAAGTAATTGGTAGAATTGGTAGCTGGTGACCATATTTAGACCTGCATCCTTGAATTATAGAACCAGTACCTTTGACCTACCACACACACACACACACACACACACACACACGGTTCTGTAACCATAAACTTCTTAAAAATGATGAATGAATAGTATCGATCAATTGGAGGATAGGAACATAGATGAAATAGTATAACCTATTCATATCATTAGATAAAAACAATGTAAAATTCATAGATTCATCTAATAATCAATAATCTTACCTATCAATTCTGTCTGTACCACAGTTTCCATTAAGAATCTGAAGATTAAGTTACTATATCTGTAAATTTGAAAGCTAGCTCAAGCCCTCATGTAGAATTTGTGGGATATTAAAAAAATCTTGTGGGTAAATATTATATTCTCTTTTAGTGAAAAAGTTATGGAGAAAACTATCTGGGCCCTCCATCGCTGATATATATATATATATATATAAATATATATATATATATATATATATGAAAGTTGATGATACTTTTGCTTATACTTATTTCAAATTGTGGATGACTCAGCAGAAGTAGGAACCTTAAGATCATATGAACTTCCTCAGCCTGATACTCAGTCTAGTAACTCCCTGCACTGTTCTGGTCTAAGGACATCTTCATGTACCTTCCCTTTCTTTAATTCTAGTTTCTTAATCAGATTCCAGAGCTCAGATCTATCAAATATTCATGTTATAGGTATATTCCTATAAAATGCAACCTGATTGTCAAATTCTGTTAGCTGTTCCTATGGAAGGAGTAATTGTCAGTATTGTCTGAGATGGACCACCTTTACTCAAAATAGATTTGATTTTTGGCAAATAGTAGTGAGATGACTGATCTTCAGATGTTGAAGAACTTGAAATATTAAAGACACATAATATCTCCAGTTCTCATCTCAGTATCACAGAATCTTAGGATTTTCTAGTTGGAAGGGACCCATATAGTTTATAACCAAAAATAATTCCACTTTCATTTTCCCAAATAAGTGGTCACCTACCCTCTTCTTGAAGACTTCCAGCAAGGGAGAACTCTGCTATCTCCCTTTTCAATCCATTTTTACTTTTCATTAACTCTAAGTTTAAGTTGTTTTCTTTTTTTGCTTGTATGAAATTTAAATTTGCCCAGGGCAAATCATAGAAACTATGTGGTTCTTCAATTCTTTCTTGTGAACTATATTTTAAAAAGAACACTAAAAAGTTGGAGAGTCCCTGAAGGAGGGCAGGCTCTATGTTGAAGGGACTTAAGGCCATGTTATATGAAGGTATACTGAATGGATGGGATATATTTAGCCCGGAAAAAGATATGGTACTAGGGGAACATAATGGCCATCATGTTGAGCAGAAATCTGATTTATTCAGCTTGGCCCAAGAAAATAGAACTGTAAACAATGGATCAAAGTTATAAAGAGGTAAACTTAGGCTTGAGAACAGGAAAATTTTCCTATCAGATAGAGTTGTCCAAAAGTGAAATCCCTCAGCACATAGCAGATCCCCATTTCTTTTATCTCTTCAGGTTATAAACTAGATGGTCCTTTATCAGTTAAGTTATAGTGGGAATGCCTTCAAATTCCCAAATTCTTTGATTCATAGAATTTCCCTACCTTTTCACCTTTTTGAAGGATGGCATGACACAAATGTAAGCGGAGATTATCTTCAAGGTTGTCTGTTTAATAATGATTATTATGAGTGTTGTTGGACAGGATGTTAGTGTATCAGGTAGATAATTTTCTTCTGTGAGCACATGAGATCAGATCACATGGACAAAGATCATGTAGTAATAATGCCAATAATTAACTTCATAAATTATCTAAGAATTATGTGACTATTACCCCCTTTCTCCTTTCTTCAGTCACTCTACTATAGTTACTAGGGAAATAGAAAAGGTAGTCACAGAATCAAGGGCTATACTGTGATTTTTGTCCCTTTTGTGGGTTTCTAGGACCAAAAAAATTCAACATTTGGTAGAAAAACTTGTAAATATAAAACATGTTGGTGAAATAATAGTCTGTTGCCAAGTAGTCAGTTAACATATATTAAGCACCTACTACATGATGCACACTATGTTAATTCTAAATAAGAAGCTTTTCTAGCTTGATAGAACATGAGCTTCACTGTTGTGATTTTCAAGAACCCAGGGCCATTTTTCTCTGAAACATCAAAGTAGGACTTTTATGAAGGATAAAATAAATACAGACAAATGAAAAAATCTCATAGTTGCTTTTAAATATTCATCTGTACAATGGTATTACATGAGCGGTTCATATGAAAGGATCTAAGGACTATCAGATAGCTGGCTCAATGAACCAATAATGCTTTGCTGCTGCCAAAAAACTAAGGCAAACTTAGGATATTCCAATTAAAAAGAATATTCAGAACAGATAAAGTGATGACCTCATTGAATTTTCCCTTGGTCAGAGTATATTTGTATTATTGTGTCCAATTTGGCTCAATATAAAGAACTTACTAACATCTAGAATGAAGTGAAAAGAGATTGTTCTGCCTTGTCAGGGAATGAGTTACCTTATACTGAAGGCATTCACATATTCTAACTAACTGGTAGAATGTTTTTGTAGAAAAGATAGTAAAAGGGCTTAGAACAGGTCTCATCCCAAATTAAGATTCTATAACCTTTTTGCTCTAATTTTTCTTTCAATGGTGGAGCAACATTAGAATTAAGAATCATACTATGATACTTTATGTATTTTTAAAGTTAGAATAGGAAATTTCCTTTTAGCTATAACCTTTAGAGTTATCACTGGATGGAGTTGATGCATTATGCTCATATTAAATCCTGTACACCTCGCTGAGAAAACTTGTAAATGTCAATTTCATGGAGTGAATGTGCAAAAATCTGTCTAGAATGCATTACCTTCCTGCAATGTAGGAACTCCTCTTCATCTAAGTAATGAATAACTACGACATTTGGAAGATGGAATTAACAGGATATAGGCATACATTTCAAGGGTTAATTTAACGAGTGAGCATATAGATCAATTGTGTTTTAATGGTGAATGTTAATTTAGGAGTAGGGGGAATCATATTTCTAGTGGCAAGATTGAGAAAGCAAATCAATCAAAATTGCTGTGCTGAAACATTCTTTGGTAATCAATGCCTTATTCTTCCAAAGCTGTCCTCAGGAAAGAAGTAGAAAATGATTATGCGGTGTATTCTGTTAGTGAAATCAGAAATCCAATTCCAGAGGGGGGAAAAAAGATTCAATGGTTGTTTCTTGGTTTGGAGGGCTCCTTTTTCCATTTGGTAACAAACTGTAAAAAGAAATGAGAAGTAGTGGGGAAGTAATTTGAGCTATCTTAACTCCAGTTTCCTCCTATATAAAATAGGGCTGTTGAAGTAGATGGCCTCTTAAATTCCAATCTCATTCTAAATCTATAATTCTAAGAAGTATCCACCTTTAGTTGTCTTCTATGATCATATAACTCTTTAACACTAGATCTAATTGCCTCCTCCAGAAAAAAAAATGTATCTAGATGGTTTGTCTGTTACTGCATAAAGTTAGACCCTTTGTGGGAGAGGGAGTGGATAACGCTGAAAGCAGCCACTAAGGCACAGTGGACACAGAACTGAGGGCAAATCAGAGCACCCAAGGAGATACACAAGACACTTGATGAAGCAGAGTTTGTCTGGATTAGGAAAGGGAATTCAGATGGTTGGCTAACAATAGGTCCCAAGCCCTACTTGGTCATTGTTTGGGTCCTGATTGATACAGAGGGAATGTAAATTTCATTTTGGCCAGAAACCCTGAGGGTCTTCCCTTCCCAGATTGATTTTTTTTTTTTATTAGATACAAGAGGCCATTTTCTGCCTCATTTCTTACCTAGCCTTAAGTATTGAATAGGTGTTGCCTTAGTCACACTGAGACCTGTTAAAGACCTTATCTTAAAAAGACCAAAGTCTCCCACTACATCTAGGGCCATCTACTGATCTATATCTTGCTACTTGACTCAGATGACTTTGGAGGAGAAAGTTAGGTTGGGGACTTTGCACCGCCCTCTTTCGCTTAAATCCTATTCATTTGCATGTGATGGCATCACCTCTCTAAAGTCATGGTCTTCCTTAAGAAGGAAAGACAAATAACAACACTATTGTCAATGAAAAAAATGAATGAATAATAAACAAAAGCATTCATTTAGCTGGATCAAGAAATGAATCTAGCTCTAAGGATACAAATGCAAGAGGTAAGATACTGCATGACCTCAAGGCATTTTCATTTTAATTGAGAAAGTTGTGGCAATCAAGAAGAAATTAGTTGAAGAACAACTTTGGGAAAACAAACAAACAAAAAAACTAAGATAGGAAATTAGAATAAGTAGTAGGGCAAATAAAAAGAAAGATCAGGTTAGCCAAAAATACTCACAGGCATTTATCACATGTTTTGGATAAGCCAGGAGTGAACATGTTACTCTGAAGATCAAAGCTTCATTTCAGGAATAGCCAGCGTCTCCTCCTTCAAAACCCAATTCAAGTGCCACTTCCCCTGTGAAATCTCTCTATTCGCTGAAACTGAAAGTAATTTCACCTTTCTTCAATTTTTTTTTCTATTAGATCTTTTTTTTTGTTTATATATCTTCTTTGCTCATATCAGAATCTACCTCATGAAGTGATTTTCACAGATTTCATGCAAAGTTAAGAGTTGAATGACACATTCAATGAATGAAACATCTTCATTTTATAAATGAGGAGGTTGAGTTACAGAGATTAAATGATTTTCCAGAAAAGCAAACATCTAGTCAATTTTACAGTGACTCTAAGACCCAAACTCTTTTTAAAAAATATGTACATATATACATTTATTAAAAATGAATTTTTTATTTTTAATTTTCAACATTTACTTTTATAAGATTTTGAGTTGCAAATTTTCCCTACCTCTCTAACCCTCCCCCAAATGGCATGCAATCTGATATAGGCTATACATGTATAATCATTTAGAACGTATTTCCATATTAGTCATGTTATGAAAGAAGAATAAAAGCCAGAGGGCAAAACCATAAGAAAGGAAAAAAAAACAAAAAAAAAAAAAGAGAGAAAATAGTCTGCTTCGATCTGCATTCAGACTCCATAGTTTCTTCTCTGGATGTGGATATCATTTTTTCATCATGAGTCTTTTGGAATTGAAAGACCCATACTCTTATTCGATATTGTAATATATTCAGACATAGATTGTAAGCTGCTTCAGGAGAGGCACCTTGTCATTTTTTCCCCCTTTCTTCTCATCTTAATTCCAAACATATTACATTACACATAATAGGCAAAAATACATTTTGATGAATTTTTTTTATTGAAGGGGGAAGATTATTGGTTTAATATTATTTGTAAAATTACTAACAACTCTTCAGAAATGGAATGGGTTTCTTGATGCTTGATGTAGAATGCTTTGCGGGATGATGTAGAGGGTATAGGGAGGTCCCTGTAGTTAGTATAAACAATGAATGGCCATAAAAGGTCAGATGTGTTTAAATTTGCACTACTCAGGGTTACAATTATGTAAAATATGATAATTGGTTCCAGCCAAATGTAAGTAGGGGAAATTCAAATAATGCTACCACTTCTGGGCATTCATTGTTCAAAATTATTGGGATTTAGTTGCACTTCTTCCGATTTGGACAAAATTACATCGAACAACTACTACAATGATAATATCCTGAGATCCCAAGTGCAATTAACACTAGACATAAAGAGGAAATGACCTAGACTTAAATCCTACAACAATCAATGTTTACTCTATGTGTGACCTTGGTCATACCTCTTAATGTCTCTGAACCTCTTTATGTGACACATGGGGGTAATATTTGGATTCTGGCACTAACAAGTTTGTTGTGAGCAAAACATTATGGGTTAATACGAATAATTACAAAGCCCTTGAAGGGCTTCCGCAGGTGGGACCAGGAAGGCACAGTAGAGGAAACATTCAGCAGAGTTCTTTCAATATTCCCCTTCAAACAATTTTAAGATAGCACCTCTGATCAAATTCTACCAGGGAAGCGTCAACAGAAAGTCAGAGTAAGACATTCTTCCTTCTCAGGATAACTTAGGAGTCTGGGAGAAGAGATCTATGACATGGAAGTCAAGACTGGCTTAGAGCTCACATGGTGAGACCGGTTGGAAGTGACAGAAGCAGCAGCGGCTTGAGGAGCTCTCAAACCAGAGATGGTAAGGGAACTTGACAACTGGCCAGAAAGAGCTAATAGTGAACCCTTGTACTATAACTGGACATAGGACCAGACACTGTCTGGCATATCATTCTTCTTGGCACTTAATCTTATGTGGTCAAACTTTGTTACTTAACAGTTCCATACATCTCTGACTTGTCTCTCAACTATGTTTTAAGTTTCTAGAAGTCAGGGATTAAATCTTATCTTTACGTTGCTTCTTCTCTAGAAATCAGCATAATATTATAAACAAAGGAAGCTTTCAATCAATACCTGTTGAAAGAATGCAGGAAAGAAGCAAAACATTAGAATAACTAGGAGATTAAGATGCAGATTTTCAAATGAGAGACAGCCTCAGCATTTGTATGTACTAAACAAGCAGCGCATTACCCGGTTACCCGTGATCATCGCAGAAAGGACTGAGGGTCCTGAATGGTGTTTACTGTCTCAGCTACATAGTGATTATTGGAGATAAAAGCATAAATTAGGAATTTGTCTTTAATTAATAGGAATTTGACAAAAATATCTTACCCACTGGCCTGCCACTGCTTCCAGAAATTTTATCAATAATTCTTAATTTCTTTTGCCCTTTTCCTGAAATCTTTTTAAAATTTATATAGTTCTCAGAGGGTAAATCATTAAGTCTTGAGAAGAAGAATGTTATATTAGTAAGATTACTGATTTTGGAAATATAAAACCCTTTAAAATTCTGACTCTGACACTAAAACTAGACAAACTCCTCAATCACTGTACTTCAGTTTCCTTTTCTTCAAACTGGGATAATAATCTGTATACTTCCCATATCACTGTAAGAAATTACTATATTAGGTTATTAAGTCATTAATATTTTGGTATAAATTAGAGCAATAGAAGAGACATTAGAGACTATCTTGAGACAATTGTCCATAAAGAACAGATTTGAAAAATGTATAGAAAAATATGAAAATGGAGGGATAAGGGCAGATAGAGCATTTTGGACAAAGATACATATGCATCAACAACAAATGTGTACCTGTGTGGTCTATATATCTGTACATTCATATCTTTATATGTGTACGTACATCCATATATCTAGCTAGGTATAGGTCTACATCTCTCATATATATGCAGTATACTATACTTTGTTATCTAGATCTATTTCTACTTAAATCCTGCTTTGATAACTTATCGTTGAATGGGAGTAATTTATAATTTACATATAAAATGAATACAAGATAGCTCAGAGAGAGAAGGAATCCTTTCTTGATATAGAAAATGATATATTGATATTTTCTACTTTATTTTTTATTTATTTTAAAAATATTTCCTAATTACATTTTATTCAGGTTGTACCAGGGAGTGTTGTCAGTTCCATGGGCCCCATATCTGACACCTCTATATAACATAATACTGCCTCTTGTCAGTATTTCTTTACTTTTTGCCTATTAGGAACTCTCTTTATCATTCAATATTAGCAATTGCTCTGGCATTTATACTCTTAAGAAACCAGCCCACACACAGAGAGATTAAATTATTTGCTCAGAATCATAAAGTCAACTTGTGTCAGAGTTGGGACAAGGACTTAGGGCTTTTTGAATCTGGGTCCAAGAACTGCCTGTTTGACCCTGGGATACCCATTAAAACACACTGACTTCTCACTCCTGGGTTTCTGGATTCATATAGGACACAATAGATAGCATGTTCAATGTGCTTTGCTAGGCACTGGGTATACAAGCGTTAGCAGTGCCCCTAATGGGTTAGATAATATACAGAATCCTATAGCACCTATATTATTTTATGTTTGGAAGAAATCTCATAATTTGTTGAGTAATATGATTATGAAATTAGAACAAGAGTTTATCTGCTGGGGAAACAGAAGCAAAGATATTGTGAGTAACATATGTAATGTCATGCAGGAGGTAAATGACAGATTCAGGATTCAAACCTAGATTCCTTGGCTCTGAATTCAAAGGTCTTCATATGTGCCATTTGGCTTGGAAACCATGATTCCTTATCTCATATACTTCCTTTCAAAGTTCTTATTTTTTCTTAAAATGAGATTACTAAACTTTTTCATTGGTATGTTGGATTCAGATATGAGTGGGAAGGTGTTCATTTTTCTTCCTGCTGGTGACATTCTCATGTCAGGAAGTACAAGTAGCATAACAGCTGTATTTTTACTCTGTGGGAACTGACACATTGTTGATTAGGATTTATTGCTAATATGCTTTGATGAATGTTTGAGAGGCTTTTCTTTCTTTATTGTTTCCATTTTGGACACTTTCTATTTCTGCTTTATCATGACCATTTCCCCATAGGATTTGGATTTTATATATGAAAGCAATAATGTGCCAGCTGGTGATTTTTTTGAGAAATGACATGTCCCAAAACTACATAGTTACAAAAAAAAAATTAACAATTATTTTAAAAAATGTCCTTTCCTTTTTCAATATAAATGCTAGAAAAACTCTATTGAAAATAAAACTGAATGTATATGCTTCTTTTGCTCATTTTTTTTAATGTGACAAATATTTCTACAGTACAATGTAAACCACCCACAGTCAAAGGCAATATAACCTTTTGGGTGTTGGAGGATTTGGGGGCAACCTCTAATACAATAGGTTGTTATCATATGACAATCAGTTCATAAATAAAAGGGAATACTGTAGCAGCTACCTAGATAATTCAGTAAAAAATTCCTCATAGAGCAACATGACACTTTTGTTATTTTGTGTTTATAAATTCTTCAAAATTGAGGATGATAACTTAAGTCTCTTATAATTAATTTTGCTTATGTGAATACAACCAGAGCAGAGTACAGATGGTAATGAATTTTAGCAAATCTAAAAAAAAAAACCACTGTAATTCTTTGAGGATTATCCAGAATTATTTTGCAAGTTCCCCTACCCTAAAATATGGGTAGTGGGCAAAAAACTCCATGAAAGTAAAACATGGTGGGGAGGAGCCAAGATGGTGGAGTAGAAAGATTCACATAAGCTAGCTCTGAACCCACAGCCCATAATTACCTGTAAAAAGGAACTCCCAACAAATTCTGGAGCAGTGGAGGACACACTCCACATGCAATGGAGTGGAGGAGATTTCTGTTCCAGAGAGCGCTGAAAAACCAACACCAAAGGTCCATTGTGCACCAGACCCAGAGCAGAGCCCTGGCCTGGATACACAGCACTGAGAGGAGCAGATCCAAGCAGGCTTCAGGGACGGAATCTCCAGCAGCCACAAAGGTCCCTCCACCCACAGGCACTACAGGTCAGTGAGAGAGACTTCTGGGCTGGATGAGAGGGGAGCAGGGTGTCTCCATGACTCAGGTCCCCTCGGGAGGCAGTGGTGGCCAGGTGCACCTGGAGCAGAAAGGACCTCAGGTCCATTACTGAAGATCTCTGCATAAACCACCTGAGGGAACTGAGCCTGGGAGGCAGATCTGTGCCCACCTGAGCACCAGAACTTAAGCTCACAGTGAATAGCAGCCCTGCCTGCTGCTGAAAGCCCTGAGGCTGGGGAGCAGTATTTGAATCTCAGACCCCAAGCACTAGCTGGGAGGATCTAGGCAGGGGTGGAGAGGAATCCTAGAAGTCAAGTAACTGGCTGGGAAAATGCCCAGAAAAGGGAAGAAAAATAAGACTATAGAAGACTACTTTCTTGGTGAACAGATGTTTCCTCCTTTCCTTTCTGATGAGGAAAAACAATGCTTACCATCAGGGAAAGACATAGAAGTCAAGGCCTCTGTATCCCAAACATCTGAAATAGATATCCAATGGGCTCAGGCCATGGAAGAGCTCCAAAAGGATTTTGAAAATCAAGTTAGACAAGTGGAGGAAAAACTGGGAAGAGAAATGAGAGAGATGCAAGAAAAGCATGAAAAACAGGTCAACACCTTGCTAAAGGAGACCCAAAAAAATGCTGAAGAAAATAACACCTTGAAAAATAGCCTCACTCAATTGGCAAAAGAGGTTCAAAAAGCCAACGAGGAGAAGAACATTTTCAAAAGCAGAATTAGCCAAATGGAAAAAGAGGTCAAAAGCTCACTGAAGAAAATAGTTCTCTCAAAATTAGAATGGAACAGATGGAGGCTAATGACTTTCTGAGAAACCAAGAAATCACCAAACAAAACCAAAAGAATGAAAAAATGGAAGAGAATGTGAAATATCTCATGGGAAAAACAACTGACCTGGAAAATAGATCCAGGAGAGACAATTTAAAAATTATGGGATTACGTGAAAGCCATGATCAAGAAAAGATCCTAGACATCATCTTTCATGAAATTATCAAAGAAAACTGCCCTGATATTCTAGAACCAGAGGGAAAAATAAGTATTGAAGGAATCCATCAATCACCTCCTGAAAGAGATCCAAAAAGAGAAACTCCTAGGAACATTATGGCCAAATTCCAGAATTCCCAGGTCAAGGACAAAATATTGCAAGCAGCTAGAAAGAAACAATTCCAGTATTGTGGAAATACAATCAGGATAACTCAAGAGCTAGCAGCTTCTACATTAAGGGATCGAAGGGCGTAGAATAGGATATTCCAGAAGGCAAAGGAACTAGGACTCAAACCAAGAATCACCTACCCAGCAAAACTGAGTATAATTCTTCAGGGGAATAAATGGTCTTTCAATGAAATAGAGGACTTTCAAGCATTCTTGATGAAAAGACCAGAGCTGAAAAGAAAATTTGACTTTCAAACACAAGAATGAGAAGAAGCATGAAAAAGTAAACAGCAAAGAGAAGTCATAAGGGACTTACCAAAAGTGAACTGTTTACATTCCTACATGGAAAGACAATATTTGTAACTCTTGAAACTTTTCAGTATCTGAAAACACACTCACACACATGCACACACACAGAGACAGAGAGCATAGAGTGAATTGAATAGGATGGGATCATATCTTGAAAAAATTAAGGTACATGTATAAGACAAATGTATTGGGGGAGAGAGGGTGAAATTGAATGGGGCAAATTATCTCTCATAGAAGAGGCAAGCAGGAGACTTTTTAGTGGAGGGAAAAAGAGGAGAGGTGAGAAAAAAACGTGAAGTTTACTCTCATCACATTCGACTAAAGGAAGGAATGAAATGCACACCCATTTTGGTATGAAAACCTATCTTACAATATAGGAAAGTAGGGGAGAAAGAGATAAGCAGGATGGGGGGACGATGGAAGGGAGGGCAATGGGAGGAGGAAGCAATTTGAAGTCAACACTCAGGGAGGGACAGGATCAAAACACAGAATAGAAACAATGGGGGACAGGATAGGATGGAGGGAAATATAGTTAGTCTTACACAACACGACTATTATTGAAGTCATTTGCAAAAGTATGTAGATATGGCCCATATTGAATTGCCTGCCTTCCCAAAGGGAATGGGTGGGGAGGGAGGGATGGGGAGAAGTTGGAACTCAAAGTTTTAGGAACGACTGTTGAGTATTGTTCTTGCTACTAGGAAATAAGAAATCCAGGTAATGGGGAATAGAAAGTTATCTGGCCCTACAAGAGAAAAGAAAAGATGGGGACAAGGGAAAGGAGGGATGATAGAAGAGAGGGCAGATTGGTGATAGGGGAAATTAGAATGCTTGGTGTATTGGGGTGGGAGGAGGGGAGAAATGGGGAGAAAATTTGGAACCTAAAATTTTGTGAAAATGAATGTAAAAAGTTAAATAAATAAATTTATATTAAAAAAAAGAAAGTCAAACACATAAGTAAATCTATACATACAAACTATTATGGTTGTACTTTTATTGTAATAAAGTCCTGGAAACAAAGTAGGTACCCATTGATTTTGTTGGAATGCCTGACCAAAGGGTGGTTTATGAAAATAATAAATTATTATACAATGAAGAATGATAAATATGAGGGAATTGGAGAAAGATGAGAAAACATGACCTGAGCAGACCGAAATAAATGGAACAAGGAGAACCATATATACTTTGATGATAGTAATGTGAAGGAAGAGCGCTACCAAATAGAAGTCAAACTATAGGTGAGAAAAAATGACCACTCTTGCTCCTAGAGAGTAGATAACTCAGTCACTTCCTAGGAGTAAAGTAGGAGGCTAAAAGTGCTATTAGTTGCTTCTTTGGTCAGATGTTTTTGTTGTGGTAATTGGTTCTGCTTAAAATTTTTAGTGATATGAAAAAATTCTACATGGAAGTTAGATGGTCCCATATCCATAAATGAGTCATAAAAACAAAAGTTATTAATAGAACTGATTTTTTAAAAAATGGGTATCTCTCAATTATCTGCTAAGTTAAGGTGTTGTAGGTAATCAGTTTGTGCTCATCAAAACAATAATGTCTAGTCTTTTTGGCCTGAATTTACTGCACAATTTTAATATCTACTCCTTCTCCCCCTCCATTATTGTGATAGTGAACAAGCTTCAGAAAATAGGCTTGATATTCCTTGGTTGTGATAAGGAATTATTTGCCTGCAGGGAATTATCTGACAAGTCAAAAAAGTATAAGACATGGCTCCTACCCTCGAGTTACTTACAATCTAGCACCAAGAGTCATAATTTGACCATTGGAAATGATCTTAATGAAAAGTAGTCTAACCATTTAAATGTACAAATAATGCCCAGAGAAGGCAAATTAATTCCTTAGATATATTTCATTTCTCCTAGCAAGCAGAGATACTCCACTGACTAACAATGTTTTGATGTACTTTTCCTTCCTTTGCTTGATTTACCCCATTTAATAAATGATTGTTAGAAAAAGAGGATCAAAAACATCCCTTCCTTTCTGTCTATATGTGGCAAACTTTGAGGGCAGAATTTTGCATGTATTCTTAAATATAGCTGCTTTGAATCTTGATTTTGGCTAACTTTTTTTTCTTAAATTACCATGGAAGATTCAGTGGGGGAAGGGGATATATTAAGAAATGACTATGATTTAAAGGGGAAAAAAGCATCAATAAAAAATTTGAAACCAACCAAACATTAAAAAAAATTATATTAAGAAAAACCAATTTCACTTAGATCAATATTTCATCTCTACTGTGAAAAAGAGTTTTCAAATTTAAATAATTATCTTGGGAAAATATGTGAAAGTGGTAGTTAATAGGGCAAGATAATAAAATACTTTAGTTTAACTCCACTTCCTTTGGAAAAGACCTTTCTGATAAGGAGGACTCAATGTCAATATCTACTTGAAAGCATAACAATATTTCTGATCCCATTATAGCAGAACAGTTCCAATAACTATATCGTAAACATTTTATTGAAGTGAAATGTGGAAAGATCTTTTTTTATCGGCTGTTCGTATTCTCACCATGTTTAATAATGCACATGGGGATTTGTTCTCAGTCATAGTTCAATCATATATGTCTACCTTTCAACCTTGACAGAAGAATAATGGCTTCTTATTAATCTTAGTCATGAATGAGCCTTGAAAGGATGGAAGGGACCTTTTTAATCCTGTTAAGATTTTATATTAAGATGCTGCATATTAACTGAAAAACTTGAGCAATTGGACTATAGAGTTTAATTGCTTAAATATTTTTATGCTTTAATAATAATATGCTTTAATAATTTTTATGCTTTACAATATATTTAAATGTACCAACTGCTTTACTGATGACTCAGGAATTAGATTACAATTATTTTATAATTAATTATTTTAATAATCCTTCAGTATGAAACACGAGTAGCTGGAATTATAACTACCATGAGGAAATTTAGCATGATAGATAAAGCTTTGAATTTTGATCCAAGAACACCTGAAATTTATCTTCCCTCAGGCTCTTGCTGCCTGAGTTACCCTGGGCAAGTCATTTAACCTTTTTCAGCCTCAGTTTTCTTATCTGCAAAGCAGGGACATTAAAAAAAATTACCATGCTTATAATATGAGCTGTAGTCCAGGGACTGAGTGAGCTTCCAGAGTGAAGAGGTTTCTATGGGCGTAGTAGAGAAACTTCTTCCAAAAACTGAGCCCCAAAGTAAAAACCACACCTCAGAATCTTTACATGTTTTAGAGCCAGAGGACATCACATCCCTCGAGAACCAGTGCCTCATTATCAAAAAGTGCGGACCTTCCTACAAATCCAATAATGGCCCAACAACCGGTGGCCAAGATCCTCCTTAATCACATTATTTACATGCATTATACTTCTTGGTATAAACAAAAACAGCATAAGATCCTACTTTGCTTACCGTCATGCCAGGTCGATCTGAGGTAGAACCTGAATTCCTTTTCCTATACTTCCCCTTCCTCCTGATAAAGTGTGAAAGATTTGAGGTCTGAGGCCTTTTGCAACTGAACGCTGAGAGATATACAGAAGTACTACAAAGTTTGAGACTCTAAAAGAAATGAAATTATTGAGACCAATAGTAGAACTGTATGTATGTCCTGCCAGAATGAGGAGGTATGGTCAGTGACTGTTAGGGATTAACATTCTCTATTGTTAATTCACAGGACAGCTTGGTGGTACAGTGGATAGAGTGCCAGGCTTGGAGTCAGGATAACTTATCATCCTGAGTTCAAATCAAGCCTCAGACACTTCTTACTATGTGACCCTAGGAAAGTCCCTTATGTCTGTTTGTCTTAGTTTCTCATCTGTAAAATGAGCTGAAAATGGAACTGGCAAGCCACTCCAATGTCTTTGCCTAAATGAAACCCAAATGGAATAATGAAGAATTGATGCAAATGGACAACATCAAAACTGTTCACTCATAATATGGCTACTTTTTTGGGATTCTGGCTTCTTTTATAGTAGAGATAATCGTTTTTCTACCTCTGGGAAATAATTCCTCTCTTGTGTGTATGTGTGGAGAAAGGAATTAGTGGGATTGGAGGAATTGTCTAGTTTTTCATTTTGTTTATCACATCAACTTACCTAAATTCTAAGATGGGAATTTGAATTCACATCAATGAATATTGTGTCTGTTATGTACAGCAGTTTAATTGGCACTTGTTTTTGTTCGTCTTTCATTTTCAAAGAGGACAAATGACATCACAAGATGATATCTTGACTTGTGTATGGACTCTATTTAAGTGAGTCAGAGTTGCATAAACTTGTTAGCCGTACTCTCTTTTCCTGAGTCATCAAAGTCCAATGAGAAGGTAAAAGCCTAGATAACTGGCAGTGCTCCATGGTTCAGAGGATGACCTTGGCATCTTGGATATCTGACCAAGCTCTAAGAACTCCACAATGCCTGCTTCATCTGCCTTCATGGTTGTTGGGACAAATTGTTCTAATACACCCATTCCTCCATGGGATATTTTCACATGGGGTTAGACATTCCCTCTAACTCACCCATAGGTTTTATGCCAGTAGTTTACTCAAGGAAGGAGAGACTACATCTAGGAACAGAGAGAAACACACCAAAGACAAAGGTTGGTAGTAGGTACGCAAACAATAGTAATACCTCAGGAAAATCATAATTAGCAGAGTGCCTGGCATACACTATATGATGAATATATGCTTTTTGATTACCTAGAAACATGAAATTCAACAACTATTCAAGCAACTTGAATTAGGACAAAACTTAGTAGAATAAGACATCTTCAAATAAAATTCATGATGGAAAACTATTATAAGAATTATTTGAGATAAATTCAGTTCCATTGCAAAGGGAATTGGTTTCTACATTGGCTTCTAATTACTGAAGAGTACTTTTGTTTCTGTATCTTTTATGGCCTGTAGGAAAACTTCAGTTCCCCCACCTTGGGGAGAAATATTTTTGTTTGGGGGAACCCTTATAATAACCCTCTCAAATCCCATCACATATGGCAACCAACTTTGCAGAAGAGTGCTCTTGTCACTGTTTTAAACATCCCATTGAAAATTGATTCCCCCAGTATATAAATTATTCTCTTCTGTGAAATAATTAGTCTTCCCCTAATTGAACTAAATATTTTCTCAAGTGTGTCCTCATACTACTTATTGACTAAAGTTTCTTAACCTATCATCCTTGCATCAGGGTATCTGTGAACTTGAATTATTAAAAAAAATCTTTACTTCAATAATGATTTAATGCTATATTTTTATTTTATATATATAGAACCTTTACTCTGAGTGGGTAGTTTTTTTAGGCTTCGCCAATCTGCCAATGGTGTCCATGACACATATATAAAAACGAATGAAAACTCCATGTTCCAGGGACATCTTTGGGATTTTAGTAAATGGAAGATAACAACAGCATTTGCCTCACCAGATTATTGTGAAGAACAAATGAAATAATATATGTAAAGTATCATATGAATGCTATTATTATTATTATCTCAAAATATATTAATTGAACTGTATAATTTAGAATCCTATGGAGATTCTCTTCATATTAATCTTACCAACTTTTACAAGATTCTGGTCAAATGTGTGCATTACCCATTAATGTCAAGAAATATGACAAGCATTGATTCCCCCCCTCCCCTTCTTTTTTTCTCGTATTTTATTATCCCTTGTGTCTCTGAGAGTTGTCAATGGCAAAGGAAGGTGACTTAGATCAACATCAAAACCTGTAGATGAAGATAAGTTTAATTACCTCACTAGGGGGTTTGAACTCGTTAAGTATGGATTTTTTTTCTAAGTAAACTTCACGTGTTAATATTCTAAGCTTGTCTCAAAGGAATTTAAAAATAACCGATGTGAAAGGACACAAAAAGTGGTTACATTTGAGGATGTAAATCACACTCGAAAAGGATATGTTTAGTCGATCCCTATGTCTATTTTTGGCTTCTTTTGTTTCTTCCTTTTTATAAATGACCTGTTATTTGTATGCAAGGACATTTCTCTGCATCGTTATGTGGGTGGCATAATTATCTACAATGGTTCAAGTAAAATTCCTCATTTAAATGTTAGATTATAATCAGAACTTGATTTCATATATAGCTAAGGTTTGTGTGAAACACTTATATCAAACGTCAAGAAAAGCACTGTTGTGTTCTGTCTAAAAATGGGACCCAACAAAGAGTTATAATTAAGTGTATAATTAGAAGAACAGATGTTCCATGTACTTTTGTCATCTTAGTGGGTAGCCTAATTCAGGTGTTTTGTAGTTCTTTTATAAAAGAAGCTTTTATATAGTTACAGAATAGAAGTTTATGAGAGGGAATGTTCATGTTTTAAATAAGTATCCATGAGAAGTGTCACTATCCACAAAGACTTATGATCATAGAATTATTGAAGAAAAACTGGAAGGCCTTTGTTCAGAGGTCTTCAAATACAATCTTCTTTTTCCAGGTGAGGATAGTGAGGCTGATGGAAGCTGAAGTTTTTCAAAGTCATTGGCAGTAAGTGGCAGAGCCAAGATTGGAAACTTCCATCTTATGATTCAAATTCAGCATTCTTTAGTCTCTGAAGACTGGCCTAATTAAATATCTTATTATAATACATAATATATTATTAATATATTTTAATAATATAACATAATATGTTATTAATAAAATTAAATGTACATATATAATATATATATATATTACTGATATAAGAATATAAGAAATAGGCCACTGGAATCAAGTCCAAATTTCTTGGGTTGGTATTATAAGCTCTTCATCAGGTGATTTGGGTTTATCTACTGATATATTCAGTTGCTCATCTTCCATTAAACAGAACTGTAGAGAGGAGTTTAGCTGGCCATAACCCATATTCAGAAAGTTATAGAAGACCTCTTACCTTGTAGCTTTTTATGATTGCTTTCTCCATACTGTAATAGTCTACAGTGAATGGTATGGACAATTAAAATCCAAGGCACATTACATATATGCCATAATCCGAGGCCAAGGGAGAAGCTCCAGGGCAAGATTTCAGTGCACTCAGCTTCAGCATTCTTTCACTCATTTTCCCCTATCTAGCTGTTTTCAAGATGCTCTTGTAGAATCCAGTGTCTTTCCTACTGACCATCTACTCACTAGGAAATGTGAACCTGGAATAAACACTGACCACAGGCACAACCTCTAAATTCTCTATGACATTACTTGGAGCACCTAGAATAGGGTTCTCCAGACCACAGAGAGCATGGTATCTATTTTTGATATTCCTCAATACTCGTTAAAAAATTACATTCATTTTTTTCCCTTTTGAAACCTCATACCCATTACTGGGGAAGGCAAAAAATATCTTGTCATAGAAAAAGTAACACTGGTGCCTTATTGGACAACCTCCCAAGTTCATCCTTATATTCTACTGCTTCCTAATAAAATTCTTTAATCTTTATTTATATGTGGTATGCTTCATGTCTTTACTTGCCTTCCTCTTTACTAGGAATGCCTAATTTTTTTTGTCCACTGAGCATAACATGGCTAATTATTAAGTAGTTAGTAAGTAAATAGTTAAGTAATTATTAGGTTATTAAGTAATACTATGTTAGAGACTATTACAATATTAGTTCAGTGATCTTTAGAAGACTGGAAGCCATATTTCCTTCTTTCATTAATATCATCTCTGTTGATTCATCTGCTTGAATTCAAGATTTTTATTTGAATATTTTTCCTCCTGAGATTTTTGGCAATTTCAGTCTTTTTCCATTTATATTCCCCAGTTGCTCATTTTCTATTTTATTCCCCTTTGATAATGGTTTTCTGGAGGGTTTAGCATCAAATCTGTCTCAGTCTCCTCTCCCTCTGCAGAATTCACTTTTCAGCTGCCTCACTCTTTTCCCCAAATTACTCCTGGGGTAAGATACTGTCCTCAGTATGATAGCTCCCTTTCCTTCAAGCACATGCTGGCACAGTGCTCTGGCTATATCTTTTCCTCAGTTCTTTGACTATATAACTGTTCTATAATGGCAGGGATGCTGCAGGGCCATCCCCAGACAGAGCAAGCTATTCCTGTACCTCCAACTCATCTGTACAGGGTGATGGAGAGGACAGAGTTGAATTCAAGGGCATTTCTATTGGTCTGGTTACAAGGAACTCAGCATGGGGAATGTTGGGAAAGTAGTAGAGGTGCTGAGTCAATATAGTAATGATTACTTTTCTATACTGTTAGCTTATTAGCCTGTTAACTTTGTTAGTATTTTTTGTGTCAGATCATACAGTCAAAATTCTCTCTCTCTCTCTCTCTCTCTCTCTCTCTCTGACACACACACAAATACATATTTTGGTGAGGTTTGAGAGGTCATCAGGATAGGGAAAATATCTAGTTCTTTTTTTTTTTTGGTCACATGAGTTGGGGAAAAAAACTCCACAAACACTCTCTCATATGGTAGGCATTCTTATGTTGAAGCTATCCATTTGACTCAAAGTTCCAGAAGCAATCTTTCATCTCCATTCCCCAGTATGAGATCCTGAATCAGAGTTTATTTTGTCCATCTACTGCCATAATTGGATAGAAAGAAATGGGAAGCTGGATTTAGTAGGTATTTTCTTAAATAATTGGGAAGAAAAATAATTAACAGGAAGAATGCTGCTGAAAAATGCCATAGGAAGAAAGATTTCTTAAGAAAAACCTAATTTAAGTGTAATGCTTAAGTTAACTGAAGTAAAAGAGAAAGAAAGATTCACACTTGAAATTTAAGACTACTACGTTTTCTAACTTTTCCAGATACAGCATTTCTTTCAAATAATGAAATGTTGGGATTTATTAGAGGGTGATATACAAGTGGTGGTATGCTTAATATGTTTTATGAGTATGGTGTCCTCTAATGCTCCCTGTATAAACATAAAAATAAAAATGTTTCATTTCACTGGGGCTGTTGAAACAAATTTTTAATAAATAAGAATTATAGTTCAATAAAATTCATTATTATATGAGGATTTGGGATACCATTAAATGTTTTTGGAAACATGCTTTACTCTTTTTTTGCCCATTTTCCCACTTTTAATTCTAGTTTTATGAAATATTTATTTTTCTTTGGGATTTTTCAAATCCAAACTATCTCATTTTGCTTTTGTTAAATGTATTCCAAGATTTTTTCAGTGTTTTACTCTCTAAAAAGTTATCGATATCTTTTCCTGAGTTTTTATTCATGTAATATAATAATTCTTGTCTGTTCCTCGTAGTCCCTTTTTAGAGCTTCAGTTTGAAAAGGTCATTAAATAACAGAAAACTTATGATTAAATACTGCATATATCTAGTTTTGTGAGTATTTTCAATTAGTTAAAGTCACTGACAATATTCAAATGCACATGCCTCTTATAAGTGCTCTGAGGATAATGTTTTCTAGTCAGTAGGCTCAATGAATTCTTACTGACCAACTAAAAAAAAAATCAGAAGTGTGTTAAATGTTATTATAAATGACTCAGTTGCATCCTCGCTGTGAAGCAGGGGAAAAGATATCCTGTAGAAGTGTGTATAATCACTAAATTGATAAGGAGCTGATAAAGCTCTGCTAATCTAGACGCTGTCAGCATTACTCCAGTTTGCCTGTTTTTGCGGATATTCATAATCTATCAGGATTAAATCTGGCCTATGGCTCCTCTGATAGTGTTGCTAAAGTGCTCTTTCCTAAAGCACAGAGCTATGATATGAGGGTGAGGAACTGTAGTGAAGGCGTGGTGGTGGTAGGCTCTCAATTGAGATGCTTTAGGAGATGCATGAGGCTAAGGGGACATCATAGGACTAAGTTTTGTAATACTTCCTTCCTCAAAACCACAGTTATAAAAATGAATGTTAAAATTATTTTTACAAATAATTGGAGAAAATAAAATATTATTCAAAGTACCCCCTAGTTATGGTAAAATACCATCTTTCTTCAACTACTCTGTCTAAACCCAATCTTGTAAACCTAACATACATAGTTGTTAGTGAAATCTTTCAAATAATATCACTGCTCCCTCTGGACATGAGGCAGATAGAAAAGGAATTTTTAAGACTTGAGCTACATAAACTTTTAAAAAATGAATCTGGAAGACAGGAAAATGATAAATATTGGAGAAGATGTGATAGAGTTGGAACACTAATTCATTGTCGGTGGAGCTATGAGCTGATCCAACGATTCTGGAGAGCAATTTGGAACTATGCCCAAAGAACCGTAAAAAAGTGCATATTCTTTGACTTAACAATACTTCTAGGGCTATAGCCCAAAGAGATCATAAAAATAGGAAAAGAACCCACATGTGGAAAAATATTTATAGCAGCTCTTTTTGTGGCAGCCAAGAACTGGAAATCAAGGGGATGCCCATCAACTGGGGAATGACTGAACAAGTTGTGGTATATGAATGTAATGGAATACTATTGTACTATAAGAAATGATGAACAAGTGAACTTCAGACAAACTGGAAAGACTTATACGAACTAATGATGAGTGAAGTGAGCAGAATCAGGAGAACATTATACACAGTGACAATCCCAGTGTGTGAGGACTCTTTGACAGTCTTATCCCCCTTCACAGTGATGGAAGGACCTAAAACATTTTCAAAGGACTCACGATGCAAATGCCATCCACAAACAGAGAAAGAATTATGGAATCAGAACACAGAATGAAGCAGACTACTTTGTCATTAAAGAAAAAGTGCATCTGTGCCACACATATGGAATTACAGTTAGTTGGTGCAATGGATAGGACACTAGATATGGAATCAGAAATATCTCAAACCTCAGATCCTTATTAGCTGTGTGAACCTGGAAAAGTCCCTTCCCTCACTTTGCCTTAGTTTTCTCATCTGTAAGATGGGAATAATAATAGCACCTACTTCCCAAGTTTGTTATGAGGATAAAATGCAATAATAAAAATACAATGCAAATCTTAAATGGATGTATAAATGTTGGATATTGGTAGTAGTATATGACATCAACTTCATACTTCCCTTCATATTACAATTTCACGTTATTGTCTATGCCACTCAACTAGATTCTAATGTTTATCTCCACTCTCCTTATACTTGCAACCTAGAACATAAGTGTACATAGACATTCTGCTTCTGTCTTTCATCTGTGGTCACTGGAAATCATTAGCATAACTTTGAACATATAACTTAGGTTTGTTTATATTTTCCTTATTCCTATTAATTCACACTGTTTTTGTTACAACATCTCAATTGTGCAAACTGAAATGAATCTTCATTATGAGCTTTACTTTATTTCATCAGGGGCAGCTAGGTGGTGCAGTGGATAAAGCACCAGTGAAGATTTCAAGAGGACCTGAATTCAAATCTCACCTCAGGCACTTGACCCTCACTAGCTGTGTGACTTTGGGCAAGGCACTTAATCCCAATTGCTTCTTTCTGGGTCATCTCCAGTCATCCTGATGAATATCTGGTCACTGGATTCAGATGACTCTGGAGGAGAAGTGACTTGCACAGTCCTCCCTCACTCAAAACAAAGGCAAGTGCAAGTCATGTCATTATTTCTCTGATGGCATGGTCTTCTTTGGCAACAAAGGATGAACCCACTACTTTATTTCATCAGTGTAGCCAATCTGTAACTTAGAGTCTTAAAAAGTACTTGACACTCACCTATGGTCACTCAACTAGCAAATGCCAACTAGTAGGATTAGAATCCTGGTCTTCATGACTTCAGTTTCAGTATCTTCTCTACTATGTGACCATTGCTGTTCTTCCTATTAATCTGAATATGTACAAATTTAGTTGTGCCCATTTAACACTGCCTTTTCATGTTGTATGGGGATGTGATATTTGAGCATTAAAACTTGTAAACATATAGTTATCATCTGAAGAGCAGAGCTAGGTTGTGAAGTGGATAGAGTAGCCAGACAGGAGTCAGGAAACCTTGAGTTCAGATTCAGCCTCAGACACTCACTAGTTGTTTGACCCTGCACAAGTCACTTAACCTTCATTTGATTCAGTTTCCTTTTCTGTTAACTGGGGGTAATGTTTGCCCTGACCTCTCAGGGTACCTGTGAGGATCAAATGAGATAATAATTGTAAAGTACTTAACATAATGCCTAAGTACATAATAAGCTCTATATAAATGTTAGCTATCATACTAAGCTGTCCTTCATCTATGCCTTAAAGCCAGGAGAACAAAAATGGGGAAAAAGCAAAGTGAGACCATCAATATATGTACTGAAAAACCTATAAAACTATACAAGACATCTGAAATTAGCATTTTAATGGCGATTAAAAATTCTTAGCTCCCTGTCAGGGGAAAGGACCTTGCTGAAAACTGAAGTGATGAAATTGGACCTGGTTCAAGAGAATGGTTCTGAGCAGAGAGAGATATTTAACCAGCAGATTATATAGTAAACTCCCTAAAACTTTATCATTATTAGGGCAGTTAGAAGGAGTCTATGTAGACAGAGAAGATGAATGTGAGTCGATTATGTTTAGATTACCTCCAAAAAAAATGAAAGGGTATAAAAGAGGGATGCACTAGGAAGGTAAAAGAAAAATGGGAAAAATTTTCTCATATAAAAGATAGGTGCAGGGCAGAACATTTACAGTTTAGGGCAAAATGGAGTGGGAGGGGACTTACCTTCAACCAAGCTGGTTTAAAGAGGATACACATATATAGGTTTAAAGAGGATATATATGCATATATGTATGTATACACACACACATGTACAAAACATACATGTATAAACATGCACATATGTAGGTGTATAAACATACTATAAATGAAAGGAATGAGATGAAGCAGGGGAGGAATGATTAAAGGGAGGGGGAGATAAAGGAGGTAAATAGAAGCAAAATAGACTTCAGAGGAGGGATGGCATAAAGAGAAGGGGGGGAGGATGAACAGAAAGAAAATATGATGGAGAGAAATGCAATTAGTAAACACAACTCTGAATGTGAATGAGATGAATTCACCCATGAAGAAGAAGTGGAGAGCGGAATGGACCAGAAACCAGACTCTAACAGCAGTTTTTTATGAGAATCACACCTGAGACAGACACACACATACACACACACATACACTCACACACACACACACACTGACACACACACTGACACACACACACACAGAATTTAAAAAAAGGGGGTACTGGACCATAATCTATTATGCCTTAGCTGAAGCAAAAAGGGTAGGGGTAACAATTATTTTTGCAAACAAAAACAAAAGCAAAAATAAACCTAAATAAAAAGATAAGCAAGAAAACAACATCGTGCTAAAAGGCACCACAGATAACAAAGTAATATCAATACTAAACATGTATACACCAAATATCATAGTATTTCATTTATTAAAGGAAAAGTTAAATGAGTTATATGAGAAAATTGATAGTAAAACTATACTAGTAGTGACCTCAACTTTTCCCCTCTCAGAGCTAAATAAATCTAATCATAAATCAAATAATAAAGAAATTAAGGAGATGAATAGAATCTTAGAAAAGTTAGATATGATAGATCTCTGTAGAAAACTGAACAGGAATAGAAAAAATTACACTTTTTCTCATCTGTGCTTGGAACTTTCACAAAAACTAACCATTCAAGTGGACACAAAAACATCACAAACAAATGAAGAAAAGCAGAAATATTTAATGTACTTTTTTTGCACCATAATGCAATAAAAAAGATATTCAATAAAGGGTCATGAAACCTCAGGTTGAAAATAATTGGAAACTAAATAATTGAATGATAAAGAATGAGTAGATTAAAAAGAGCAATCAATAATTTCATGAAAGAGAATGACAACAATGAAACAACATACTAATATTTAGGGGATGAAACCGAAGCAGTATTTGGGGGAAAATTTATATCTCTAAACATGTAAAACAATAAAAAAGAGTAAATCAATGAATAGGGCATGCAGTTAAATATAGAAAAAGAAGAAATTAAAAATCCTCAATTAAACACTAAAATGGAAATCCTAAAAATCAAAGAAGAAATCAATAAATCTGAAAGAAAAAGAAAAAACACTATTGGCATAAAAAATAAAGGTATCTGCTGGTTTAATGGAAAGCAATATAGTAGATAAACAATTGATTAATTTTATTAAAAAAAAACAAGGAAGAAAAACAAACTACCACTATCAAAGATGGAAAGGGTGAATGTGCTACCAATGAAGCTATAGTTAAGCAATTATTAAGAGTTATTGGTACAGTTGTATGCCAGAAAAACTGATCATTTTAGTGCAGCCATTCTGGAGAACAATTTGGAATTATAGTCAAAAGAACATAAAATTGTGTATTGGCCCAAATAATACCCTGTTAGTTTTCTATCCCAAAGAGAACAAAAAAGGGGAAAAAAGACCTACATGTATAAAATATTCATGCTATATTTTGTGAAGACAAAGAACTGCAAATTGAAAGGAGGCCCATGATGAACAAACTGTGGTACATGATTGTGATGAAATATTATTTTGGTATTAGAGAAGAAGTGCATAATGGTTTCAGAAAAATCTTCAGGGAAGACCTGTAAGAAACCAATGCAAAGAGAGGTGAGCACAACCAGGGGAACACTGAACACAGGAATAGAAACGTTGTAAGGATGATCAACTGTGAAGGACTTAGCTACTCTGATGAAGACAATGATTCAAGACAATTCCAAGGGATCTATGATGAAAAATACTATCCACCTCCAGAGAGAGAACTGATGAACTCTGAGTGCAGACTGAAGTACATTTTTCACTTTCTTTTTTTCTTCTCCCTCTCTCTGTCTCTGTTTTCTTTTGTAACATGGCTAATATGGAAAAAATGTTTTGCACGACTCCACATGTACAATTTATGTCATATTGCTCACCTCAAGAAATGGGCAAGAGGCAGGAGGGAGGCAGAAATATAGAACTTAAAATTTTATTAGGTGAATGTTATTTTTTAAAAAAATGTAATTGGAAGAGAAGAAAAATAAATAGAAGGAATTAGAATAGGCAATGAGGAAACAAAACTATCACTCTTTGCACAAGACATGATGGTATAGTTAGAGAACCTTAGAGAATCAACTAAAAAAATTACTTAAAATAATTAACAACTTTAACTAAGTTGCAGGATATAGGATAAACCCACATAAACCATCACTTTTCTTTATATAACCAACAAAGTCCAGCAGCAAGAGATAGAAATTCCATGTAAAATAACTGCAAACATTATAAAATACTTGAGGATCTACCTGCCAAGATAAACCCAGGGACAATATGAATGTAACTATAAAAACTTTTTGGGTAAATAAAATAAGATCTAAATAACTGGGAAAATATCAATTACTCATGGGTAGGCCAAGCCAATAAAATGATAATGACAATTTTGCCTAATTTACTTATTCAGTATCGTACCAAGAAAACTACCAAAAGATTCTTTGCTAGAGCTAGGAAAAATAATAACAAAATTCATCTGGAAGAACATAAGTCAAGAATATCAAGGGAATTAATTTTTAAAAATGCAAAGGAAGGTGAACTACCTGTGTCAGATCTAGAACTACATTAAAAAGTGGCAAACATCAAAACTATTTGATATTGGTTAAGAAATTGAGTAGAGTATCAGTGAAATTGATTAGGTACACAAGACACAGTTGTAAATTATTACAGTAATTTACTCTGGGAAAAAAAACCAAAGATTCAAGGTTTTGGTATAAGAACTCACTATTTGACAAAAACTTCTGGGAAAACTGGAAAATAGTACGGCAGAAACTAGATATAGACAAACGTCTAACACTGTATACCAAGATAAGTTCAAAATGAGTACATGATTTAGAGAGAAAAGTGTAGTGTCAATGTGATATTCACAGCAGCCATGGAAGCCGTGAATGTCCTGGCACAATTCTGAATTGCAGAATACAACAGATTTTCTACATGGAAAACAGAGCCAAAACATTTATTCAGACCTCAGAAAGCCAAATCCATCATAGTAACAAATATCTACTCACAATAACAATGCAGAGGACAACACCATCCCCAAAGCCTTCCCACTGCTGGGGTTCCCACAAATCAGCTCCATCAGACAAATCACAAGCAGGTGCTCTTAAACACAATCAGAATCACTTTCGCTCACACTAGCCAGTTGCCTGCTTGCCTGACTCCTTCCTAGCTCTGAATAGACTCTGACCAATTTCTTCTCAGTTATGCTTTAGTTCTGCCTCTTCCTATTCCACCCTTCCTGCTCCACCCATTCAGCAAACCCCTCCAACCTCAGGTTCCATGTGACTCAGACTCATGTGACTTAGGCAGGTCACATGGTCCTATTAATGGATGGGAAAGATCTTCCCATTAAGAAGCCAAATTATATTAACAATAAGCAAAAAATGCATTATCAATACATTTGGCCCCAAGATCTTTCTTATACATTATGTAAGTCAATGGGACAACTGGCATCAACAGAACTTTAACAGGGATAACAGAAAATAGACATATAAAACAATATCGTAGGCAACTGGTATCAACAGAACTTTACAACAATATAACAGTGATCACATAAAATATGTATATAAAACAATATCTTAGGGTGGGGCTTGAACACAAGCACCCCACCATTACCTCCTGGAATGAATGGGACCCAAAAGCTTAGATTAAGGGGCAAAGGTCTCTTCTCCCATAGCTAAGTCCTGCTGAGGTTGAATATAGAGCTGTCCCTGCCCTAAGAGGTCCCATTTGAGGGGTCAGTCCTTTAGCTGGCATCCAGAGCTTGGTTAATGCCAGGTCCAGGGGTGACACATCACAGTCGTGGACAAGGGGTGGCATCTGGTTTAAGCAATCAGGCATCTCTAGGTGGAGGGTATTAAGCCTGTAGAAAACAAACCTAGCAAGCAAGGTGAACAGACAAAAAGCCAAAAAAGAAACAAGGAGACAATAATGAGAAGCTGGGTAGATACAGGGTCAGCCATGCTTCTGGAGTCCACTAACCTACCCTCAGCCTCATTCACTGTTGTTTACTGTTTTCCAAATCCTGGGGTCATCATTCAGCCTAGAGGTGCACCCTCTTTAATATGACCTGGGGATTGACCACACACACCCCTTCTCCCTGCAAGTCTGAGGAACTTGGATAGAATGTTTCAGGAGGATTTGTAAGGGCAGTTCCTACTTCCCTGCTTAGTCCAACGTCAAGCCCCTTTTCTCAATATATTTTGTATAGTTCATTAGTTGGAATGCCATCTACTCTTCCAAAATTTACCCCACTCTCAATAGATCAGTAAACAATTCTTTTCTTGTCAATCTTTTCTGACTCTGAATCCTTCTTAATTCTTCTTATTCTCTCACATTAGGTGGCTAGTGTGAGTGAATTCTTCTCTCTCGAAGAATTTTATCTTTTTCACTGATTCTCCCCATCTAAGGTACCAACGATTCTCCCATCCTTTGAGTGAACTGACTCAAAATATCTGTCACTTCCTGCTGAGTAAAATCCTCAATTACTTCCCCAAACATTATGGATTTATATGATTATATGTATAATTATATGTATATGATTATATATGTATGTATGCATATGTATGTATATGATTATGTGTATGATTATATGTATATATATATGATTATATGTATAATTATATGATTATGTGATTCTCCTGCTTCCTTCTTTGTACTGGCCCCACCTCACCTTCATTTGCTTCATTCTCCTCCCATGCATTGTCCTGGTGTGTGTTTGGGCCTCAGTAAAGCCCAACCTGTGCAAGGGCTGCATTCACTCTCTTATTGTTAGCTTTTTGCCTCCTCCTGTGAGCCAAACCAACAACAGTTTTTTTCCCGTCACCTAATACAGTTTAACTTGCTCTTCTAAAGCTCTTTTTGCTCTTCAGCATGGAAAGCTTCTCTTGCAAATCAGCTAACTCCTTTTCCATCTGAGCTTCCTCCTCCAGCGGTTTGTCTCTGCTTTTACATATAATTAGATAGCTTGTTAACAATGCCCATCCTCTTCTACATACCCCTTCCATTTCTTTCCCTGGTTCTATTGGTATTCCCTGCAAATATCTATCTAAGTCTCTGGGTTCTCTCTTCTGTATCCTTGGTTCCCAGTTTTCTTTGAACCATGTGCCTTTAGCCCATTCTCTTGTTAGGGAGGAATAAGGCAAATACTTTCATCCTGGGATATCAATTTTTTCCTCTGTCTCATTTGCCTTTCTCTCTCCAAATAGAGGTTGGATAGTTCATGATCCTATCCTCGTCACCATTTGTAGCATCAGTGTGGTATTCACAGTACTCATCATGGTGGCCTTCAATATCATGGCACAATTTTGAATCAAGAAACACCACAGACTCTCCACATGGAAGACGGAACTAAAACATTTATTCAAACACCAGAAAGCCAAATCCTTCACAGTAACAAAAACCCATACACAATAACAATTCATCCATTGTTAGACTATCCCCAAACCTCTTTCCCCAACTAGATTGCCTACAAACCAACTCCATTAGAAAAATCACAAGGTACTCTTAAACAAAGTCACAAACAAGGTTTCACTCACAATAGCCAGCTGCCTGCTTGCCTGCATCCTACCTAACTTTGATTAGACTCTAACCAGTTTTCTCTCAGCTCTGCTCTAGCTCCATCCCTTCCTTTTCACCCTTCCTGCTCCACCCATTAAGCAAACTCCTCCTGCCACAGGTTCCATGTGACTCAGACTCAGGTGACTCAGGGTTCCATGTGACTTAAGCAGGTCACATGGGCCCATTAATAGATGGGAAGGATCTTTCCATTAAGAAGCAAAATTATATTTAGCAAAAATGCATTATCAATACAAAAGGGTAATACCACAAGCAAATTATAAGAACAAGGAATAGTCTGTCTATCATATCTATGGAGAAAGGAAGAATTCATGACCAAACAAGAAAAAGAGAGCATTACAAAATGTAAAATAAGTAATTTAAATTATATCAAATTAAAAAAAGCTTTGCATAAACAAAACCAAATGCAACCAAGATTAGAAGGAAAGTTGGGAAATAATCTTTACAATCCATGTCTTTGATAAAGGTTTCATTTCTCAAATATATAGAGAACTGAATCAAATGTATATGAATATAAGTGATTTCCCAATTGATAGTCAAAGAATATGAACAGGCAGTTTTCAGATGAAGAAATCAAAGCTATCTATAGGCATGTGAAATGTCACAAATCACTGTTGACTAGAGAAATGCAGATTAAAATGACTTGAGGTACCAACTCAGGTCTGTCAGATTGGCTAATATGACAAAAAAAGAGAACTGATAAATGATGGAGAGGATGTGGGAAAATTGGGACACTAATGCATTGTAGATGGAGGTGTGAACTGATTCAACCATTCTAGAGAGCAATTTGGAACCCTGCCCAAAGTGCAACCAAAGTATGCATGCCCTTTAATCCAGCAATAACACTACCAGGTCTGTATCCCAAAGAGATTATAAAAGAGGGAAAGGAACTACATGTGCAAAAATATTTATAGCAGCCCTTTTCATAGTGGGAAAATGTTGGAAAATAGGGATGCCCATCAATTGAGGAATGGCTTAGCAAGCTGTGGTATATGAATGTAATGGAATATTTTTTGTAATAAGAAATGGTGAGCAGGTAGATTTCAGAAAAACCTGGGAAGACTTGTATGAACTGATACAAAGTGAAATGAGTAGAACCAGGAAAGCATTGCATACAGTATCAGCAATGCTATATGATAATCAACTATGAATGACTTAGCTTTTCTCAGCAACACAGTATTCTAGACAAGTACGAAGGAATCACGATGGAAAATGCTATCCACTTTCAGACAAAGAACTATTGGACTTTGAATACAGATTGAAGTATATGTTTTTTCACTTTATTTTTCATGCTTTTCTTCCCTTTAGATCTTTCTTCTTTTATAACTGTGACTACTATGGAAATATGGTTTGCATAATACATACATACATATATATATATGAAACATATCAAATTGCCCACTGTTTTAGGAAGAGGGGAGAGGAGTGGATGAGGGAGAAAAATTTGAAATTTAAAATCTTATAAAAATAAATGCTAAAAATTTTTTGGCGTATAATGGGGGAAAATAAAATACTATTAAAATAAAAAAAAACCCCACAAAATAAATTTGTAGAAAGATCTAAAAAGTAAATAAAAATGTAACTGGAAAATATTTAATGAAGCAAGTAAAATATATATATTTAAAAAATAAATATTTAAAAGAATTTAGAATTAAAATTTAAAAGAAATATATCCCTGACAAATATCCATAATCTCCTAAATACATGAGATTAAAATGTTTAAAAAAAATTGAGACCTATCAGAGGACATTATTCTCATTTGTGACTAAGATGACATGCAAATTCCCCCTTGCTACATTGTTCATTTTCTGGATGTCTCCAACTTTTCCCCCTGGAAGTTTCTCTTCATTGTGATCTTGTCTGCTGATAGGTGAGTTCCAGACCACATTTCATGAGCTGCCCAGGACATAATCATCTCTCTCCAGGCGCTACAATTCACTCTTCAGTCTTATCCATAGTCCTAGTAGCAGCTTTGGCCCTATGCTCTGACCCTGTCCTCTCCCTACCCTATTTTCCAAGGCCCTCCTCTTCCTTTTATATTTTGTTTTTCTCCATTAGAATGTGAGTTCTTTGAGAGCAGGGACTATTTGTTTTTAAATTTGAATCCTTAGCATTTAGCACAGTACTTGGCTCATAAATGATTATTAAAAGCTTTATCCATCTATGATACATATGGTCTTGTATGTTACCATATTTGAATAAAGGATGCTTTAAGTCAGTTGTGTGCTGGCCAATGTTTAATAACCATCTCCTGGAGGGCCAAGGGAGGAAGAGTATGTGCAACATACTTCAAGTTTAACCTGCATCATATATACTTTCTCTATAACTATTTTAGGCATAGTCACTCAAAAAAAAAGAATAAAGAAGCCCTGACTTTTTTCTAGCATTTTCAAATTTCTGAGGTATAAATGCTTAAACTCAAAATTTAACAATCAGCTTTCACAAGCCAGTCTAGATGACTTCAGCACACATTTATTTGCAGTGAATCTAGAGAGGATAAGTTTATATCTTTACACTTTTATCCAACTACAAAAAACACCACTTGGTTTATCTGATTGTTCAATAGTTCATAGAACATTAAATATAATAATAGTAGGAGAGTGACTTTTGCTAGGACTATTTCTATCTGAACATCATTGAAAATGGCAAGAAGAATGAGAACATAATAGTTGATAATTGTTTTTATGTTTGTTATTATTATTACCTGTTTTCAAATGGATGGCTACTTCTCTGGTTAAAAATCTAATTTGTTTTGATTACAAACTAGTGTGTGGAAGCTTCAGCTCTTATCCTGTAATTTGAATTGATTTTTTTTTCTCAGAGAGAGCCCTCCTGGCCTGTTGAAATAGAAATGGAGCCAAATGAAATTTAAACTTCACATTTCTGGCATGCTTAATGCTCAGCAAGTAAATATGGCCCCTGAGAGAATCAAAGAGAGCTTACAAACAGATGTTTTCCCAAGTAAACCATTGATTTCTAACCTTGAGAAGATAATACAGCAATGTCAGCTTCTCTTTATCATCGAGAGCTGTAGTCATCTATCACCCATGGGGTTTATGATGCTTATAAATGAAATGGCTTCAATGTCAACATGAAGGGGCTTTTCTACTGTGAATCCTTTGATCTTTTTGTGGTAGGGAGAGATCTCTTCTTAAGGACACTATCCAAGAACAATGCCCCTGTAGATCTCTTTGACTATAGCCTCTCCTTCAGTGACTCATAGTAAGAAATCTTTCTATAAAAAAATAGAAAACAAGCTTTGCATTTGCATTTACTAGAGTAAATTTCTGTAGATTTCGGGTAGGCAGCTCATGTCCCAAATATATTTCTTAATACTTTATTAAATGCCTTAAGCAGTGCAAGATGCATAGTTTAGTGCATGAATAAGCATTGCCATCCTCTTTTTAGTATTTTTAGTTGGTGGGGAGATACTAACAGTAACCTGTAATTTCTCTACATCTATCTGGTAGTTTGGCAGTCAGACCAGGTGCCCCTGCCTGTGAAGATTCTCTATTTCTGCATAGAACCTTTAAATAATACATACATATTGTCACAGAATTTTAGGTTCATAGTGGTAACAGGATTTCTGAATGGGAAGGAACCTTTGATTATATCTAGTTCAATTAATCAAAAATAAATGTGGAAACATGCCTAATCACTTTGGTAATTTGCCTAAGGTCCTACAGAAAATTAGTGACAGGCATGTCTTTATTGGACCTCCAGTTACGTCCTCTTTCCAGTATATGGTACCTTAAGGCCAAGAGAAGGTGCTTTAAAGATATAAAAGATTGAGTTCTTTTCATAAAGCATTAGAAAAAGTGGTGTTGGACATGAATGGAAGGGAAGGTTGGGATAAGTATAATCTGAAGGCTTTGTTTGTACAAACCCTTGGAATATATGTACATATGTATGTATGTATGTACGTATGTATAATCTAATAATTAGATGTTTGCTACTTAGGTTGCATAGTAGATAGACTTCTGGGCCAGGAGTCAGGCAGATGAATTAAAGTCCAGCCTCAGGCTGTGTGACCCTGGATAAGTCACTTAGTCCTATTTCCTGTTTTCTCACCTATAAAATGAGCTGGAAAAGGAAATGGCAAATCACTCCAGTATCTTTGCCAAGAAATCCTCAAATGGGGTCACCAAGAGTTGAACAACACTGAAATGATCTAACAGTAACATAAACAATTCTAATCAATTACTATAATTTCTTTTTTTACTAGTATCTTATAGTTAGAGACTCAGAAAAACTCCTATTAGAATGTAAGCTATATGGTCCTGAAACTGTTTTATCTCTGCCCTTTTATCCAAAGTAATCAATCAATTGTCTTAAACATAGTAGAAGCCTAGTTTTTGGGTTTGAATTGAATTAAAATAATCAATTGTTTAAATTTAGCCTGTATTTTTCAGACTACTTTTCAGTGAAAATACTGTGCTTAAAATATAAATGGGAGTTGAAAACTAAATAATAGATGGGAATAAAAATAACAAATTAAGTTCATCTTTTGCTTCTGTTATGTAGGATAATGATGAAATATTGTGTTTTAATTGTAGGCATCTATAAAGTAAATAATTGACATCTTGTGTCCCTTTGATTGAATGCAAGTTATTAAAATTAAACATATACCTTGATATATTTTCCCTTGGAACTATTTACTTAAGTGGAATGTATTATTTTCCATTTTAATATTTTTTTCAGTTTTCAGTTATGGATCTTAGAAATAATCCTTTCAGAATAACTGAAATATTTTATGACCAATTATTCCTGTACTCCATAAGACAACAAATATGAAAGTGTTTTACAACTGTAAGCAATGTATAAATGTAAGAAAATCAAGAGAACAATATGAAAGTCTTCATCCCTTCAATTCAGAGAATTTAATCTTTTGTTTTACCTATCCTTTTTAAGTTTTATTTTTATTTTCATTTTGAAATTTTCTCCCTCCTTCTCCTCCTCTCCCATCCATTGAATGGGCAAGAACTGAATATGCCTGCTGCACATATGAAATCGTATAAAGGACATTTCTGCATTATCTACTTAAAAAAAAATTAAAAAGCAAGAAAAATAAGGAAAGCAAAAAATATACGTGCTTCAGTCTGTACTTTCTGAGTTCATCAGGTTTCTATGTGGAGGTAGATTGCACTTATTTTTTTCATCATAAATTCTTTGAAGTTGAGATGTGTCATTGTATTGATCAGAATTACTATCTTGATGCATTGATTTGTAAATTAATTGAATTACGTCTTCTGTTACTACAATCCATTTATACCATCTCATCTAGTAAGGTCCCTTTGCAAGTCTTTTCTTAAATTCTCTTCAGGCAATCCATCCAACAGTCTCCTGTCCTGCCTATTGTATTAGCCTTCTGGTTAGTCTCCTTGCCTCAAGTCTCTCCCCACTTCAGTCCATCTTTTACTTAGCTGTCAAATTGATTTTCATAAAGTGAAGATCTTACCATGTCACCCTTCTGCTACCACAAGAATCAAATATGAAATCTTCTGATTAACTATTAAAGCTTTTTTTTTTAACTTGACTGCTTTCTTCCTTTTCAGTCTTTTTATACCTACTCCCCTCCACAAACTCTGCAATCCAGTAGCACTGGCCTTGATGTTCTTTAAACAAGACTTTACATCTTTTGACAACAAATATTTTCATTGGCTGCATTCCATGCCAACAATTCTCTCCCTCTTTATCTCTGTCTCCCAGATTTCCTGACTTCCTTCAAATCCCCACTAAAATATCACCTTCAAGAAGTCTTTTCTTAATGCTTAAGCCCTCTTCCTCGTAGTGCCTTCTCTCTATTTGATCTTTAATTGAACATGTATATATGTTGTTTCTACATAGTTTTTTTTTTAATATTTCCTCCATTAAATTATCTACTCAATGCAGGGACATTTTTTGCCTTTTTTTCTATGCCTGTAATTTAGCAAAGTGCCTGGCACATCAACATGTATTCAATATGTGCATTAAAATACGCAGTGATCAACACATAGCGAAGAACGTTAGAGTACACTACCTTGGCAGGAAGCAGCTCTGTCAGAGAAAAGTATGATACCACCAGTAAAATTCAGTGACAGTTTTGCAATCCCAGACTTCCTACCTATCAATTTTGCTTTTCACCAGGTCTAGCTCACTATAGCTCCTTGTTGGGTATATCTGTTACTCTGTTTTTGCACTCTAACTGGTCATCAACTCCATCTGCTTTCAGGGACAAGTGACACTCTTCACACCATCCACCAGGGATGCTATAATTACATATCTTTCACTTGTTCTTTTAGCAACTTGTACCATCTGCTTGTGTACTGAACTATTTTTTCCCAGAAAGAAACTTAGAGTTATTTAAAACAACACATTTTTTACCACTTGGAATTTTCTTGTTCAATGTCTTTATTCTATACAATCCTAAGACTAGTTTACTTTCTATTTTCAGAATCTAATCATGATATGATCTTGAAGTATGTGATCTATTGGCTGTCTCTCCAGCTATATATAGTAATCTTAATAATTGAAATTGTTCATCTCCCTGTTATACCCCTTCCAACACTGTGAATAGTTTGACCATACCTTTTGAGATTAAGAACTTTTTTCCAAAAGTTGTGAAGTATACTGGGGCATGATAGAATTATGACAGTGTCATCCATAAATAGGAAAGATCATCTAGAAAACTTTATACAGAATTCCTTTTTTATTTGAACCCCATGTTGTCTATCCACTCTGAGCAGAAAATGTTAGGGCATACATCTCCCTGCTATTAATAATCATACAGTCATTGAACAAAATGATCTATGTTGTTCCTTCTCTCAAAGAATCCTTTCCTTTATAATTTTGGCATATATAAGAAAAACTGCATGGAGGAGAGCCTTTGAAGTGGAATTTTACCGTACCACATCAAATACATTTTTTATAAGGCACCAAACTATAGGTAAAATGAGTTCTTTTATTTTGTACTCCTCTCTGTCAATTTTGTCAGTTTAAAGATGTGGTCTGCTCTAGAATATAAATTGTGAAAACTTATCTCTTCTCTTCTCGTACTTTTTCAAAGATGACCTCCAAAGTGTTTGCAGGTTACTACCCTAAAGACTTCATAGGGATTTTATCTGTGATTTATTTTCTAGGACTTTACTATCCTCCTTACTTTAATCTTAATATCTAGGGAACAAGTTCCTAAATGCTCTTCTAGCAAAAAACCTCTCTGTTTATACTTGGTTTTGTTCTCTTGTTTTGTTTGATACTATTTCTACTTCATTCAATCAATCAATGAAAGTCATTTATCAAGCACTTACTACATGCCAAACACTATGCTAAGCACTAGGAGTATAAGGGAAGACGAAAGAGACTATGATCTTAAGATTCTAAGTATGCAACTCAATTGTTTCATGACAGGTTGTTATAAAATACTTTCATATCTTTTCCACTTTCATCTCTTTGTTGCCCTCCTTCCAATCACAGCCTAAAATGTTCTCAGTATAATTAGATTTGTTTGACTCATTTAACTAGATTTTCATAAACTCATTTTTCCTCTACATTTTTCCCGATATTGTACAAGAGATAAATTTCTCATGGAATACCATTTTCTTCTCTTTTTTAATTTTTTTTTTTACAAATAATTTTATCCTCTAACTATGCATTGCCCTTGGCTGAAATATTTCTCTTTTGAGCTAAAAGATCAAATGTTTGCTGGCTGGCATAGTTTCTATTCTCTCTCTCTCTCTCTCTCTGTCTCTCTCTGTCTCTCTCTCTGTCTCTCTCTCTCTCTCTCTCCATCTGTCTCTCTGTCTCTCTCTCACCTCCTTCTCCCTCCATCCATCCATCCCTCCCTCAGTCCTCTTTCTCTGTGAGTCCTTTTTTAAATATGTTAAAATTTCTTTTGAAATCATACAGTAAATGTCAATTTCCGTTATTTCATCCACTTTTGATTTTTTCAATATTAGATAATTTAAATAGGTCAAGATGCAGCCTTTTAAACATACTCCTGGATATTCAAGTTTATTGTAATTTACTAGTGACAACTAAATCCTTTGTAAAAATTCAATACATTTTTTTCAAAACAATATGATAGTAGAGGTGCAAATAAGACCATAATCAATAAATTTTCTAGTGATTCTTATTGCAGATGAGGACTGAGGTTGCACAAGATCTTTATTTAACTATGTCAAAAATAAAAATATTACTTAATGTAATAGGAGAAAAATAAGATAAATTGGCGTACCAAAGTGAAAGAGAAAGAGTTCAGACACAGGAGAAGAGATAGATGAGGGAGACTGAGAGAAAGAAAGAGATAGATAGACAGAGAGAGAGAGAGAGAGAGAGAGAGAGAGAGAGAGAGAGAGAGAGAGAGAGAGAGAGAGAGAGAGAGAGAGAGAGACAGAGAGAGAGAGAGAGAGAGAGAGACAGAGAGAGAATATGTGACAGTTCATACCTGATTATTTCAATTAGGAAATTGAATTGAAATAGGAATTGAATGTGTTCTAATAGGAACACATTTTTTTTTTTTTAAATAGAGGAAGTCAAAAGAACACGCTAAAGAGCCTGCTAAGAGAGAACTGCTTATATTTTCTATCAAAATGTTTTTATGACCTTTGCATTTGTTGTACCAAAGTGATATCCACAGCACCTACAGCTATCATGTATATTGGGGCGCAATTCTGAATCACGCAATATGACAGAATCTCCACTTGGAAGACAGAACCAAAACATTTATTCAGACAACAGAAAGCCAAATCCATCATGGTAACAAAAATCTATACACAATCATAATGCAGAGAATAACAGTATCCCCAAGCCTTCCTCCTTCTAGGCTTCCCACAAACCAGCTCCTTTAAACAAATCAAAAGCAGATCCTCTTGAACAAAATCACAAACAAGCTCTTTCACTCACCCTACCCAGGACCCTGCATCCTTCCTAGCTCTGACTGTTCCTCCATGTGACTCAGACTCATTTGACCCAGGCAGGCCACATGAGCCTATAAATGAATGAGAAAACACTCCTCCTTTTAAAATAGCCTTATAGCATTTGCTTTCTAATACTATATACCTTCAGAATCCTATTGGATACCTACTCATACCACTGGTGATGAATTTAGAAATACAGCTTGGTAGTATGGTGGCTAAAGTGTCTGACAGTGATGACAAACATGACATTTACTGCCTGTAGTACATAATTAGGCTTACGTGCTGATAGTGAGTCATGAAACTCTATGTCCCAATCATGACTTAGATACATTATCCTTAGTGTAACCCAAAGTAACTCACAACCGCTGTCAGTCTCAGTTTCTTTATCTGTAAAAATGAGAATAATAGGAACCTCACCTAAGGTTATGGAGGGAATGAGATAAAATTTATAAACTGCTTTGCAAACCTTTAAAGAGATATAGAAATTACATAAATGATTAAATAATAAATTAGATCAGAAAAGAGATTAGACGATATGTCATGGACTAGATATGAAGTTAAATAAAGAAATCTAAGTGTTGTTGTTTCATTTTGCCATAGGAAACAGGGTAATAGGTCATCAGTTTTGTGGTGGTCTGATGCTGAAAGTCACCATTAATAGAATCTAGGAAGATCAAGGTGAATTTTGCAACCTGGAAAGGAGACTCCCTGGAGTCATTGCTTTTGCTCTTTTCCGTATAGCATTTATTAAATTTGGACAATTCTGGAATAGTTAATAGTAGTGGTCAATAAAGATAGGAAGTATTAGTGGAAACAATGTCCAGGTTGTCTTTTCAGCATTAACAGGAGCCTAATACTGCCAGGATTAATTTCAGTAGTCATATTGAACAGTATTGCTCACAGGCAAATTTTGTTAGTGGTCCAAAGAAAAATGTCTACCCACATTACCTTACTTACACAGTTGTTAAATATCTTACAAAGTGTTTTATTTAGGGTAAATCTAAATAGGATTTTTCAACTCTTCTCAAGAGAGAAAATGAACTAGATAAAATGAAAGGGACAAGGGGAAGGTAATACTCCACATCATGCAGGTTTATCTCTTCTTGTTATTAATTTATTACATGAAAGAGTAAGTTTAATACCTGTAACTATAAAGTGGAAAAAACTGGTAAAATTTGCTTGAAAAATATTATGATGGGGGTGGAGTAGAAGGACACATGTCTAGAAGCTCTCCCCCACCAAAACTTCTGAAATACTTGTAAAAATGACTCTAAACAAATTCTAGAACAGCAGAAGCCACAAAATGACAGAGTTAAAGAGATTTCCAGCCCAAGATAGCCTGAAAGGCCAACAGGAAAGGTATATCACACTGGGCACATAGTGGAGTGCAGCTCAGCATTGTCCATGATACAGTAAGGACAAGACTGGAGCAGGCTTCAAGGTGCCACTGGCAGGAGCTGCAGGTCCCAGATTTCTCAACTCACAAATGCCAAAGACAATTTCAAAGGTCAGTGAGAAAGTGCTTTCACTTGGGGGAGAAGGGAATGCAGTAGTCTAGCCCTGGCCCTAGGTAGCAGCACCTTCCATTGTTGGAGCCCTGGCCTAAAGCCCCTGGGAGAATGGCTCTGCTGATCTGCCTGAGTGGCAGTCCTGGGGAGAGAAGGAGTGCTGACTGGTGAAGCTGGTAGAGGCTTTGGAGATGAAATTCTACTTTCAGAAAAGAGTACTTGTAGTTGCTCCCAGACCTGAGTGCAGGTCAGGAGAGGAGTAAACTCCTTTCCCTTGATTGTGCCACCTTGGAGGAACTGAATTTACAGGTCCCCAGAGTATACCCTCCTCTTGACAAAGAACTCAGAAGTCAAGTAACTGACTGGGGAAATGCTGAAAGACAGGAAAAAGAGTAAGACAGTAGGCCTTGGTGAGCAGATATTTCCTTCCATTCTTTCAATTGAGGAAGAACAATGCATACCATCAGAGGAAGACCTAAAAGTCAAGGCTTCTGCATATAAAACCTCCAAGATAAATATGAAATGATCTCAGGCCATAGAAGAGCTCCAAAAGTATTTTGAAAATCAAGTAAGAGAGGTGGAGGAAAAATTGGAAAGAGAAATAAGAGCAATGCAAGAAAATCATGAAAAGTGAGTCAACAAGTTGCTAAAGGAGACTCAAATAATGCTGAAGAAAATAAAATCTTTAAAAGTAGACTAACTCAAATGGTAAAAGAGGCCCAAAAAATCAATGAGGAGAACAATGCTTTAAAAAGTAGAACTAGGAAAAGGAGGTTCAAAAGCTCACTGAAGAAAATAGTCCTTAAAAATTAGAATGAAGAAGATGGAAACATTACTTTATGAGAAACCAAGAAATTACAAAACAAAACCAAAAGAATGAAAAAATAGAAGACAGTGTGAAATATCTCATTGGAAAAAAAAAACTGACCTGGAAAATAGATCCAGGAGAGACAATTTAAAAATTATGGGGCTACCTGAAAGTCATGATCAAAACAAGAGCCTGGACATCATCTTTAATGAAATTATCAAGGACAACTGCTTTGATATTCTGGAACCAGAGGGTAAAATGAATATTGAAAGAATTCACTGATCATCTCCTTAAAGAGATCTGAAAATAAAAAAAAATCTCCTAGGAATATAGTAGACAAATTCCAGAGTTCATAGGTCAAGGAGAAAATATTGCAAGCAGCCAGAAAGTAACAATTCAGTATTGTGGAAATACAATCAGGATAATGCAGTATCTGACAGCTTCTACATTAAGGGCTCAAGGGGTTTGGAATATGTTATTCCAGTACTCAGAGGAACTAGGATTAAAGCCAAGAATCACCTACCCAGCAAAACTGAGTATAATACCTCAAGGGAAAAATGGTAATTTAATGAAATAGAGGACTTTCAAGCATTCTTTATGTAAACACCAGAGCTGAATAGAAAATTTGACTTTCGAACACAAGAATCAAGAGAAGCATGAATAGGTTAACACGAAAGAGAAATCCTAAGGGACTTATTAAAGTCAAACTCTTTACATTCTTCCTACATGGAAAGATAATATTTGTAACTGTTGAAACTTTTCTCAGTATTTGGGTGGTTGGAGGGATGATACACACACACACATACACACACACACACACACATATATAAATATACAGAGGGCACAGGGTGAGTTGAATAGGAAGGGATGATATCCAAAGAAATAAAATTAAGGGGTGAGAGAGAAATAAATTGGGAGGAGAAAGGGACAAATGGAATGGGGGAAATTTTCACTCATAAAAAAGGCAAGAAAAAACTTTTTCAATGGAGGGGAAAGGAGGAGCTGAGAGGGAAAATGTAAAGCTTACTCTCATCACATTTGGCTTAAGGAGAGAATAACATGTGCACTAAATTTGGTATAAAAATCTTATACACGGCAGGAAAGTAGGGGAGAAGGGGATTGTTGGGGTGAGGGGGATGATAGAAAGGAGGGCAAATGGGAGAAGGGAGTAATTAGAAGTAAACACTTGTGGGAAGAGACAAGGTCAAAAGAGAGAATAGAACAAATAGGGTGGGCAGGATAGGATGAAGGGAAATATAGTCTTTCACAACATGACTATTATAGAAGTCTTTAGCAAAACTCCACATACATAGCCTATATTGAATTGCTTGTCTTCTCAGTAGGGGTGGGTGGGGAGGGAGGAAGAGAGAGAAGTTAGAACTCAAAGTTTTAGGAACAAATGGTGAGAATTGTTTTTGCATGCAATGGGGAATAAGAAATATATGTAATGGGGTATAGAAATCTATCTTGCCCTACAAGAAAATAGAAGAGATGGAAATAAGAAAAGGAAGGAGTATGATAGCAGGGAAGGTAGATTGGGGGAAGGGGTAATCAGAATGCATGGTGTTTTGGGGTGGGAGAGTGGAGAGGTGGGGAGAAAATCTGAAACTCAAAGTCTTGTGGAAATAAGTGTTAAAAACGAAAAATATATCAATAAATTGGAAAACAGAAAAAAATACTATGATGATTTTAACAAAATCCAAAGAAGAAAACAAAGAAGAAAACATATGCCGTACTTGAAATTATTTTTTAAGCCTTACTTATTAACCTTTGTCCCCAATTTATCACTTAGTATTAGCCAGAATAAAATATTTCCATCAACAACCATTTATTTTTTTGTAATCAGTATACAGTTTCCTATTTTTATTAATCTTAACCACAAAATTTATATTAGAAATGGCACACAAATGATTTTCATATCTATAAAACCATCGAAAAATAACATGACATCTACTACTTGTAGAACATAATTAGACTCAAATGCTCTTCGATTGATTTGTTTCTGTCACTGAATGATTATTTTTAGGTTTGTGCTGCATTTCCAGAAGTGAAATTTTAAATTCATTTCCTTATCCTTCTTAACACCCACTTTTGAAAAGACATAATTTCAAATAAGATTCTTCATTGATTGAAATGTTGTTGCTAGAATCCCTGTTCATGAGGTAGACCATTGCTCATTGATTTTGACTTCTCAGTTATCTTATCTCATTTGCCTTTGATCATGTAATTTATGGTATATATCATAGCTGCCTGATGGAGATTTAATTATGGGAACATTGATCCTTTAATCTAACTGCTCCTGAACCTCTACTTAAAAAAACTGATAAATGACAACGTTGCATTCAATTAAAAATCAGCTTTAAAGCATGCCATCCCCTCCCCATTTTATATCCTTTAAACTTCTGCCCTATAACCTGCTCATGTTTTTCACCTTAAAATACTCAAATTTTCCCAATATTTCCACTAGCTTTAACTCTTTTTAAATGACAGAGTACATTCTGTTCTTCCCATAGGAGAATAGCCAAGTGATATAATGCAAAGAATATTGGACTTGGAGTCAACATGAGTTTGAATTCTACCTCTGGAACTTAGTAGCTGTACAATAATGTGCAATTTTCTAGATCCTTCTCTTTGTTAATTATTTCCAAATTATTTTATATAAAGCTTACTTTGTGTGTGCATACATACATCTATCTCTCTATCTTCCATGTATACGTATTTTTTTTCCTCAATAGATTGTTAGTTCCTTGAGGGAATGAACTGCCTTTTGCCTCTTTTTGTAACAACACCTGGCCTATACTAGACATTTAGTAAACGTTAATTGATTAATTGAATTAGCTTATTTCAGTTTCAGTTTCCTCATCAGTAAAACAGAGATACTTACCTTAAATGGTTTTTATGACTATCTAATAAGGACATTACATATATGTATATATTATATATATATATATATAAAATGCGATATATACATACATACACATGTTTGTGTGTATGCATCTATGTATGTGTATATATACACATATATATCACTTTGATAATCTTGAAGCACTATAAGAATATTAGCTATCATTACCATTATTAAGTGCATTTGATAGTTGTTTATTTCATTTGTAATTGCCAATTTTTACCATAGATAAAACTCAAGCTTTATGACTATTACGTCTGCATTAGCACACAGTTGATGAATCATTTTTCTCCTCTGATGACTCTGCAATGGCTGGAGCCTTTCTTAGAAACCTACAGTCATAATTTTACAATGAAGCCTCAGTTTAATTCCAATTTGCTGAAGACTACTTCTCTAGCTGGTTGGTTGGTTGTTGTCCTTCGTTCTCGAAGAGGACCAAAATGATATCACAATGATAAACTCGTTTCAGTGTGTCCAGCTGTGGCTAATCAAACCAATATGAGCTCGGAATGCTCTACCACATATTGGTCACATTTAGTCCGTGTGAACATTTGTGGTACATACTCCAGATTTGTGCATCCTACCTTTACTTTGTGCTATCTCAACCCTGCTTTGCTCATAGAACACAGCACACTTTCTGATATGGGCATGCCATGCCGAATGGTTCTGTACCAGTGTCTCCCAGGTCCCTCAATCAAATCCAAAGTTCTTGAGAGACACCTTGAGAGTATCTTTGTATCCCTTCTTCTCACCACCATGTGATCACCTGCTCCATGTGAGTTCTCCATAAAATAATCTTTCTGGAAAGTATACATTTTGCAATTGAACAAAGTGGCTAGCCCATCGAAGTTGTGTTCTCTGAAGCATAGTTTGAATGCCTGGCAGTTCAGCTCGATCAAGGACTTCAGTGTCTGGCACCTTATCCTTCCAGGTGACCCTCAGAATCTTCATAAGACACTTCAAATGGAAGTGATTCAGTCTCCTAGCATGGTGCTGGTAAACTGTCCATGTTTCACAGGCATGTAACAATGAGGCTAGCACAACTCTCATTTCTCTTCCCAGTTTTTCCTCCACCTGTCTAACTTGATTTTCAAAATCCTTTTTGAGCCCAGTGGACATCCACCTCGTATGTCTGGGATACAGAGGCCCCGACCTCCACATCTTTCCCCGATAGCAAGCATTGTGCTTCTTCATCAGAAATGAAGGGAGGAAGGAACATCTCTGCCCCAAGAAAGTAGCTCTCTATGGTCTTATTTTGCTTCCTTTTTCTGGGCATTTTCCCAGCCAGTTACTTGACTTCTGAGATTCCTGTCCACCCTTGCCTAGATCCGCCCAGATAGTGCTTGGGGTCTGAGATTCAAATGCTCCTTCCTAGCCTCAGGGCTTTCCACGGTGGGAACAGCTGCTATTCAATGTGAGCTTAAGTTCTGGTGCTGGGGTGGGGGCAGGGCTGCCTCCCAGGCTCAGTTCCCTCAGGGGCTTTATGCAGAGACCTTTGGTAATGGAGCTCCTGTCTGCTGGGGGAGTCCAGGGCCACTACTGCCTCTGCTGCTGCCTCTGCCACTGCCTCTGCTGCTGCCTCCCAAGGGGGCCTAAGTCACGGCCTAAGTCACGGAGACACCTTGCTCCCCTCGGCCAGCCCAGAAGTCTCTGTCACTGACGTGTAGCGCCTGTGGGTTGAGGGACCTTCATGGCTGCCGGAGATTCCATCCCTGAAGCCTGCTCGGGTCTGCTCCTCTGGGGCCCTGTGGCCAGGGCAGCACAGGGGTGGGCTCCACTGTCCAGAGTGCAACGGACCCCTGGGGACGGCTTTCCAGGGCTCTCTGGAATGGAAATCTCTTCCACTGCATTGGTGCGTGGCTTGTAGTACTCCAGAATTTGTGGGGAGTTCTTTTTTTACAGGAAATTTATGGGCTGTGGATTCGGAGCTAGCATACATGAGTCTTTCTACTCTGCCATCTTGACTCCTCCCATAGTGTCTTTGAAATACTCTTCCTTTGATCTCACAACAATTCTGGGAGGTAGATGCTATTATTATACCCATCTTACAGATGAGGAAACTGAAGTGAATTGCCCCACTCTACTATTATGTTTGGGACCAGAACTGAATTTAGATCTTCATAATTGAAGTCCAGTATTCTATCCATTGTGTCACTTAGCTGCCTGTGCTAAATAAAATAAAAGAAGTAAAACATGAGAACTGGGGAAAGTATTAGAGAATAAGTTTTCCAGTTAAAAGTATGATTTTCAATATACATTGCCATCTGCTTCAGATTTATAAGGAAAAAACATCACGTCCCAACTAATAAATGATCAAAGGTTGGGAACAGATAATTTTCAAAGAAAAAGTAATCTGAGCTATTTATAACCATATAAAAAATGTTCAAAATCACTATTAATTATATAAGTGCAAAATGAAGCAACTCTGAGGTTCTATCTCTCACCCATCATATTGAAAAGGATGACAAAAAAAAAATCAAAATAGCAAATGTTAGAAGAATTTGAGAAAATAGGCCCTTTAATGCACTGTTGGTAGAGATGCATATTGTTCCAACCATTTTATAAAGTAATTTGTAATCACATCATAGCCTAAAGTTACTAAATGGTGCATATCCCTTTACTCAGCAAAACCACTACTATGTCCAAATCCCAAAGAGATTAAAGAAAGAGGAAAGAATCCAAACAAAAGGGTTTAGAAGAAGCTCTTACAGCTACTAGATTTGTATTCCAAAGAGATCAAATAAAAGTCAAAACTATGTGTGTATATATATATATATATATATATATATATAAAACAAATAAAAGTCAAAAGTATGTATGTATATATGTATATATATATACATATACATACACACACACACACATATATATAGATATATATATATATATATATATATATATATATATATATAAGCTCTTTTTATGGTGGCAAAGAATTGGAAATTGAGGAGATTCCCATCAACTGGAGAATTGCTGAGCAAGTTCTGGTATGCAATTTTGATGGAATACTATTGTACTATAAAAATTGACAAGGGGGATGGTTTCAAAAAAAATCTGGGAAGACCTGTATGAATTAATGAAAAGCTAATTGAGTGGAACCAGAAGAGCATTATGCAGAGTAGCAGCAGTGTTGTAATGATGATCAACTGTGAAAGATATAAAAAAAAATGATCCAACAGTTCCAAAAGTCTTATGATAAAAAAAATTTCACCCAGAGAGACAACTTATGAACTCTGAGTACAGATTGTAGATCACTTGATTTTTCATGCTACTTTGCAGCATGGTTAATATGAAAATATGTTTTGCATGATTTCATCTTTATAATTGATATCATATTGGTTGCCTTCTCAATGGGTGCAAGCAGTTGGGGAGCTATAGGGAGGAAGAGAATTTAGAACTCAAAATGGAAAATACAGAATGACTAAAATAAATAAATAATAGAAAAAATTTAAAACTCATATTGCAGCATAAGTTAAATGGAAACTAAGGAGTGTCCATCATTAATGAACAGCTGAACAAATTGTGGTATATGAATATAATTAAATACTCTTCTGCAAAACATGTTGAAAGAGTTGATTTCAGAGAAGGAAACCTTGCCTAAACTGATGCAGACTGAAGTGAGCTGAATTAAGAGAACAATTTGTATGATTACGATGACATTGTAAAAACAAACAAGCTGAGAAGGTTTAAGAACTTTGATGAATGCAAGGATGAATCACGATTCAAGAGGACCCGTGATTAACCAGCCTCCCAACCTCCTGTCCAAGAAGGGTTGGACTCAGGGTGCAGATTGAGGTATGTAACTTTTAGGCTTTGCTGATTTCGGGATTTGTTTATCTTGTTTTTTCTTTTTTTTTGTTTTCTTCCTTTCCTTTTCAACAGAATGGAATTAGGAGACAAAATAGATTTTTCTTAAGTCAATTTTTAAAAAAGAAAATAGACTGAACTACATATACACAGAGAAAGTCCATGTTAGACAGAATACAGTTTTGAGAACATTAGGGAACGGATTCTCAACGTATGTACAATGTGCTTTTTATATTGTTTAATTTGCCTATGATAAAGGGGAATATAGATATGAAACATCTAGGGGGGAATCTTAAATATAATTACTGGGAAAATCTATAGAGAAAATATCAATAGCTATTCAATCATATTCCTACTTCCTCACATATACTTCCTCACATATACAAAAATCTTTGTAGATAATGTTGGAAATAATGGTAAACAAATGAACTTGAAAGATGTTGATCTGTTTTGGTAGAGGAAGTGTCTCATTGGGAAACCCTTTAAACCAATGAGATCATATATCTGGTCCTAACAAAGCAAAAAAAAAAAAATGAGGTTTTATTAGAAAGACATATTTAAGCATCTAAAGTCTGGTCATATTAATGGAAACACTAGTTAAGTATTTTGTTTTGTTAGTTCTATATCAGTCATTCAGTTACAACGATTTTATAGGTTCTGAGGAGGCAGACTTATTCCACACGATGACCTCTGGCCTAAAGAAGGTGCTACAATATTGAGCAGCCATATGTAGGATATTTGGTTAATGTGACATGAAGACGAGGGAAATTGATGGTGTCATTTACAGACCCAGAGGTTAGAGCAAGGCAGTTCTAGGTTGCTTCGTTTGGTATGAAGTGAATGGAAGGATAGAGATAATCTTTATCCAATGCTATATCACAAATCAACCATTTAAAATCACATGATAACATATAAGAAGTGATAGTTTCTTAGAAACCTAGAATATATTTTCATAGATATATTTCAAAGATTTCTTTATGTTCCTATGGGTAATTTATTCTCCGCAGAACATCTTCACATTTTTCTTTAATTCTGACAAATTGATTTCTTCTGGAATGATAGGCTAGAATCCTACTTTTTAATAAAAACACTATTTTTGTCAGTTTTGCAGTTTCATTTGTCACATAGATCTAGCCCCATATACAAAACAAAGCTCTTTGTACATGACAACTGCAAAACACCAATGATGAAACCTGAAAGGCCAAATTCAGTCAATCCAAACACACACTGTAAAAGAAGAAAGATTCTTGTGACAGTGAATGGTCCCTAAGGCACAAGAATAACACCAATAATAGAAGTAAATGAAAAGTGAAGATTTGTTTTGAGTGTTTAGATTCATTCCCTCTATTAAGTTTTTTTTTTTTTTTTCTGAGCAGTAACTGTGCTCCGAAGCTGTGTTCCTTGTTCTGACAGGTATGAAGAATATATTGGCTCCTTCAAAAAAGGAATATGAATGTATGAGTCATTCACTTTATTCTGTGCTTTTGATCTTTTGCTTGTTTGTAGAGAGTGTTTGTTTCCTCTGTGGCACATAGCTGAGGGTTAGGGAACAAGGCTGCTACTTTTATCATTGCTTTTCAGTTGGTTCAAGCATGACTCTCCGTGACTCCATTTAGAATTTTCTTGGCAAAGAAACTGGAGTGGTTTGCCATTTTCTTCTTTAGTTCATTTCACAGATGAGGAAACTGAAGCAAACAGGGTTAAGTGACTTACCCAGGGTCACACAGCTAGTAACTGAAGGCAAATTTGAATGCAGGACTTCCTAACTACAAGCCAGTTGCTCTATCCACTATGCCACCTAGCTCCACCTCCCTCTCTTCCCCCCACTTTTTAACATAAGTTAAATAAACTTAGGACCTAAGGAGTAAGGTCAAAAAACAAAAAAAGAAGTGGGTTAAAAGTGTGCCATTTACTCAATTTAACATTTAGGCTCCTGAATGCTACTGCCTGTTCTTCAAAAGCAGTTGAGAAGAGGACTATTTTTATAATGCAAAAGGCATAAAGACTGAATAAGATCAGATTTTCCCTTTACCTTACAGAAGGAAAAAAAGGGGAAGGAATCATATCTAAGTAATGAAGGTAATAAGAAACGAAGGTAGAGATTGAAGTACATGGTCATCGTGTTTAGGAAATGTTCCCGTCTTTTGAGTGTGAAGGAGCTGAAATCTATTTCAGACTCATGAAGTGGCTGGGTTGGGTGGGTTGCACTTTCCCAAAGGACTGATAAAGGAAAAACTAGGATAGAAACTAGCATAGAATCAAAGAATCTAGAACTGGAAAAGCCCTTTGAAGTCATCCAGTCCAATGCATATATCTGAACACTGTCAGCAAGTGGTCATCCAGCTCTTGTGTGGCTCCAGCTCTTCAATGTACATAGAATCCACAGTCTATTGGGGCAGCCCATTACACTTTTGAGATAGCTGGAATTATTATTTATCCCATGAAGTCAAAATCTTGCTCTCTATTCCCATTATTTCTTCTCCCCTCAGAAGCCAAACAGAAGACCAATTTCCCTAAATTACAGTCTTTCAAGTATATGAAGATACTCTCCTTTCTACTATGACATCAATTTTCCATGATAAAAATTCTAAATTTATTAGATTATTCTTTTAATTCTTCAGTCATATCAACATCCTGCCAGAATATCTTTTGGATATACTCAAGGTTGTGTATACCCTATATAAAATACGAAGCCTAGAACACAACAATAGATGTGGTCTGACCAGGGTACTGTTTGGAACAACTATTAATCTTCCTTGTATGTGACACTATTTATCTAAATGCAACGTTGTATAGTATTATTTTGTTGTTTTTGTTGTGCTATCTTTGTTTAGGCTTCTTTGTCACATAATGATTACAAGTAGAAGTCATAGATCTATTTCTTCCAGGTATCTTATGGCTCTTTAGTCCATTAATGTTACAGATGAGGAAATAGGTCTAAATATCCCCCAAGGGTGCACAGCTATTATATGGCAAACAGTGTTGGACCCCAGGATACAGGATTGTAGATAGTGGATTTGGAAGGAACCTTAGAAGGCATGTAGGTCAAGTACTTCATTCTACAGATGGAGAAAGGGAGGTCCATAGAAGTGAAACAACTTAAGGGAGTGTTGGTGGTGCTCAGTCAAGAAAACAAGTCAGTTTCATTAGATTTCATTTCTTTACACTGCATTTCTCATGTTAAGGTTGTGGTCCACTAAAAGGCTTGTGTCACTTGGAAAGAAACTACTATTTAGTTATTTCTTCTCCTTCCTACATATTGGAAACTTTTTAATGACTAAATATAGAATTATTGATTAGACTTGGTTTGGGGGCAAGTGTCTTTATGGGTCATAAAGTCTGCCAAGTAGAGGTTAGAATGTTAAAGGAATATCGATGTAGAACGGAAAGGTACCTCAGGGGTCATATATTCCCACCCTCCCATTTTATAGTTAAGGAAGCTGAGACTCAGTGAGGTTATACTACTTGCCCCATATCATGCAGTTAGTGAACATCAGAGGTGAGATTTAAACTCAGATACTTTTACTCCACAGTCAGCACTCATTCCATCATATCACACTTTCCTAAAGAGATTCCATAATATCTGAATAGCTATTTTAAAAAAATCAACAGTATTATAGTTAATGAAGAACAAGGAAAGGTAGTTCTCAATCTTTTTTCTTTGAGGATGTCTTGCCATCTGAAGATATAGGTAACTCAGTAGCATAGAGGATAAAACGTTTGATTTAGAGTCTGGGAGACCTGAATTCAAATATTCCTTCTGAAACTTAATTACCTATTTGATACTGGGTAAGTCTCTTAGCCTTCAAGAGCTTCAGTTTTCTCAGCTGTAAAATGTGGATAACAACAGCATTCACCTCATAGTCAGCCAGGCTCTGCAAGTGGGTGTTGTCCTTGATTTCCTCACCATTTTTCTCCCTTACTTCCCCCAGATCTAATCTGTTGACAATTTTTGTTGATTTTACCTTCTTAAAATCTCTTACATTACCCTTTCCTGTCCCTGTGACACTATCACCAGAGTGGTATAGTCTCTCATCATGTCATACTTGGCATATTTCTATAGACTAAAGTTTCGTCTTACCACAAATCTGTCTCCACTACAATCCATTCTCCACTCATTTGTCAAAACGATATCCCTAAAGAACAGGACTCACCATGTCACACCATACGCAACAAACTCCAATGACTGATTATTCCCTCCAGGACCAAATATTAAATTCTCTAATTCTCTGGTGAGTTTTCAAAGTCCTTCATAACCTGCTTCAGCCTGCTGTCTCTCTCCATACCCCTATCCCCAACTCTTCTTTTCACACTTAACTCATGCCCATATACTTTACCCTATGGTGACAGGGACATTCTTGCTATTTCTCCAACAAGACACTCATCTTCCATCTCTGATCATTTTTACTAGTTGTCTCCCAGGCCTGGAATTCCCTCCTTTCTCATCTCTACCCTCAAGCTTCCCTGTTTTCTTTAAAGTCCTAGATAATGTTCCATTTTCTGTCAGAAGCCTTTCCAGGGCCCCCTTAAAATGAATGCCTTTTATATATGTATTTATCACCCTCACTTTATCAAGTATGCATCTTGTTCATACATTGTTAGTTCCATATTGTCTTTTTCATTGGAATCTGAGTTTATTGAGAGCAGAGATCTCCTGCCTTTCTTTTTATTATCTCCAGTGCTTAGTACCGTGACTGGCACAAGTTAGGCATTTGATAAATGTTTATTGACTTACTGATCTATCCAAGGCTGCTGTGAAGATCAAAAGAGAGAATATATATATAAAGTTCTTTGAAAATCTTAAAGGCTATATAAATGCTAGTTATTATTAAATGCTAGCAATTAAGGTAACCTTAACATTAAAGATCATATTATTTAAAAATTGTGGGATATAAATCATAACTTTTAAAGTTAGGAATATGTTTTATGTACTTAACCAAATAAATGATAGAGGGAATTGCAAAAGATGAAATAGCTAACCCTGATTATAAGAAACTGAAAAGTTTCAGAACAAATAGAATCATTCTACTTAGTATAAGGAAAGAAATGGTTGAATGGGAAAAACTATAAATCCAATTTCTCTAACAATTATATATATATATATGCATATACATATATATTCTCTATCTACCTATCCATCTAATATGTGTACATGTATAGTATACAAAACCAAATACCATTTGCTAAAGCATTAGTGATCAAAGGATATGACCAAACAGCACTCAAAAGAAGAATTATGAGCTATTTACCATTATATGAAAGAATGCTCCAAATTATCAATTTAATAGCTACAAATCAAAACAACCTTGATGTTTCACTTTATACCTTGAAATTTGGCAAAGATGACAAAATATATTAATAGTCGATATTGGATGGATTTTAAGAAGATAGGCACAGAGATGCATTATTGGTAGAATTGTCAATCAATACAACAATTTTCAAAGATAATTTTGCAGTTATGGAAAGAAAGTGACTAAAATTTCTAAGCTCTTACCCAAATTTTATCTGCTAGATTTATATCTGAAGGCGACCATTAGTAAGAAGAAAATCTCCAAAGACACAAATTTTTTGTTAACTGTACATTTAGTGGTAACAAAGAATTAGAATCAAAGCAGATGTCTGTGTATTGGGGGAATGAATAAACAAGCTGTGGTGCATGAATGTAATGCAATATTAGTAGCTGTATGAAATGATAAATATGATGATTGCAGAGAAAGATGGAAAACTATAAAGTGCATTATGCAGATTCTACATGAGGTAATACACAGTGAAGTAAGAAGAACCTAGAAAACAATATACAAAATGACTAAAACATCTAAGCAGAAAGAACAACTTTGCAATTACACTCATTCACATACACATGTACACAATATAATGTGTCAGTATTATTTTAAAGATGGTGGTGGATTCCAAAGTAATAGGGAAATTAGAAAGAAGGGAGGGTTTTGTGGAAAAGATGAGCTCTGTTTTGGACCTGCTGAGTTTAAATGTTTACAAGACATTCAATTCAAGACATCCTGTGGACAGCTGGAAATGCAAGACTGTAGGTCAGGTGGGAGTTTAGAGCTGGACAAAGTTCTGGGAATTATCTGCATAGAGAGTATAATTGAATCCATGGGAACTGAGGAGATAACAAAGTGAAATAGTAATAGGAGAAGGGAATAGGGCCCAGGATAGGGCCTTAGAGTACAACCAAAGGTGAGTGGTCCCCCATGGGGGCCTGACCTAAATGAAAGACCAATAAAGTAAAGTGATAAAGTCAGAAGGTTAGGAGGGAGAGCAATGTTATAGAAACTCACAGAGAAGTAAATATGAAGGAGAAGAGGGTGATCAACATATCAAAAATTGCACGTTAGCCAAGAAGGATGAGGATTGAGCAAAGGCAATGGACTTGACTATTAAGAGATCATTGGTAACCTTGCAAGCATTGATTTCAGTTGAATGATGAGATCATAAATCAGCCTGCAGAGAGTTTGGAAAAGAGAGAGAGGAAAAAGATACGAAGGCATCAATGATAGATGGTCTTCTCAAGAAGTTTTTCTATGGAATGTAAGAGATATTGGAGAATAGCTAGACAGGATGGATATATCAAGTAAAGGTTCTTTCAGAATGGGGGAGAAGTGGACACATTTTTGTATGGTAGGGAAGAAACCAGTAGACAAGGAGAGATTTAAGATAAGTGAGTATTGTGATAATAAAAGAGACATTCTTCAAGAGGAGACAGGATGGGATGAAATCATTTGTACATATAGGAGAGTTTGTCTTGTCAAAGAGATGGGTCACTTCATCTTATGAGACTGGGGTAAAGGAAGAGATAGTTTCTGTAGGCATCTGACTGATGTGGGATGAGAGGAGCCATGAAGAGAGTACTCTCGGGAAATGGCCTCAATCTAAAAAAATGGAATATGAGGCAAGATTCTCAATGGAGTGATTGGGGGAAGGGGTAGCTGGAAAATTAAAAAGAATCATGAAAATGTTGGAAAAAATCTGTGGTTACTGGAATAGTGAAATGATCAGGGAGGTATGAAGCTATTTTCTTGCCACAATGAGGACTCAGTTGAGGTTTTGTAACGTAACTTTGTAATGGATCCAGTCAGCGTTCTTTCCATGAATTACTCCAGCTTCAATCAAGTTCACAAAAATAGGCGTGAAGGCAGCAGATGAGAATTGTTCCAGACTGAGGCTTGCTAGGATAAGATCGGCAGTCTTTTTAAGGGACAACCAAGTGGTCAAGATAAGGAAGAGAGAAGCATATCTGTAGCCTGTACAAAGATGATATGGAAGATAGAAGTAAGGGTTAGAGGGTTTGGTGACAGTGATAAAATAGGGCAGGGTTGGGGGTGCAAGACAGAGGGTGAGATTGAATGACAACAGATTATGCTCAAACACATGATTTTGAGTTAACAAAATTATATTTCATTTGTATGACTTTGAGAAACATTTTATCCTGAATTTAAGATAGCAAGGTATTTATGTATAATTTGTTTTATTAATGCAAAAAATGAAATAAATGTATCAGGGGATCTGTAGGAACACTTGGAAATTTACATTGCTGGAATAAAAGAACCTGTTGAGACATCATTAGGAAAACCTGGGAATATAACAATGAAACAGTACAGATTCTGTATACAAGGGGCTCAATACACATAATCAAATAAATATATATTACAAATAAAATTAAAGATGGCTTCTCTGAATGCCTGAAAATGTAATATGAAGTACTAAGTTTAGGAAAGGGCAAGTTGTTCAATTAAGCACAGAAACAAAATTTTTAGAGTTATTAATACAGTTATTATCTACACAAAGATAATACTTCAATTCATGGGAGCTGATGGGAAAATCAAGTCAACAAACATTTATTAAATACTTATTATGCCAAGCACTGTGTTAAGCCCTAGGAAGATAAACAATTTTAAAAAAGGTAGACATTCTTTATCCCTAAGGATTTTAAATTCTAATAAGGGAAGATAACATAAACAGAAGTTGAAAATAATTGGTATAGGTAGGGGGGGCAGAATGTAGTTCTACAACATCTTGGACAGAAAGAAATGCAGGTACTCAAGAGTAGTGCCTGGGGAGGATTAAAAGGAATGAGCACAGCTGGTCTCGAGATGTTTCTTAACATGTCATGTCAGGGAGGAAACTAACCAGTCAGAGGATGGTCCCAAGGACCATTCTCATTCTAGGATGGGAGGGACATAGGAGTGGAGTGAAATGAATGGTGTGTGGAGAAAAAAGTTTACAGATTTAGGGAGAGAGCTCAAAGAGGAAGCAAGTAGTTCCTCTGTAAACAAGAAGAAGCCCAGGTGGATGGAAATGGATGATGATCCAGCAAGGTGTACTGAAAAAAAGGTAGTCATATTGGCATAATGAAAACCAAGAACAATCAATATCATTGAAGCTAAGGCATGAGGGGATAGTCAGTTATCAAAAGCTTTAATCAGTCAGTGAGAATGAGGCCTGAGATGATGACATTTACCATTTAATTGATAACTACCAGCCTTAGAGAAAGCAGTGATGGGTTCAAAAGTCAGATTTCAAGGAATTTTGAAAGCACTGAGCAATGTAGAAATGGATTTGGTGAATATAGATCATATGAATTTGGCAGTGAAACTGAGGAAAAATATAGCATGCAAGCTGGAGGGGATGGCATAGTAAATTGAGAATTGTTTTTAAGGGTGAGGTAGATATGAATATATTTGGGAACCTAGGCAACCAAGAGGGCATAGCATGGATAGGAAATTGAAAAGAGGTATATATAGAAGTTAAAAATAACAAGAGATAGGCTGAAAAAGGGGCCAGTTCCTAGAGGCAATAAAAAGGAGAGTGGTAGGATTGGGCTTGGCAAGGAGAAGCAACACTGAAGTAGAAGAGATGATCCTGAAGGCTTAGTAAGTCAATGAGCACATATTATTTGCCAGGCATTGAGCTAAATGCTGGTGATATAAAGAAAAATCAAACCAAGACCTCTGATCTCAAGCAGTTCACATTCTATTGAGGGAAAAACATGCAAAAAATTGTTCTTAAGCTTTATACAGGAAGATAAGGAAGATAATCTCAGAGGGAAGGTATGAGCATTGGGGATAGGCAGGGGTGGAACGAGTAGAAAGGTCTACTACAGAAGGTAGAATTTGAGCTAACTCATGAAGGAAGCCAGAGGGTATAGGTTCAGCAGATGATAATTATTTTCTCTTTAAAGAAGAGGTAAAGATATCTGTTAAGTGTGAGGAGAAATGAAAGAGATATCAGTGATTTGAGGATAGAAGAAAAGAGTTTTGAACCATCTCTGAGGGGAGTAAGATACATGGTCATTTGACAAATAATAAAAGTTCCAGTGCAGCAATGAGGGCCAAGATAATATTTGATAGCATGCATTTCTACGAGACTGAATACAAAAATTCTTAAGAAGTATGAGTAAATAACTCCAGAGAAGAGAATACACCAGGTTTGAAGAAAGTAGGACAGAGATGACAGAAGGACAAAGTGGTCAAGGGACTGGAATTTGGGTAGCAGGGTTCTCATTGCAAGGGAAATGAGTATATTTAGATAAGAGTTAAAAAAAGAAAGTCAGATTCAGATATTTCCAGAGCAGTCTCTTTTGAATGGATGTTGGTCAAAAAACGCGTTAAATTTTAAAAATCAGATACAGTTGACCCCTTGCTAAATTCTTGGAGGTGGGGGGGGGGACTATTTATAAAGATAGGTGAAACAATAGGCAGGGGAAATATGTCCGATGTTATTATTATGCCTCCAAAAAAACAAACTTATGCCCAGTGTGTCCAGAGCTATTTAGGGTCATGAACTGTAGGAATAAATACAATAAAATCCACTGCAGATCAAAGTTAGGATTAATATCAATATTAAATTTAAGCATGAAAACTTTGAATGATTGTGGATGAGAATATAGAGTAAATTTCATAACTGGATCAGCTTAGTGAAAAAAATGTAGATTATATTTAGAGCATAAACTGGTGAGTGTGAAGTGGTATATACCTAGGTTTCCTTAGGCATTTATTTCGCCTAAGAAAATCTGCAACTTGTTTCCTGCTAAGTTATCCCAGATTCTCAGTTTACTGACTGTTAAATTTTGTCATGTCAAACTTTGATTTGATGCATTATTTTAAAATTTTTCAGAAAGGAATTTTGGGAGAGTTCAGCTCAGTCATGGCCTGTACTCCATCCTCTTGGTTGCTACCACCTTATTTCTTAGTGAATACCAGATTTTCTTGATGATTACCACTTGGTAATACAGTTTGAAATCTGCTGCTCTTTGATACTTTTCCTTCACATTTTTTATTGATTCACTTGATATTCTTGATGTTTTATTCTTCTAGATGAATTTTGTATGTCTATAAAATGATTCTCAGGTAATTTTATTGGAATTGCATTGAATTAATAGATTAATTTAGGTAAAATTGTCATTTTCATAGTATTTCAGCCTGTCAGCAATTAGTTTTTCTCCAGTTGTTTAGATCTTTATTTGTTTGAGAAGTGTTTTGTAATTGTGTTCATATGAATTTGTCTTGGCATATCCATCATCTCTTATGAAGCAAAATGTTCCAAGTCTTTTGAAATAAGATAATCTAACACAATGCAATCAAAGATACTGATATATTTCTTTTTTTATAATAAATTTATTTACTTAACTTTTTACATTCATTTTCACAAAATTTTAGGTTCCAAATTTTCTCCCGATTTGTCCCCTCCCTCCACCCCTATACAATGAGCATTCTAATTTTCCCTGTCACCAATCTGCCCTCTCTTCTATAATCCCTCCCTTCGTTTGTGCCCATCTTCTCTTTTGCCCTTAGGGCCAGATAACTTTCTATACCCCAATACCTGTATTTCTTATTTCCTAGTAGTAAGAACAATACTCAACAGTTGTTCCTAAAACTTTGAGTTCCAATGTCTCCCCATCCCTCCCTCCCCACCCGTTCCCTTTGGGAAGGCAGGCAATTCAATATAGGCCATATCTGTTACTTTTGCAAATGACTTCAATAATAGTCGTATTGTGTAAGATTAACTGTATTTCCCTCCATCCTATCCTGCCCCCCATTGTTTCTATTCTCTCTTTTGATCCTATCTCTCCCCAAGAGTGTTGATTTCAAATTGTTCCCTCCTCCCATTGTCCTCCCTTCCATCATCCCTCCCACCCTGCTTATCCCCTTCTCCCCCACTTTCTTGTATTGTAAGATAGGTTTTCATACCAAAATGAGTGTGCATTTTATTCCTTCCTTTAGTCGAATGTGATGAGAGTAAATTTCTTGTTTTTCTCTCAGCTCCCCTCTTTTTCCCTCCACTAAAAAGTCTCCTGCCTGCCTCTTGAATGAGAGATAATTTGCCCCTTTCCATTTCTCCCTTTCTCCTCCCAATAATTTCTCTCTCACCACTTAACTTCATTTTTTAGAGATATAATCCCATCCTATTCAATTCACTCTCTGCTCTCTATTTCTGTGTGTGCATGCACGTGTGTGTGTGTGTGTGTGTGTATGTGTGTCTGTGTAATCCCACCAACTACTCAGATATTGAAAAGTTTCAAGAGTTACAAATATTGTCTTTCCATGTAGGAATGTGAACAGTTCAACTTTAGTAAGTCCCTTATGACTTCTCTTTGCTGTTCACCTTTTCGTGCTTCTTCTCATTCTTGTGTTTGAAAGTCAAATTTTCTTTTCAGCTCTGGTCTTTTCATCAAGAATGCTTGAAAGTCCTCTATTTCATTGAAAGACCATTTTTTCCCCTGAAGTATTATACTCAGTTTTGCTGGGTAGGTGATTCTTGGTTTGAGTCCTAGTTCCTTTGACTTCTGGAATATCTTATTCCATGCCCTTCGATCCCTTAATGTAGAAACTGCTAGATCTGGTGTTATCCTGATTGCATTTCCACAATACTGGAATTATTTCTTTCTAGCTGCTTGCAATATTTTCTCCTTGACCTGGGAATTCTGGAATTTGGCCACAATGTTCCTAGGAGTTTCTCTTTTTGGATCTCTTTCAGGCAGTGATTGGTGGATTCCTTGAATACTTATTTTCCCCTCTGGTTCTAGAATATCAGGGTAGTTTTCCTCGATAATTTAAGGTATTATGATATAATATTATATCTAGGCTCTTTTTTTGAACTTGGCTTTCAGGTAGTCCCATAATTTTTAAATTGTCTCTCCTGGATCTATTTTCCAGGTCAGTTGTTTTTCCAATGAGATATTTCACATTATCTTTGATTTTTTCATTCATTTGGTTTTGTTTTGTGATTTCTTGGTTTGTCCTAAAGTCATTAGCCTCCATCTGTTCCATTCTAATTTTGCAAGAACTATTTTCTTCAGTGAGCTTTTGAACTTCCTTTACTATTTGGCTAATTCTGCTTTTGAAAGCATTCTTCTCATTGGCTTTTTGTACCTCTCTTGCCAATTGAGTTAGCCTATTTTTCAAAGTGTTATTTTTCTTTAGCATTTTTTTGGGTTTCCTTTAGCAAGGTGTTGACCTGCTTTTCATGCTTTTCTTGCATCTCTCTTATTTCTCTTCCCAGTTTTTCCTCCACGTGTCTAACTTGATTTTCAAAATCCTTTTTGAGCTCTTCCATGGCCTGAGCCCATTGAATATTTGTTTTGGATATCTGGGATACAGAAGCCTTGACTTCTCTGTTTTTCCCTGATTGTAAGCATTGATCTTCCTCATCAGAAAGGAAGGTAGGAGATATCTGTTCACCAAGAAAGTAACCTTCTATGGTCTTATTTTTTTTCCCTTTCTGGGCATTTTCCCAGCCAGTTACTTGATTTCTGAGATTCCTTTCCACACCCACCTGGCCTCCAGATCAGCCCAGCTAGTCCTTGGGGTTTGAGATTCAAATGCTGCTTCCCAGTCTCAGGGCTTTCAGTAGGGGCAGGGCTGCTATTCAGTGTGAGATTAAGTTCAGCTGCTCAGGTGGGGGCAGGGTAGCCACCAGGGGCTCAGTTCCTTCAGGGGGTTTATGTGGAGACCTTCAATAATGGATCCAAGCTCTTGCCTGCTTTGGGAGCTCCTGTCTGCTGCTGCCTCTGCTGCTGCCTCCCAAGGGGGCCTGAGTTATGGAGACACCCCACTCCCTTCTTGGCCAGCCATAAAGACTCTCTCAATGACCTTGCACCTGTGGGTGGAAGGACCTTCATGGCCACTGGAGATTCTGTCCCTGAAGCCTGCTCGGATATGCTCCTCTTGGTGCCACGTGGCCAAGGCAGGGCTGGGCTCTGCTCCAGGTCTGGGGCATGACAGACCTTTGGTGATGTTTTTCAGGTCTCTCTGGAACAGAAATTTCCTCCACTCCATTGTTGTGTGGCTTCTGCTACTCCAGAATTTGTTGGGAGTTCTTTTTTACAGGTGTTTTATGGGCTGTGGGTTTGGAGCTAGCATATGTGAATCTTTCTACTCCACAATCTTGGCTCCTCTACCAATATATTTCTTGATCTGATGTTAGTATTGTGGCTCCACTCACAATATATAAAAATAGTTTTTTGAGCAGTCATCAAGAGCCTCACCTGGCATTTCATCTGACCATCACCTTTATTCCTCTCTGAGTTTGGGCAAGTACGTTCCATTCATTTCTACCCTACCTGTGGATATAGCCTGTGTTCCCTATATATGATTAATACCTCTTACTGTGTCTTTTTGTAAATGAAAAAAAAATGCTCAGACCCCTTTCAATTTACCTCTCCCAGCTTCTGTAATCGCCTATGTTTATAGATGATGTGACCAGGGCCAGGGTATAAAAATTACCTTTTGAATTAAAGTAATTCAAACAAAACAATATAAACACTTGGGAAGGAAGAATAAAAACGGTGGCCACTAGTCTTCACCATACTTCACAGGGAAATCCACAATTACTTGTTACCATTCTTCCCTTTTAACATTTAACAAAACAATCCTGAATTCTGAGAGTTGCCATTAGACAAAGTTGGCTCTGAATGGGAGCCCAAGGGCCATCAAATCCAATAACTCATTAGAATGACGAGGAAACAAGACCAGAGAGGTTACATGACCTTCTCATATCGGTAGAAATATAGAATGGGAACTCAGATCTTTGGAATTGGGGCAATATTCTTTGTAATACACCTGGGTGACAGCAGAATATCTTGCTGTTCAGTTATTTCAATCATGTCCAACTCTGTGAACCCATTTAGGGTTTTCTTGGCAAAGATACATGAGTAGTTTACCATTTCCTTCTCTAGCTCATTTTAAAGATGAAATACTGAGGCAAATGGAATGAAGTGCTTTGCCAAGGGTCTCATAGTTAATAAGTGACTGATCTGAACTCATGAAGATGAGTGTTCCTTACTCTAGGCCTGGCACTCTGTCGTCTGTGCCACCTAACTGTCCTAATTATCTTATTACAGAAGTCTTTATCACCTTCATATTAATAAAGGAATGTTTGAGAACAGAAAACAAAATCGAACTAAGGTTGGTTACAACTTATAACCCAAGAAAAATCATGCATTTGATTTTCTTTAGAAGATAGTTGGAAAATGCTAAATGTGGAATTTTAAAGTCATTTCACACATGTAATCAGCTACCTAATTTGAAAAGATAATGATTTACAAGCCACCTGCCTACTGGCAGATGCTTAAGTATACACATGTGAATGTAATAAAGAAACAAATCTGAACACTTCAATCACCCACTAATGTTGAATTTACTATTCTTCTGAAGAATACCTACTGTTCAGTGAAATGAGATACTGATTTCTTTTAAGAATTACTTTGAACCTATGGGAACTTTTTTGGTAGTCAACTGCCAAGACAACCCTATGGTGGCTCTTTTCAGTGAAAGAAGAATCATTTGGTAAATATGGGGCTGTAGACAAGTCTGTAATATTGAAAAATGGGGTGATAAATGTAAAATACTGAATAATTTACAAAATATCAAGACAATAAAAGATACTGTGTGCTAAATTGAAGGCGAGTGATTGGCAGAAATAAATTAAACCTGTTCAGAACAAGGATTCTCTTTACCATATGTGTGAAATGATTTTAAATGGCATTTAAAAATGCCTTTTACACAATTATTAAGAGTGAATTAACACCTTATGCTCACTCAACCAACTCTCATTTTCAGTGGAAAGTTGACTGACTATTGCTTTCTCTGGGATTTAATTAGAATTGTTCCATAGACAAACTGACCTACTACTAAAATTCTGGCATGCTGTTTTAAGCAAGACTTACATGACAGTCCATGACTCTCCTCAACCAACCACAAGACAGTTTCTTTATAGTCTCTTTTACTTTCATTCAATTTGTGCCTTTAATTCACTGATTCAAAGGAGCCATTGATTGGAAATCATGGACCCCTAGTTTGTGTCTTTGACTTAGACTTTGTCTATAACTCAAAGAGATATTTTTACCTTGTGATATTTCTGACAACTCTGACCCCCCTGAAGCAGCTTCTTAGTCTGAAGATATAAAAGGTCCCAACCAGATGTATTTGGTGTCTGTCCTATGCAATGGGTATCCAATGACATATGAATTGCCTTACCCATGCACATTTACGGAAAGAGATGAGGGGCATGGGATATATCTAGAGGAGCTAAGTGCCATTGTATCCTTGTTGCATATTCTATGTTAAGGCAAACTAGACCTCTTTTAGGCAGCAAGGTGGCACAATGGATAGAGTTCTGGACCTGGAGTCAGGAAGACTCATCTCCATGAGTTGAAATCTGACCTCAGACACTTATCAGATCTGTGACCCTGGGCAAGTCATCTAACCCTGTTTGCCTCTGTTCTGCATCTATAAAATGTGCTGGAAAAGAAATGGCAAACCACGTTAGTATTTTTCCCAAGAAAAATTGATGTGGGGTCATGGAGTGTTGGACATGACTGAAATTAATGAACAACAGTAATAACAAAATCCTCCTTTATTGTTAAACATTCGGTGAATTACAACTGTCTTATTTTGACCTAATGTTGAATGTGAACTAAGAAGTATTACAGTTGTGCCTGGTTGATTATTGTCCTTAATCCTTGAAGGGGACCAAAATGATATCATTATGTTTGGATCAAGATACGGTACATCCAACTGTGACCAGTGCAACCTCAGAAAACTCTACTCGTTGGTCAAGACAAATAGTCAATATGAACATTTGGAGTGGAAATGTCTCTAAATTTGCGCATATCACATTTCTTTTGAACTACTGCAATTCTGTTTTGCTTGGGGAGCAAAGCACCTTCACTGAAGCAGGCATGACATGCTGGGTGGTCCTGTGCCAATAATATCTTCTGTGATACACAATAAATTCCAAACCTCCTCAGAATTTCTCAGAATTCCTGAGAATGTCCACGTATCACTTCTGACCTGCATGTGAGCACTTGCCTTGTATTAGGTTTTTGTAAAATAGTCTTTTAGGTAAACATAAATTTGGCATTCAAACAACTTGGCAAGTCCATTGGAGTTGTGCTCTCTGCAGTAGCATTTGAATGATTGGCATTTTAGCTCAAGAAAGTCCCTCAGTGTCCAGTACCTCATCTTGCCAGTTTATCTTCAGAATCTTCCTAAGATAATCCAAATGGAAATAATTCAGTTTCCAGAAATGATGCTGGCATAGTGTCCAACTTTCACAGGCATACAACTATGAGGTCAGCACAATGGCTTTGTAGATCTGCAGTTTGGTGGGCAGCCTAAGACCTTTTCTCTTGCACTTTCCTTTGAAGTCCTTCAAACACTGAGGTAGCTCTGGCAATGTGTGTATCATTCTCATCGTCTATGCATACTTTTTTGGAAATTATATTATCAAGGTGAGTAAACTTATCCACAGCATTCAAAATTTCTCCATTTGCTATAACTTATGGTTTCACATATAGATAGTACAGTGCTGACTGGCAGAAAACCCAGTTAATTGTTAGGCCAAACTTAGCAAAAACGGTTGAGAATTGATCCATAGTCTGTTACATCTCAGTGTCAGATGTTGTATTGAGTACACAAACATCTGTGAAAAAAAAATCTTGCATCCACTTTGCTTCCATTTTAGTCTTGGCTTGTATCCTTATCATGGTCAATATTTTGCCTTCAGTTCTGTAGCTAAGCTTGATGCTTTTAAAGTCCTAATTGAAAACTTCCAACAGCATTGCTGAAAACATCATGATAAAAAGCACAGAAGCATGCTCCAACCCTACTTCACTCTATCGGTGACTGGGAAAGCACAAGAGCGTTGTCTATTATCCAGAGCCCTACCAGCATGTAGTCAGGAAACTGATATACAATACAGATGAAATTCTCTGGGCTTCTAAATTTTGCTATTATCTTCCTCAAACTGTCATGGCAAAGTTCTTGATCAGATAAGCAAGTATTGTATACAGACTTCTGTTCTGCTCCTGGTATTTCTTCGGGAGTTACTGGGAGCAAACACCATATCTACCCTTCCTCAGCCCTTTCTGAAACCACAGTGGCCTTTGGGTAAGTGAAGGATAAACCTATTTAGGAGATCTCCAGCAAGAATCTTGTTAGTAATGACTAAGAGAGATATCTCTCTGTGTTTGTCACAGGGCAATCTATTTCCTTTTCGTTTATAGAAATGGATAATGGAGACATCCTTGAAATGGTGAGGGATAATTTCTTCTTGCTATATAATCTAGGTATTTCAGTCAGCTTTTGTATGAGCAGTAGACACCCTGTCTTACAAGTCTCTGCTCTAATAGAGTCAGCACCAGGCACTTTGCCACATGAGAAGATCCTAATGACATACAAATCCTCTTCTTCAGTTAGAAGTTTGGCTAGAGAGTGACTGACTTCAATCTGAGATATATGGTCAATGACTTTAGCATTGGTTGATGATGATCTTTTGAGAACACCATGTAAGTGGCCATCCCATCTCTCTAGAATTACATCCTTATCACTAATTAATAGGGTTCCATCAGTGCTGATTAGCTGAAGTTCATCAAAGGTTTTTGGAACAATAACAACCTTCAGGACATCATAAAAGTGCTTTTGATTGTTGCTATCTACATAAAACTGAATTTCATCTGCCTTCTTACTGAACCAAGACTCCGACATCTCTCTAAACTTCACTTGCACTTGATATTTGATGTGGTTAAATGCTGTCTTAGAGATGGATGAACTATCCTGCTGGTAAACTTTTTGAAATTCTCATATTTTGTTTAGCAACTTCTGAATTTCTCCATCATTTTTGGTCAAACCAGTCTTTATGTTCGTGTATGTTCTGGCCCAAATCTCTGAAAGCTAGTTACTCCTTTTCTATTCCATTGTTGCCAACCATTTTGGCTCATCTTTCCCTTCAAGTTTGCAATGAATTGTTCTCATTCAGAGAAGTACTCTAACCTGTTAACATCAGGTCTTCTGATAGTCTTGTCTTGGAGCTGTAGTTTTTGTTGAATGTGAATCTTTAGCTTGGAAAGGATAAGTCTATGACTGTTTTAGTATTCTGCACCACATATCACTTTTGTAATCTACACCCTGTCTCTTCTCCTTACAATGACATAATCTCTTAAATGTCCACGTTTGTTCTGAAGGTCTATCCACAATGCATTTCATTGCATTTAAGTTAATGGAAAACAATATTAGTGATGAGAAGGTCATGAGATGCACATATCTTCAGAAGTAATTGACTGTTGCTATTGCTGTTTCTAACTTCATATCTCCCAAGGACTCCCTGTTATGTCTGATAAACTGTGTATACTCTGGTGTTAAAGTCATACATCTTTATGAGCTTGTCCTCTTTCAGCACTTTGAAGATGAAAGTCTCATGGTCTTCATAAAATTTTTTCTTTGACTTCTTCAGAATTTGTCATGATGGAAACATATACACTGATGATGGAGGCATGACACTTTCCTGTGTCAGTATCATCATCGGCCTGTCATTCACTTTTCAGTAAGATGGCTTTCATTTGCCAGCTTTGTTTCACTCAGGGCTGCTATTTGGATGTGATATCTGCTGAGTTCTCTTGCAACAAGAGCTAGCTGTTTATCTTTCAATTCAACTGCATTTCTTGCCCACAATGCATACATGTATTCCATGTACCAACAATGGTACATGGTACACCCAACAATGGGTGAATGTACCAATCTTCTCAAAAGCTTTTATGCTTTTTTGTGTTTTTACTGCACAGTAGGATCCCTACCTGCCTCTAAGCAAGCCTGGGTTAGGTTAAGTGAAGTATACAATTTTTAAAGGGTATTTTTCTAGCACTCCTTCACTCCAGGAGGTGAGCAGAATGGTCCTTAAGAAAGGTTACTCAGACACCCAGAGAGCTGTCAAATCTCAATGTTGCTTTACTCCAGTGAGAAATTGGCCCTATGGCCTTGCCTGCTTGTGTGCAGGGTTGTGACTACAGCTTCCAGTGTGTCTATACCTACTGTTTCGCCACTTACCCACCTCCACAATACTTAAAGGCAGGTGAAAATTTGATTCATATATAAATTGGATTAAAGTGAGACAAGGTTGCACCAAGTCATAGACCTTACTCTGTCTTCTTGAGTCATCTGGGTCCAGCTGTAAGACAAAAGTCAAGATGACTGGTGATGACTTGAGATGGAGTGTATGCCCTTGATGTCTTTTATGTCTAACCCATTCCTAAGCCTGCTTCTACAGCCTTCATTGCCCATTGAAATAAATTGTCCTACAATTGTGTCTATGTTTCTGATACTAATACATTGTGAATACGAGGCTGCTATAATTTAAAATTTTATGGGAAGCACAGTCAATGCAATGAAAATGATTCATTTATATAGAACTAAGTTGAACCTGAAGATGCTTTTGCATTTAACATCAATATTAGTTTCTGCTAGCAGAAGCTGTACAATAGGAGATAGTGTATTTATTCCTAAGGGTGTGAAGTACTACATCTTCCAGTCTTAGAAAATGATCATTTACTGAAAATGGTCGTCCTTTAGAATGCAAACCTCTTGAGGGCAGTAATTATTTAATTTTTTCTTTATATTTCCAGGGATTAGCATATATATTAAACACTTAAATGCCTTCTTCATTGCTTGGAGAAGGTCAATGCTATTTTTCTGCTATAAACTATTCGCATATAAAATATGAATGAGTGGTCTCATTGGTACAGGTTTTCCTTCAGTGATGCAAACCATATTCCTTCTGTGCTTTCACATCTCATAACATTATTGTCCATAGTTCTTGATAAGTCCTCTAATAGAAGATCTACTCATTATACTGAAAAATTTATTCTTTTGTCTTGAATATTTTGTGACTACCAGTGTAACACTTCAGCTCTCCATTTATTATCCTTCATCTCACTAAAGTACTAGCTCATGCATTCTTTTACTACCACAGACCTTCAATAATGTTTTTAATATCACTTTGTCAGCATAAATCTTCCCTGATAATATGTCACAAAAATAGCATGTACCATGTAGGTTTTCATTCCTTTTGTCTCCCCTGCAATTTTGATTTTTTTGAGGTTATGATATTGCATGAAACCATCTCCATCAGCATAAAGTTGCAACTAGAGCATACTAGTATTAAAAAGTCATCTACATTGTAGGCAGTTTATGAGCCATATGTACACAGATGAAAGCAGAATGGCCTATTGGATAGATAGATGGTTCCAGGATCTAGATTCATTTCCTGCCTCTAACACTTACTAGCTGTGTGACTAACTCTGAACAAATTTCTTCATCTCTTATCACCTCCAGACAAGTCTCTAAGACTAAAAATTGCAAAAAAATTTTCATTTTTGATTAGTAGAAGATTTCTTTTACATTGAATCATATAGCAAGTTCCCTGTCATTGGAAGCCTCAAAGAAAAGGATAGATTATCACTTGGCAGCAATATATTAAAAGTGATTAAATACTAAAGAAATGTCAGCAAAAAGAAAATTAGCTTAACACAACACAGAATTAATCTTAGTCATTGATCAAACATATTTCACTGTTTTATTTTGATCATGGCTAGAGATATAGTCATGTGACCAAAGGTAAACACTTCAATAACAAGACATATAAGGTCTAGATGCTAAGAATCTGTAAGTTGAATGAATCTCACTTTGCTGACAAAGATCTACTTATTTAATACATAGCTTCATGGAATTTTAGAGCAAAAATAATCTTAGAACTGACCTGGTTCATTCTTTTGCCATTATAGAAAACTGAATTATCCAGTCACCCAGCTAGTTAGTGGAAGTTCTGGGGCTAGAACTCAGTTGAAGGCTCTTTATGCTATTAAATCCTGCCTCATCTACATAAGAAAATGATTCTTACTCATCCCTTGGTGCATTTAAATATCATTTCTAAGTACAAGGAATTGAGAACACTTATGAAATCATTTCATTTGTCTTTTATTTTAAAACCCTTATCATAGAAATTAGATTACTTCCAGAAATGTGCATTATTCCTTCTAAGTGAAAATATTATGACTGAATAAGCTATATTGATTGAACTAAATCTTATAAAAACTCATTAATTGATGAAGAAATATCAGATATTTAAATATGAATAAATTATTATGCTACCAAACACCCCTCCCCCCACTGTAATGACCAAATAAAATAACTGGGAGGGTTGCCTTGAATATAAATAATAATGTAAACATTTATCCAATGCAGATAAGCAGTCGTTAAATCAACTGCATGTGTCTGACACTTTCAAAGGATTTAGTTTGTTAGATAACTGTACTCGCTCTACTGAACTGTGGAAATGTTTGTTAGTGTGATTTTATGTATATACAAACAGTTGAAGGTTTCAAATTATGGTGCCACCAAAGTCTTTAGCAGGTTTGTTTACCATCTCACGTCTGTAGAAAACTACATTTTTATAGCATTGAATTGCGCTTGGAACTATGAATCAATGAACCAAAAAATAAAAACAAAACAAACCCTCCTAAAACAAACAAACAAAAAGAACCCTGAGCAATATTTTTATAGAAGAGAAATGTTCGGTAAGCTGCAATCTTCCACCACTAAAATGAGATACTGAGATAATGTTTATTTTTGTCCATGGTGGACCAAACAGCTGGTTAGATTGTCCTACTCATTACTAACTTAGGGTTTCCACCTGTTCCTTCAAGAAAGAATCCCCATAAATATGTTTTTACTATTCATGAATAGCAAGATGTAGTTTAATCAAAATGGTGGTATTGAGCATGAATAGCCTAATCATATTAAGTTGTGCTATTTAATAAGGGTGACCTTTAAAGATGATACCTCTTTTGAGTCTAATTCAGTTCTCTCTCCTGCCTAGTAAAATTGAAGTTAATTGACAAAAATGAAACATTGTTTTATTACATAATTAATGACACTTAAAATTTTGAAACTATGAATCATAATGTCTTAAAGTATACACAGGTAAAATTTGGAATGTATTTTAATTTGTCTCAGACTATTAAATTTTCTTGTCATATCTTTGCTCTGTCAGAATTAACCTTTAAATTGACAGTTCCTTTAATAATAATATGGCAATTTTTCTGTATCGCAATAGTAGGATGATTGGAAGAACCAAATAGATTAATTTGGAACTTTGTGATCAGAATAGTCAGTGTATATGGCAATGTGAAGACAAGATACTCTGAAATTACCTGATGTTGGTATCTGTTCTAAATTTATAGTTTTGGCCAATTTATAGCTCAAATTCTTTTCAGAATTGATCTATAGTTGGTCATCTAAAAGTAATTTTGTTTTTATTTTAAAAATGAGTTTTTCAATAAATCTGAAGAATGATACATGTATGTATTGTCTCCACTTCTAGATAATTTTTATGAATGCTCTGAAAGAAAAAGGGAAAAGAAAGAAAGAAGGAAAGAAAGAAAAAAGAGGTAGCAGAGAAAGGAAGGAATTGAGGGAGGGAGAGAGGAAGTCATCCTATGGTCAAATGCCTATTAATTGTTTTGTCTTTTTTCTGAACATGGCTAGGCTAGTCCTCAGGTGAAATTCATATAATGTGATGTGCTAGATTTTGTACTCTAATGACATAGTCAAGGTACTGCCATGCTTCAGAGGACTGTTGTGAAGAAATTTTTTTCCATATTCCAATTATGAGAAAAATTCATATATCACAAACCAGTCACCATTTTTAGAATGGAAGAATATAATTCTAGCTGTTCTGATATCAGCAAGCAAAGAGAAAATGCAACATTGTTCATAAAGTCATACCCTTGCCCAAGAATCTATTGTCTATTGTCTATTGTATTGTCTGTTGTCTACTGTATTGAAAATTACTTCATGGGGCCTTCAAGCCTCTGCATCAATCTAATTTCTTATTCTCCTCTGAATGGTGAACATGTCCCTTAACATGTCATTCACTTATTCCTTTTCAAAGAGCATTTTAAACACCAGGCATACCTTTTTCTTATCATCCTATAACTTAGTGATAACACTTGAAAGCTAAGCACTTGCCAATATTCATTCAATTTCAAACTTTACCACGATAGTTCCTAGTTTTGCTCTGGTGCTTCTCATATTATTTTATTACTCAGAATCTTTTGTCCACTCACATCCCACTATATAGTGGCCAAATGTTCCTTCATGTGCTCATAATTCCATTTTACCAAATAAAAATCTTGTATAAATGTGACAGGAGAGTCACACAGCCCAAGATTTTCATCTAAATAATATAGAAATACTCCCTCAAAAGGAATACAGTTTGAAAAAAAAAAGGTTCGGTTATTGACAATTTATCTTAATAACCACAGCATGTCACTATAGAAATAACTCTTAACTTAGAAATATCTGTGCTCAAAAGCGTATGTGAAGCACATTTCAAGTTTGGTATGGAGTTTTACAATTCATCATGTTAATTTGGGTTTAAAATTTTGCAAAATATTTTTTGAGACTCCCTGTATGGATTTCAATTGTGTACATATCCTTTTTGACCTCTGACCTATTTAATTAACTGAGAAAGTTGTGTTTTTAGAAAGATGACAATTCATTTAAAATGTTCTAATAATTATTTGAAAGAAATTTTACCACCTGGTGGTGTTTTTAGCTACTAACCTGATTTTATTGAACAGGCAGGAACACAAGAGGGTTCATTATTTTCAAAATAGTAATAGCATTCTACTGAGAAATATTTTTGGCTCTATCATTCTCAGGCAGTTAAAAAAATAAAATTCTCCCTTTCCCCCCGTTCCCCCACCAGCTTCGCCGTTCTTCTTGCTCTGTAACTGTCTAGGAGAAGATGCAAGAATTCTCTACCTGGAACTTACTTCTCCTCTTCAGGGTATAAGCTTAAACGCCTAACATTTTGTGCTCTTATATTCAGTTTCTTATAGGTGGAAAGGAATCTTAACTGATTTTTAGCATGAGTAGCTCATTTCCTGTGAAGTAAGAGACAGATTTGGCAGAAGGTCCTGGCAAGAGATCTTGCTTCCTTCTTACCCTAATAGTTTACTGATATTCAACCCTTCAATGTCCTTTTCTGACATCCAAGAACAAGAATAGTAAAAGAATGCCAAGAACTACTGATCTCCATACCAACTCTCATGTACATAATTTTTGAGATTAATATGTGCATTATGGAAATAATAGATAAGGGAAGCAAAAAAGAAGAGAAGGGCTTTCATAAATGATCTTTCACCGTAAGCCACTTTATCATCACACAGTTAACTGTAAATAAGCAATATCCCACTGTTCTTTGAGTAGAATTTTTCTAGCAGTTTCCCATATTAGGGTTTTTTCCTTGAGGCCTACTTCAAAATTATGTAAGATTTCTTGAAAAGTATTAGTTGAGAAAATAATCAGTTAATAAATATTAAATGCTTTTTATGTGCTAGTAACTCTGCCGAGTGTTGGGAACATAAAGACCAAAGCACTTGTTATTTTATCTTTAAGGTATTGTCATTTCATATGGCATGATTTGATCCTCATACATATCTGCCTTGATGGTTTAGATCCGCTTGGAGTTGTCTCTTTTAAATTTGTTTTGCATTATTTTCAGTTTAGCAAGCATTTTTTTCCTTGTCTTTTCAATTCCTCTCCATCTGAAAATGAAAACATTAGTAACAGGTATGTTTAGTCAAATAGAACTAAATCTCACATGATACATGTTCAAAAATGTATGTCTCTTTCTGAATATTGAGTCCATCACTTCTTTTTTGGGTAACATTTTTCTTCTGGAATAGTGGTTGGTCATCACAGTGGTTGGAGTTCTTTCAAAAATATCTGTTTTTAAAATGTTGTGGTTATTGTGTCTAAAGCAATGTTGTCAAACAAATAGAAATGGGGGCCAATAATCCGCAAACAGTGATCCTTGCTAATTTTAAAATGTGTGTGTAAGGTAGTTTTGTTTGCTTTTTGAGATACTAGTTTTAAGGATCTATGGCCATAAGCAATCTACAAATTTCCAGGATCATAGCATGTAAAAAATCTCACTTTGCTTGTGCATCATTAGATCATGATGCATAATATAAACATTTGAGTTTAAGTTGTAAACAGCCCACTGGACATGCTCTATGCTAAGTCATCATAACAATTCTGAAGTTAATGTAAACTTATAAGCTGAGCCTTGGCAAGATGCCTTCTTTTTATGCTCTGCTATAAATCAAATGAGCATTGGTAAGTAAGTGGGGATTTGTAGAATGTGTGTGCTTGTCTTGTTTGGCCCCCACTGAGACTTAGGGGGATGTTGTAGGAGTTTCTGGTCCCATTATCATTGACACCTGTGAGAAGAGGAATTGGGGATGCTGTAGGAGTTGGTGCTCCCATTATTGGTGGCTCTTGGGAAGAATAAAATAAATTAATCCCTTATCATGTCTCTGCTGTGTGAACCTGTAAGAGGCTGGGGCCACACGTTCTTGTCTTGCCAAATGTAATAATTATCTATATTTTATTGTACTTTATTTATTTTGTTAAATATTTCCCAATTACATTTTAATCTGGTTCAGGCCATATTTAGGAGTTCTATACATCATACCCAAGGTTACATGTTGATACCTTTGATTTAAACTCTTTTCCTTGTTGTACTAATTTCACTTTATTTCAGGTTGTAAAACTCTTCCCAAACTTCTCTGAAACTGTCCCCTTTATCATTTTTATAGCACTATAACATTTCTTTACTTTCATAGATCATAATTTGTTCAGCCATTCTCCAATTGATGGACACCCCCTTAATTTCTAGGTCTTTTCCACTATAAAAAAGAACTGCTATAAACAGTTCTATACATGTGGGGCAATTAACTTTTCATTTTATTTCCTTGGGGTACAGGCTTCATAATGGCATCACTGGATATCTGCTAAGAGTTCAAAGGACAGTAGTTTTTCAGACACTTCAGTTGCTCATTTTTAAGGTAAAAAGCTGTAGTATATTGGAAAGATATGAAATAGTAACTGTTATATAATGTGAGGGATAATACAATTTATCTGATCATAGAAAAGCGTTGAGAACTTAATTGCTAACTTTAAGCTCAAGTGGTGGTATTTGCAGAGATGGCTCAGAGTCTGAAACCAGTACCTACAGGAGAAAGAGGTCAAAGGATAGATTTCTGAAATCAAATTTGTGATTGGTATTGAGGAATAAGTCCTTGTGAGAAGGGAACATCTTGGAAGAAGAGAATTTCAGAAATCACCTAGAAGATTGACTAGTCTGACCGAGACATCTTTCCAAGCAGAGTTAGTTCGGTCTATCTGCGTTTGTCCCTTATTTTTGAAGAAAACCATAACATCAGAGAAATGATGATGTCACTTGCAATTGACTTTGTTTTGAGTGAGAGACAGCTGTGCAAGGCCACCAGCCTCACTTTCTCCACCTGAGTCATCTGGATTCAGTGACCAGATATTCATCAGGATGACTGGAGACAGCCCAGGATACAAGGGGAGACCTTGGCCTATTCAGGTACCCACTTACAGTGAGGTAATGCCATTCAATGAATAGGCCTCTTTAAGAAGTATGGCTTTAAGAAGAAAGGCTCCCTTAATGAGCAAAAGAGAGAAAAAAATAAATAAATGGAACTGAGAGGGAAAGAGCAACAGTTACAAAACAACAGGGATCAACTCAGCTTCAAATTGGAAACATGAAGATTTCTAGATCATGTGAATAATGATGGAGGATTAGATATTTTCCCTTATTAAATTTTTTTTTAAATAGAATTATACAGCAGATATAAAATGATTCAAGTTGAACTATACAGGCCAAGAGAGCACTTAATACTCATTCTTCTTCAACAATCTAATAGGGAGCACATACCCACTAATAGGTCTAAGTTTTGGGATCCGCTTAGTAATTTCCCTTTTGCTTTAGAGATTCTGAAAATACATACCTACTTTTCCCTCCTCTAACTCATTGAAAACAAACATCAGATATTTATTCTGCCTAGCCATGTGAGAAGAAGGAGGGGAATCAGAAGGGGAAATTTGTTTTTATTTTACATGGGGTGACTGTACATTGGCAAGTCTCAAAGCTGAAAGCACATTTCCCAGGACATCCAACCCAACTCAGCAGCTGCATTTTCAGAGGCAGGACTCCATGACCTCACTGAAGAAAATAAAGATTAAGAATTTCCACTCTGATACCCAGTAATAAAATCCCCTCTTCCCTCTTAGTCCCTAAGTCATCTACTAGGGCTGAGATGAGGTCCCTCAGCTGCAACACTTTCCCACCTTCACTGAAAAGAGCAAGGGTGGAGGGCCTGAACTCCATGCCTCAGCAATAGGGAATTTCCATCCTATCATGTCCCTTAAATCCAAATGACCCAGGCTAGCACTGGGACTCTTGGATCTGATGCCTGCGATCTTATGGAGGAGTATTTCTCATCTTTGTAATTAATTAAAGCTTGTACCTCTTTCAATACAATTTGGCAAACTTCTGACATATAAAATCTTGGGAAAGGCTATGTGTTACTGGGGGTTTGTGAGAGCAAAGGGGCAGAGGAAAGAATGCAAAAATTTCTCCATAATCATTTGAAAATAATAAGAAAGTAAAATTTATATAGGACTGTAAGGCTCAAATTATATCAATAGAAATGGATGAAGAAAAGCATTTACTAAATATTCATTGTATTCTATATTGCAATTTGCTTTACATATGTTAGTTGATATAAAACTGAACTAGATGCTAGTATTTTCATGTTACAGATGAAGAAACTGAGACACATAGATTAAATGCCTTGCTCAGGGTCACACAGCTAGTAAATATCTGAGTTAGGATTTGAGTTCATTTTCTACTTTATGAAAAGGAGTGGGTTGAATTATATAACTTTTAATATCCCCTTAACTCTATGATATTTAAGATTCCTCTGTTCTAAATCTATGATCTGTTGATTCTGAACCAAGAGCAGGTATTATCATCCATATCTGATGAGAACAACTTTGCAATGAACTCAAAAGAAAAACAAACAGTAAGTTTATGAAGGTCATTTAATGGATCCATCAAGATCATGAATAGTGGTCTTCTAATACATATCTTCCAATGATTTTAAGCATCCTATTTTTTTCCATAATGAGATGAGTGTGACTCAGATCTTTTAGAGTCTTTAGTCATTATATTTCATACAGAGATCCTAATGCAATTAATCTCTCATTTTGGATAGTTTTGTGTTAATCTCTAATTAAGCACCATTTGTCTTTGCACAAAATAAATGCAACATATTGTTTATTCTTGACAAGCATACAATTTGTAAACAGGAAACTACGAGTATGAGAGTGTCTTGAATGAATCTTATTTAGTCTCAGGGCTTTGAAGATGGTGGGAAGCAGTGTATTTCCTTCATCATTCTGATTCACTATCACCCCACAAAGGGACTATGGAGCATAACATTTTCATTTCCATATGTACCCATTTAACTTTGATGCCCCATAATCTTAACCAAATTACTAAGACTCATGGTCTTTAACTATAACATTACCAACAGTAGCTTCAACAACAATTACATCCCTCTATAAACTCCTTACCTTTCTAGGTCTGAACTGTCACAATTGGTGAGTGAGTTACTAAAAATGCATCTAACCCTCTATGATTGGTCAGACTTGTGCCATTTTTCATAACCCATCCAGTCATTGACCAGGAAAGCAGGACTTAACCTGGCATCTCGGCACTGTTTTGCCACCTCACACATATATCCCTTTACCTTTCTACCTACTTTCCATCTTTCATTCTGGGTACAGAATTCAAATCAAGACTGCCATTACTGCTTAAAAAAGAAGGTGGGATGGATTTGAACTGATTCAGCAAGATGATGTGGCGAAGAGAGGAGGGAGTAGTTTGTTTGATAGTGATAGTCAGGAAAAGCGCTGAGAGCTGGAGGGATCAGTGAGAGTAAAGAATGGTGTTAGGGGTTGTTTGGAAGAGGAATAAACGAAATGACAGCAGATTTGGACTTGAAGAGAAAACTCTGTGTGCAATGGCAAGAAAAAGAGCATGGGCATTCTCTGTGTGTAGTTACTGAAAGACAGAGAGGGTAAATCAAGAGAAATGAATAAGTTAAGGAACTAGAAGGTTATAGTTTTTGAGGGAGTATCAATCAATATACATGTTGAAGTCACCTAGTAGGAGGGCAGGAGTTGCAAAGAGAAGAAGAATAAAAGTTAGGCACTGAATTTACAGAGAAAAGAAAGAAGGTCTTTAATATCTCTTAGAAGAAAGTTCTAGAAGATGGCAGAGTAGAGGCAGAGACTTGTTAAGGTTTGCCCCCCAAACCCAGCCTAATACCAGTAAAAATGACTCTAAACAAATTCTGGAGCTGCAGAGCCCAAAGAATGATGAATTGAAGCAAATTTCCAGCCCAATAGTGAACTGAAATGTTGATAGTAAGCATTTATCATGCCATGCTGGGAACAGAGCACAGTCCACAGTGGGCCACAATGGCACAGGCAGGACATGAGGAGACCCAAGGATCTCTGACTCTCTGGCACTTACGGTGGTTTCAAGACTTCACACCCCCAGAATACCAAGGACAAATTGAAACTGGAAACAACAACCTTCACACCCCCAAAATACCAAGGACAAATTGAAACTGGAAACAACAGTGAAAGCTGTTTGATAGAGTAGAGTGGTCTAGCCCCAGCCCCAGGTAAGGGGAGGGGGTGGAGCAGCCCCTGACAACCTACAGCAGCAGCAGGGGCAGTGGCAGTGCCTATTTCTGGAGCTCTAGGCCCACAGATTGTGGAGGTATTGAGCAGCTGAGAGTACACCCCTACCCCCACTGGAAGCAGAGAACTACCTTGACAAAGAACTCAAATGTCAAGCAAATGGGAAATTAGCAAAAACCAGAAAAAGAAGCAAACTATAAAATCTTACTTTGGTGACAAAGAAGACCAAAATAAGCTCCTATATCCAAAACCACTAGAAAAAATATGAATTGGCCTCAAGCCATGGAAGAGCTCAGAAAGTATTTTGAAAATCAAGTAAGAGAAGAAGAGCAAAAATTGGAAAGAGAAATGAGAGTGATGCAAGAAAATCCTGAAAAACTGAGTCAATTGCTTGCTAAAAGGGACTCCAAAAATGCTACAGAAAGTAACACCTTAAAAAATAGACTAGCCCAAATGGCAAAAAGAGATCCATAAAGCCAGTGAGGACAAGAATGCCTTAAAAAGCAGAATTAGTCAGATGGAAAAGGAGGTACAATAAAGCTCATTGAAGTAAATAATTTCTTAAATATTAGAATGGCGGTAACGGCAGCTAATGACTTTATGAAAAATCAAGAAAGTATAAAACAAAATCAAAAGAATGAAAAAAATAGCAGACAACATGAAATATCTCATTGGAAAAACAACTGACCTAGAAAGTATATCCAGGAGAGACAATTTAAAAATTATTGGGCTATCTGAAAGCCAAGATGAAAAAAAAGCCTAAACATCATCTTCCAAGAAATTATCAAGAAAAACTGCCCTGATATTCCAGAACCAGAGGGTAAAATAGATATTGAAAAATCTACTGATAGCCTCCTGAAAGAGATCCTAACAGGAAAACTCCTAGGAATATTGTAGCCAAATTCCACAGCCCCCAGGTGAAGGAGAAAATATTGCAAGTAGCCAGAAAGAAACAATTCTAGTATTGTGGAAACACAATCAGGATAACACAAAATCTATCAGCTCTACATTAAGGGATATGAGGGCTTGGAATATGGTACTTCAGAGGTCAAAGGAGCTAGGATTAAAACTAAGAATCACACAGCAAATCTGAGTATAATACTTCAGGGGAAAAAAAATGAATGTTCAATGAAATAGAGAACTTCCAAGCATTGTTGTTGAAAAGACCAGAGCTGAATAGAAAATTTGACTTTCAAATGCAAGAATCAAGAGAAACATGAAAAGGTAAACATGAAAAAAAGCTTTAAGGAATTCATTAACGTTGAACTGTTTACATTCCTCCGTGGAATGATGTTATTTGTAACTCATGAGATCTTTTTCAGTATTAGGGTAGTTAGAGGGAAATATATATATATATATATATATATATATATATATATATATATATATATATATATATATATATATATATACACACACACACACACACACACACACACATATATATGTAGGTGTGTAGGAGTATGTATGTATGTGTATATTATATATGTGTAGATATGTATATGTACATGTGTGTTTGTATATGTGTATATATGTGAATATATACACATATAATACATGTATAGACAGAGGGCACATGGTGAGTTGAATATGAAGGAAGAATACCTAAAAAAAGTAAAATTTACTGTTAAATGGAATGTTCTAGGAGTAAAGAAAGGGATAGGTAGAATGTAGCAAATCATCTCACATAGAAGAGGGAAGAAAGAGCTTCTATAATGGAGAGGAAAAGGAGGGAGATGAAAGGAAATAATTGAATCTTACTATATAGGATTTAGCTTAAGAGGGAATAATACACACTCAATTGGATATGGGGATCTATTTTACCCTACAGGAAGGCAAGGAGGAAGGAGATAGGAGAGGGAAGATAGAAGGGACAGCAAATTGGGGAAAGGGATAATCAGAAGCAAACACTATTTTGGGAGAACAGGTCAAGGGAGAGAATGGAATAAATGAAGGGCAGGATTGGACAGAGGGAAATGTGGTTAGTCTTTTACAACATAAATGTTATGGAAGTGCTATGCATTATTACACATGTATGACCTGTATTGAATTGCTTCTTTTCTCAATGAGGCTGAGTGGGGAGGGAGGAAAAGAATATGGAACTCAAAGCTTTAAGAATGAATGTTAAAAATTGTTTTAGCATGCAATTGAAAATTAAGCTATACAGGCAATGGAGTATAGAAATCTATTTTGCCCTACAGGAAAATAGAGGGGAAGGGGGATGGAAGAATGGTGAATAATAGAAGAGAGGACAGACTGGAGGAAGAGGTGGATGGGGTGCATGCTGTGCTGGGGTGGGGCATGGGGAGACATGGAGAGAAAATTTTGAATTCAAATTCTTATGGAAGTGAATGTTAAGAACTGAAAAATAAATAAATTACATATAAAAAAAAACAAAAAACAAAAACCTCTGTAAGGTGAGTGCTTTACCACATGGCCACGGCTGGGCTGTGCTCTGCTCTGAGCCCGGTGTTATAGACCTTTCCTGTTGACCTTCCAGGCTATCTTGGACTGGAAATCTCTTTCATTTTGTGGCTTCTGCTGCTCTAGAAGTTGTTTAAATTTTTACATTTATTTTATCGGCTATAGCAGGGAAAAGCTGCAGCAGGTTCGTCTTTCTACTCCATTATCTTCTTACTCTCTTATAGGGTAATTATACAGATGAAATGAGGAAATGTATGTGAAGCACTTTATCACATACATTCATTATATAAATATCAGTTTTTTACATAAATTCCTTTTACATAAATAAATTCTATAAATACTAAATGTCATAGGCACTTCTTATAGCCTGCCATTTTCCTGAGTGAAATATATTGGATTATTGTTCCAGAGGTTTTGGGAAGAGTTTGTCATCCTCCAAACTCCTGAAATATGCCCTAAAAATAACATTTTTTTCTTTGGGCACCCTTGACCAAGAGTATGTCTGGGAAGATAACTCTGAACTCCTGCATGTGGAACCTCTTTCCTATTTGTATAAGTGACTTCTCTTGTTGGTGATATGCCATTCCTGGAATAGTTTCTGATACTCTGTTTCCCTGACTACAAGTGGAATGCCTTTTCCTTACTAGCTTGGTATCTATCTAAATCTAAATGTCTGAATCTATTTGAACATGATGGCTTATAATCACCAGCAGTAATTCCGTTTTTTCCCTAATCTTTTCTCTCCTTAGCATATTTATTTCAAATGCATTCTCATACATCATCAGATTCTAAACTATTCACACATAGTCCATATGTTCAATCTAATTTCTGTTTGATTCAAAAACATAAAATCAGATTTTAACTAGCTATTAAAATTATTCACAATTCCTTTAAAATAAAACAACTATTTATTTATTGAATATTTACAAATAAAAATATTTGTAATATTTATTAACAAATAAATTATTTGTCAAATAATTTACAAATATTTATTGAATTATTCATATAGGATTGATTTTATTTCAGTATTGCAGTTACTATCAGCTTATTTGCATTTCTTTTGATTGATCTATTGCCAAGATCCTACTGGATCACATCAGACCCAACCCAATCTCAGGCTGAATGTCTGGAGTGATATTGATGACTCCAGAATGAAATTGGGGACTGAGTCTGTGCTATGTGGGAAAACTAGAAACCTTGCAGTTACTTAATGCTATTTAATCAAAAGGATATCAATGCCTCCAGTGCTATGTATAGTTTCTGCAAGGTTCTCTTTAAGCATGCTAACTGGGACTGTTCTTGCTTATTCTCTTCCTTTTTCTTCCCCCTGCCCCCAAATTGCCATAGCTCTGGTAATTTCTACCACAAAATTTAGCCCTTAGTCTTATTCAGGTTTTATTTTATTCTCTGCATGGTTCATGCATGATTCATTGACTTCCTTACCCTACTAGATGCCAAGCAAAAGGACTATAGTTCATACTCCTTTTAGCATGCATGTGGACGATATCGGGAGCCTGAATTACATATCAATATGACAATATTGTTGTTATCTATCCATATTGGTTATTGTTTGGTTGCATGTATATGTATGGTTTTATTTTAACTTGGAGGAGAGTAGCAATGCCATTGTTTCCATCTCACACCTCAAACCTTGCTAGACCCCAGGGAACAATGTCATTATTTTTTATGGCATTATTTATATCTCAAATTGGCCTATCCCTTATGGGGCAACAATATAATGGAATTGGGGTTAGAAATAGATTTAGGAATTTGAGTTAGAAACAGAAATAGGGTAAGAAATGGAATTAATTTTAAATTTTATGTTTATATATCTATTTTGCATTAGCAATGTTCCCCTAGTTGTGTACATATTCTGACTCTTATTTCCTAAGAATCCTTTATCTCTTGTATTTGATTTTGTGGCTCAGTTCACTGAAAGTGATGATAGAATGATGGAATACTTAAAATCATCCATAGTATTTGGAAAGGTCTCAATGGAAGTTGGCAATCCCTCTATAACCAGAAACTCAGTTGTACTAATGCAGTTCAAAATACAGAAACTAGTTCACAGAAAAATCAGAGAATTATAGTGTTGGATGGGGCAAACTAGAAATCATCTAGTATAATCCAAAACAAAAGTATAAATCCCATCTACCACACTCCCCTATAATGGCCATCTACCTTCTTTTTGATGATGTTGAGGAATTTTAAAACAATCAACAAGGTTCACAAAGGATAGCCTTATTACCCTGCTATTCTATAATTTTCCACAACTTACCCTAGTTCTGTCTTCTGGGATCTATTTTCAAAATGACAATCTTTAAAATATTTAAAGACTAAACATTGACCCCATGTTGTATTTTTTTTTCCAGGTTAAGTGTCCCCTTCAATTAACAAAAAACTAATGTAACATGAACATGTGACATCCTTCACTGTCCTGATGTATTGCTCAGGCAATATTCACAGCACTGAGGATGGCTATGAATACGTTGACATACTTCTGAATAGCAAAGTATAAAGACTCTTCATATAGGAGGCAGAAGAAAAACATTTATTCAGACACCAGAATACCAAATGCCAACACCAGAAAGTTAAACCTCTCATGATAGCCAAGAAGTCGATACACATTACCATTGCTGGGGCAGAGGCTTCCCAAGCCTCCCCTACTCTGCCCCCTTCTCACATGCAAACACACAAGGGCCTTGCTGTTCCTGCGGGTCTGTGTCCTCTCTCCTCTGCCCTGACCACTCTCACTCTCTTCCTCCTGGTTCTGCTCCACTCTTCCTGTTCTTCCCATTCAGCAAGCTCTTCCCACCACATATGACTTAGGCTTCCAGGTAATTTAAGCAGGTCACATGGGACTATTAATGAATGACAAAGATCTTCCCATTTAAATTGCTATTACACCTGATTGTCCTGTCTCCATTTTCTCTTTAACATCATGGACCTTCCTAAAATGTGGTATCTAGGACTGAACACAATTCTTTAGAAATAATATGTCTAAGAAAGATTATTATAGAATAATACTACCTCCTTATTTCTTGATGCTATGCCTCTCAAGGCAACATAAGACTGAATTAACTTTTTGAATTGACTTTTGTTGACTTGTGGTTAAAATTCATCCTATTAGGTCTTGACTTTCTCAGCTTCCCACCAGTTTTGTCTTACCTGATGAAAATGCTATCCACATTTTTACAAGTGATCAATATCAGTCAGAAGAGCTTAGAATAAGGATCCCTAGGTCATTCTTCCAAGTTGATATCAAAATGCTATTGACCATTCTTTAAATTCTACTATTTAACCACCTCTGAATCCATTTAATTGTACCAAAATCTAGTCCAAAACTCCCCATTTCTTTATCAGCCAATTTAAGTGCATTTTTGAAGTCAAGGTGCATACCTCAGAGAAAATTCTATATTCAGAAGAAATGACCAACTTGGGTTGAGGAACAGAGATATAGGGAATATAGTTAGAGGGAGAAGTTCCTTATTATTGTTGGCCAGAAAAGTTGGGTAGTTTTAGTTCTTAATGCCAATATCCAAGAAGGAATTCCCATCTGCAGGAAGGATTTAAATATCTGACCAGGGTTGACATACATAACTTCATGCTTCTGATCTCCTCATAGGAACACAGAGTACTCTTGGGAAGAAGAAGTAGACTCAGGCTAGAGCATCAGAGAGTGTGAGTGAAGTCATGGGCTCAGTATTCTTGTAAGACATTGCCATTCTGTAATGTCTTTCCTCAGATGACTATATCTTATATATATGTGTGTATTTTCTTTTTTTTTATTCTTAATCTAAAGTTATGACTGATCTCTCTCTACAGATATATTGCACTGTGATACTTACCCCTTTTCTTTGTGTTTGGTATCTGGTAGCTATGACATCAGAATTTCGTTATTGAGATCATCTCATGTTCTTAAGTCAGTCTCTTAAGACCTTAGGGTTCTACTTATTGACTCTCTAAATAAAATAAAATTTCCTTAAATGTACTGTTTTTTTCTTGGTAGCCTCTCAACTTTCCAATATGAACTCAGAGCTATGGCTTCCTCCTGCCATTGCCATTACATCAATTTATTTATGGATGATTAGATGAAAACTTATCATACGGTAAAAACCTTGTAAGCAGATTTCACAAATCATAACAGCAAATTTTTGCCAATATTGCTTAATTACAATAGGCTTGAGGCTGGACATCATAGTGATTTTTTGACTTGCATCCTTCATAAAATAATACCCTTGCACAAATCTTGATTGAAATTGAATTAATTTTGAAGAAGCAGGCAAGTAAGTACCTCTCTCTTTAATGCACACAGATTCACAGACACACACACGCACACACACACACACTCCTATGATCTGCAGTAGCTTTTACACCTTAGAATATTTTTTCAGATCAGTTTCTGATGACAGGGACTTAGTCAGTTTTTGAACCACCACTACTTTATTTCTTTCCCTAGTCACGTTCAACTTTTTATCCTTCTGTGACAGGTGGCACATGCTGAGATTATCTGACAGGTTCTGACCTCCTTCATAAATGCAGAAATAAATAAAAACTATTTATTAAAGACTTTAGCTTTGGGGTATTACCTGTTATTTCTTAGTCCACCCATATTTTACGCAACACATTTTCTCTGCTCTTGGTCTTGGACCAATAGTGCTTGAAATGTTTTTTTTTTTTAATGCAATTTTTGATTCCTGTGAATTGCCATTGACTTTCCTGATTTTATCCCTGAGAGTTTGTGCTGATTCTTTGTATGGCTACTTAAATGCCTTTACCATTTTTTGAGTCTTTGAGGGATTCCAATTTGCTTTTCAGATTTCTATCAAGTTCTTCATTTATCCTATGTGTTCTTACATGTTTCTAGCTATGTTAGCATTAATTCTTGCCAGCGTTTTACTAGAAGGGTGAGTAATAGCTAGTTTTATTTTCTATTTAATAAAAAAGGGATAGATATGGATAAATTCAAGAAATTTGTAGAGGATTCAGATAGAGATAAGACAGTCCATAATTTCAAGGTCATTGTTTTTGACCATTAGCATGATCTGGTTTCTTGAAACTGAAATATGTTGAAAATCTACGGAAGGGAGCTAGGTGAAAGATGGCAGAAAAGTAGGATCTAGAGTCAAAAATACCTGTGTTCAAAATGACTGTCATTTAGAAGCCTTGAAGAAGTCACTTAACCTTAGTCTGCCTCATCTGTAAAATGGGAACAACAACAGTACTTACTATAATGAGAATTATATCTGCATGTAAATAAGAATAGTACCCCCAGGGTTACAATAGTTACCTCCCAGGGCTGTTATGAGGAGAAAATTAGATAGTATCTGTAAATTGCCTTGCAAATCTTCAAGTACTATATAAATAAATATTAGTTATTTTTATTTTTGTCAGTCCAGAGGACATTCAGTTCCTTGCCAACTTAAAAAATTTAAACCTCTTCTCAGTTGTCTGGCATCATGAGAACCCCTTGATTGTTGGCAAGATTCAACCCAAACCTGCTTCATGTTTTGGTGTCTCTGAAAAAAATTTATAGATATAAATTTCATGAATAAACATATATATGCATATAGACACATATGAATACTCAGAGCACATAGATATGGTTCTATCACACAGATGCACACATACATGTCAGACTATATGCACAATGCTACACATAGGTCCTATAGACACATATGTCCCCATTTTATGGGTAAACACATGTATACATATAAATATATATAGTAGACCTACATGCAATTATATATAAATATTGGTATATAGAGAAATATGCATATGTAAAATATTTCTTCTTTGAAATTATATTTTTAAGTATATTTGAAATAAAAAGTAATAGGTCACATCCATTTGGTATTTCAATAGTCTTTGTTTTAAATATCCAGAAAACACTGAGCATAATGCATTTCAATCTAGACCTATATACAAAGTAAAACATTGGAAAATAATTAAATCCTGAACACTAGCGCAAATCAATTAAGTGTACAGTTATAATTCTTTATGTAACCTCTGTCCCAAGGTCCATTGGTATGGGATTCTCTCCTTATTAGTGGAGATACAGTCCCTGCTTCACATGAGAACTTTCTTTTTTCTTCAAGAAATTTTCTAATCTAGAAGTCTCCTTATTAGGACAGAGTGCTGATCTATTGAACTTCAGGACATACAAACTTGGGGTCATTCGTAAGGCAAGCTCGACCTCCCCAAATAGTATTATCCAAGAAATCTCTTCTTTATCTACAACCTAATATTTTATCTTAATGCTTCTTAGGGGATAATTCTCTCTCCTCTAATCAGGAATTTGGTGGCCAGAAACATTGTGTATGTGCTCTTGGGCTGCCTGGTTACACATATGACTACTTCTGCCATTTGCTTCTACAAGATATCCTTCAGTACATTTGCTTCTTCCTTCCCTTTGATTGAAAAGAACTTACTTTCTGGAACTTTGCTCTCAGATTAAATGAAAGCACATGTCTCCCTCTGCAAAGAACATCACCAAAGATGAAAAAAGATCTGGTAACTGGCTAAAGTCTGGTAAGAAGATGGGGGACAGTGATTGTTTAGGTCAATAATATGTCTTCTTAACCTGATAACCATCTTGGAGTCTGTTCTGGCCATTGAAAACCAATTTGGAGTCACCTGTGCCCTCTAAGAAGAACCTCCAATGGGCACTATTACTGTCCATCAGCAGACTTTTTTCTGATTCTGAAGGCATTCCGAATCTTGACAAATTAGATTTTGTAAACTCTTCAGATCAAAGCTGGCTCCCTCCTGATCACAGCCCTCTCTGTATCCTCCTACCCTCTTTAAATACAGTTTTAGTTCATGTGTATGCTGATCTTCCTTTTCTGCCTTTTTCAGTTTGGGTCATTTTATGTCTCCATATGTCTTAGTATTCCTCATCTTTGTTCTTAAATGCATTCTAGAGTATCATTACTGAAAAAAACACAGGGTTTTCCATGTAAACTATTATTACCAAAGTTTTGACAACATGTTTACACAACAAACAATAGGACAAAATACTTATGACTCTTCTCTGAATGGTTTGAGCCAAAATGTAATTTAATCCATATGTTTCTCACAAATGGTTCATCAATTATTGATTAGGCTTAATGAATATGCTAATCAGCAGAACTCAAGTGGCTTCCTTAGCCCTTCTGTGCTTTCTAAACCCTCATAAATTTTTGAAGTGGTGTTGGATGGAAATAGAATCTGGGATTGTGCCAAGATGCCATAATGCAGACCACATATGGAGTTCAAGGGCTGACGTTTGTCCTTCCAGGATAGTATCAAAGATGTTCTTTGTCTGACACTTGTTCCCAAATTTAAATTAAGCTGTTCATTTCTCCCTAGTGTACTAAGAAAGATAATACTATTTTACTGTAAGGCACAATTTTTAAAAATTATTTTAATTTTCCAACTAAAATATTAAGGAAGATCAAATACAGATAATTATGCCTTTAGCTATGTATATATGGATAAGTGGACAGTTAGATGGTGCTGTGAATGGAGTACTAGACCCAGAGTCAGAAAGCCCTGAATTCAAATCTTACCTCAGACACAACATACCACCCAAGGCAAATAACTTAAACTGTTTGACTTGGTGTTCCCAACTAAAACAGAGATAATGACAGCCTCTACCTCCTAAGTTGTTGTAAGAATCAAATTTGTAAAGTGCTTAAATTATGTCATATAGTAGGTATTATATAAGTGCTTTTTCCATCTTATGTGCTCAAGGGAAGAGTACACCCCCCTTTTAGGGTGGTAGAGTTTTTCAAGATTTTTTTTCTTGCTGTATCATCTTAGTAAATACTTTTATTAAAAGCTAATTGAAGCTACTGGCTGATAATCAATTAGAATTATAATAGTAAAGGCTCCTGAACTACAGCTTTGGAAACCAATTCCTCAGGGTTACTTGGAACAGAGAAGTATCTGTACCATCCAGGGATCTCTGTGAATGAGATCATTTGAGGGTATGGCTCCAGAGTGACTGCCTCAGAGATATGGTTTTCAGTGAATTTAAGCACATACAAAGAACATGATGAGATATGTTATTACTGGAATTTGGGATATGGAAATAAAAATTAAAGCAAACAAAACAAAATGAATATATACAATGAGTTCAGGATTTGTAATCAGAGGACATGAGTTTGATTTCTAACTTTGCCACTTACTATCTGCATAACCTTGGGCTACACACTTAACCCTGCTTGGTTTCTCTTTATCTGTTAAATGTTGTGTACTAGATAGCCTCTTAGAAACCTTCTGACTCTAAACCCTTGATCTTATGTTCATAAACTCTAGCAGATTATTCTAATATAGATCCCATATAATGAGTGGATCTTAGTGTTATTAACTTTCCCTGGGCCACACAGCTAGGGAGTCAGAGGCAAGAATTACTATGAGTCTTTCCAGCCCCAAATCCTGGACAGTATCCAGCTACCTGGCTGTCTCTTGCCATTCAAGATACCACTTGATATAATAAGGAACTGTAAATGAACCCATTATCTGTTTATGAAATAATTTGGATGCTAATACACCACATCCCACTTTAGTATTAAAGTTCTTCCATAAAAATAGCTCATTAGGTGTGAATAATAATTTCTACTTGCATAGGTTGTTTCATTTGAGGATTGTAGCATTCAGATTAATTAGAAACACCTGTATGGGCTTAGATAGATATTGTGGTAACTAGAGAGATTTCAGAATTGGAGGGGCAGGGAGCAAAAGAACTGGGACTGAAATATGAATTCTGACATCTTGTGTGATATGGTATTGGATTATACATAGCTATCAGTATTGAGAATCTTACCAAATGTTTGCCATTATTTTAATGTTCCTAAATGCTAAGTGATTTAAATAACATTGGTCTTCAGAGGAAAAATACTCTAACTACTGCATGTAACTATATAATCTAGTAGCAGTAACTTAAGAGTGAAGGTGTTGAGAGATTGGGCTAGATGAGCCAAGAATTCTCCCCTACCCCTGTCCCTGCACCTCATTTTATTGAATATGCTCTCTGGCTTCATACTTGTACAACAAAAGCAGTTCCACCATTCTGTCAGCTTGAGGGGTTAGGGTGTCATTTTCCAATACCATTCACTCAAATTGTATTCCAAATGTGTTTCTTCTACATGTAGATACTCAGTGGGTAGTGGTCCAATTTATCCCCTAACATCAATTAACTTTTACAATGAAATGTTTACCTTGAAGATTATAAAACAAAAAATTTCTGCCACTACTATGCTGAGAATCATCTGTTTGTCTCTGAGCATAGTGAAATTATCTTAATACTCTTTCTACATAGTATCGGTCCCTGCAAGTTCATATCTAAATGTGATACTGATTCTGGATGAATCCTTGTCTCAGGTACTTCTGGACTGGGTATCAAAGGTTGTTCCGCTCTCCATGGGCAAGTAAAAATGAGCTGGCTGCAAACCTCAGCATAATCTTGACTCTTGGACTCTTAGACTATTGGGCTCCACAATAGCTTACTCTTACCAGCTTATTCTTGCTACTTTCTAAAACTCATACGGTCATTGAATCGCACTTCTTTCATCTAAAATAAAAGAACAAAGCCTGAGTTAAAAGAAAGGCCCACATTCCAAAGGTTATGTTGTTTTTATAAAAGGAGAAGGCCAATATCTCAACTCTTATAGCATTGTACCTTTCCAGACATTGCCATTTTCCACTCCTTATTATAACAAAGGAAGAAGCCTGAGTCCAACTGAAGCCTTTTTAAAATACCCTCCAATTCTCTTTCCACAGCAATAGCTAATCAGGAGACTCCTTTTCATAACATTGTTCCAGAATGTCTATCCCTGTTCCAAAATCTCCATAAGACATTTCTCTTATATGTTATCACAACTCTTCTGGAAATACACTTACCAGTATCTTCCATCTTTTGAACTGCAACACCTAAGCCCTCTGACACCAGATCCAGGGCTCATTTGCTTAAAACATACTTCTTTCTTAAGTTCCTTGATGCCAAAATATTATAATTTTAGCCAACTGTGATTAAAAATTCATATACATATATATATGTATACATATGTGTATGTATGATTTTTTCTAAAATCTAATAAGCTTTAAAAAAATCAATATTTTTCAAAATCTAGATCTAAACATATTTTATTCTGAATACATTTGTCATGCCAAAGCTGCAGTCATTAATATGTAAATGTATGAGGCAATATGGAAGACTATATCCACTTAAATTAGAGGGAGACCATGATGATATCTTGACAATATCAGTTATACTTACAATAGTAATTCTGTTATTCATCTATATAATTAAAATAATAGCAATGGTAATATAATAGTAACAATAATGGCTAGCTATTGTACATTGCTTCATTGCCTCCAAAGTGCTTTATGTAAATTGTTTCATTTGATCCTTTTAACCACCCTGTTAAGTAGATGTTATTATTAGCCTTATTTTACATATTATGAATCTGAGACTAATATAGGTTAGGTGACTTGCTTAGCATCACACAGCTAGTAAATGTCTGAGGCCAGGTTTGAGATCAGTACTTGAATCTATCTCCAGCACCACTTAGCTGCCAAAACAATTCACATAAAACAAAAACAATGCCATCATTTGATAGACAAACTGTGTGATCATTTACTTAATTTTCACTTTCAGTTTAGATAATTTGTCAGTGTATAGGCCTAACCTTGACTAAATCATGTTACTTTTAAAAAATTCTTCATTGTATTTAATTAGAACTACTATTCATCCTCTTCAAGTGGTTGTCATACCCCAAGTAACAAATCTTTTTATTCTGAAAAGCTCTTTATCCTTATGCTTGAACCCTCTATATATTAGTGCTTGGAAGAAAGAGATCCCTCAATGGCAAAAGAGTAGAATGTGAAGCTATTAGTTGCAAAGAGCCTATGATGCAAGACTGGTCTTTTCTTGTTAGGAGTTTAATGCCTTTGAACTCCAGAGACGTTTATATCAGAATGAGCGCTGGGATTTTATGGCAGCCTTTCCAGGTCAAGATGATAAAATGCCAATTGTTTTTCTGGAGGTGGTTGCTTTTGCTTAAAGATATTTTCACTTTCAAAAGCCTTAATTCTGCCACCTTGGAAAAATCAAAATTTATCACAAAACCATAAATAATCATAGAAAAATAATAGAAGCCTAATTTCCATCTAACCTTTCTTTTTAATGATTAATGGATGTTATTTATGTAAACTGTTTCTACAATACAGCATGAAATGAAATTTAAATTGCAAATTTTACAGTGGTGTATTTTAGCTGGTGACCCTGTCCCCAATCACAAATAAAAGAATACCAATTACATTTGTAATAAGTATGCTAATGAAGTTCTTCTTTTAAAGTTGCACCAAGACATTGCCATGTTACATAAACAAAAAGGAAAGAAGAGAAAAAAAGCAAAAAGAGAAACCCAGTTTTCCCACTAATGATAAACTAGAAAGCCAAAATGGAATTTTTTTTTTTTAAAAGAAGTTGTAGTGTTTTCCAACTGATGGAAGGTATCACAATTAGATACCATCTGTGTTGTGATTTTTATCTCTCAATGGCTGGTGCCCAGTATCACCTGAGTCATCTGAATGTCTGTGATATATAATGCAATTAGTGAAAATTAATTTATTAGGAAAATAACCAACTTAAAGATGGCCAGGGACCTAGTCCACACAAGCATAGTGGTCTATAACTGGGCAAGGGTCATCAGTACCTGAATTTGAGATTAGAAAATGAGTTTAGGGGGGTGGAGCCAAGATGGCGGAGTAGAAAGACTCACATATGCTAGCTCCGAACCCACAGCCCATATATTTCCTGCAAGAAGAACTCCCTACAAATTCTGAAGCACTGCAAGGCACGCAGAAACACAGTGGAAAAAATTTCCGTTCCAGAGAGCCCTGGAGAGCCGTCCCCAGGGGTCCGTTGCGCCCCAGGAAGCGGAGTCCACCCCTGAGCTGCCCTGGCCACGTGGCCGCAGAGGAGCAGATCCAAGAAGGCTTCAGGGATGGAATCTCTGGCAGCTGGAAAGGTCCCTCCACCCACAGACACTACAGGTCAGTGAGAGAGACGTCTGGGCTGGCCGATAAGGGAGCGGGGTGTCTCCGTGACTCGGGCCCCCTTGGGAGGAAGTGGCAGAGGGAGTGGCAGAGGCAGCGGCAGAGGTGGCAGTGGTGGCCTGGGACTCCCCGAGGAGCAGGCAGAAGTTCAGGGCCATTACCAAAGGTCTCTGCATGAACCCCCTGAGGGAACTGAGCCTGGGAGGTGGCCCTGCCCCCACCCGAGCACCAGATCTTAAGCTCACATTGAATAGCAGCCCCATCTGCTGCTGAAAGCCCATTTGAATCTCAGACCCCAAGCACTAGCTGGGCAGATCTAGGTGGGGGTGGAGAGGAATCTCAGAAATCAAGTAACTGGCTGGGAAAATGCCCAGAAAAAGGAAGCAAAATAAGACCATAGAGAGCTACTTTGATGGTGTACAGATGTTCCTGCCTTTCAATTCTGATGATGAGGAACTATTCTTACCATCAGGGAAAGACGTGGAGGTCAGGGCCTCTGTATCCCAGACATCTGAGGTGGATGTCTGGTGGGCTCAGGCCATGGAAGAGCTCAAAAAGGATTTTGAAAATCAAGTTAGACAGGTGGAGGAAAAACTGGGAAGAGAAATGAGAGAGATGCAAGAAAAGCATGAAAAATGGGTCAATACCTTGCTAAAGGAGACTCAAAAAAATGCTGAAAAAAATAACACCTTGAAAAATAGGCTAACTCAATTGGTAAAAGAGGTTCAAAAAGCCAATGAGGAGAAGAATGCTTTCAAAAGCAGAATTAGCCAAATGGAAAAAAGAGGTTCAAAAGCTCACTGAAGATAATAGTTCTCTGAAAATTAGAATGGAACAGATGGAGTCTAATGACTTTCTGAGAAACCAAGAAATCACAAAACAAAACCAAAAGAATGAAAAAATGGAAGAGAATGTGAAATATCTCATTGGAAAAACAACTGACCTGGAAAATAGATCTAGGAAAGATAATTTAAAAATTATGGGACTACCTGAAAGTCATGATTGAAAAAAGAGCCTAGACATCATCTTCCATGAAATTATCAATGAAAACTGCCCTGATATTCTAGAACCAGAGCGCAAAATAAGTATTGAAAGAATCCATCGATCACCACCTGAAAGAGACCCAAAAAGAGAAACTCCTAGGAACATTGCAGCCAAATTCCAGAATTCCCAGGTCAAGGACAAAATATTGTAAGCAGCTAGAAAGAAACAATTCCAGTATTGTGGAAATACAATCAGGATAACTCAAGATCTAGCAGCTTCTACATTAAGTGATCAAAGGGCATGGAATAGGATATTCCAGAAGTCAAGGAACTAGGACTAAAACCAAGAATCACCTACCCAGCAAAACTGAGTATAATACTTCAGGGGAAAATATGGTCTTTCAATGAAACAGAGGACTTTCAAGCATTCTTGATGAAAAGACCAGAGCTGAAAAGAAAATTTGACTTTCAAACCCAAGAATGAGAAGAAGCATGAAAAGGTAAACAGCAAAGAGAAGTCTTAAGGGACTTACCAAAGTTGAACTGTTTACATTCCTACATGGAAAAACAATATTTATAACTCTTAAAATTTTTCAGTATCTGGGTAGTTGGTGGGACCACACACACACATACACACACACACACACACACACATACACACATGCATGCACATACAGAGACAGAGCACAGAGTGAATTGAATATGATGGGACCATATCTTAAAAGAAATTAAGGTAAATGGTGAGAGAGAAAGGTAGGGGGAGGAAAGAGGGTGAAATGGAATGGGGTAAATTATATCTCATTCAAGAGGCAAGCAGGAGACTTTTTAGTGGAGGGAAAAAGAGGAGAGCTCAGAAAAAAAACATGAAGTTTACCCTCATCACATTCAACTAAAGGAAGGAATAAAATGCACACTCATTTTGGTATGAAAACCTATCTTACAATACTGGAAAGTGGGGGAGGAAATAAGCAGGGTGGGGGGGATGATGGAAGGGAGGGCAATGGGAGGAGGGAGCAATTTGAATTCAACACTCTTGGGGAGGGACAGGATGAAAAGACAGAATAGAAACAATAGGGGGCAGGATAAGATGGAGGGAAATACAGTTAGTCTTACACAACACGATTATTATCGAAGTCATTTGCAAAAGTAACAGATATGGCCTATATTGAATTGCCTGCCTTCCCAAAGGGAATGGGTGGGGAGGGAAGGATGGGGAGAATTTGGAACTCAAAGTTTTAGGAACAGCTGTTTAGTATTGCTCTTGCTACTAGGAAATAAGAAATACAGGTAATGGGGAATAGAAAGTCATCTGGCCCTACAGGACAAAAGAGAAGATGGGGGCAAGAGAAGGGAGGGATGATAGAAGAGAGGGAAGATTGGTGATAGGGAAAATTAGATTGCTCAGTGTATTGGGGTGGGGAGAGGGGAGAAAAGAGGAGAAAATTTGGAACCCAAAATTTTGTGAAAATGAAAGTAAAAAGTTAAATAAATAAATTTTTATTAAAAAAAAAGAAAATGAGTTTAATTATTTGAATACCAAAAAGGAGTCTAAATGCATCATGGTACATTAGAAAATATGTTAGATTTGAAGTCACACACACTAGGGTCAAAATTGATATTTATCATTTACTATTTTTTTTTTTACTTTTGGCATTTTCTTTCACTTTTTAGGACTTCAGTTACCACATCTATCAAATAGAGTGGCACTATATTCATCTCTGCATTCCTTTGTGGCTACAATTTTATTATCCTGTGACTCTATGAAAAGGAAGTTTATTATTGAATTGAAAAGTAAATAGACTTAGAAATGTTGCTTACAAAGAACACAGGATAGGCATAAAGTTAAGCTGCACTTTTGTTAAGTATTGATATGATTTCTATTGTTTTTACTAAAATCAGTCACACATAAATTGACATGCATCAAATACCATAAGCAGGATCTCCTGAAAGCATGTTTTAGATAGTGTAACAGATTTTCCCTTCAGAGTAAGGATCCTCAAAGGGTTGAAAAATTTTCAAAACGATTGTTAAGTGATTGAATATAAATCCATATTTTAATGGATTTAACTAATTAAGTTCATCAGTTTTGGCAGAAAATTTATTTTGGCTGTAGTAACTCTTTAAGAACATCTTCCAAATCAGAAAGGGATAGTGATCTACCTTGATGCAGGTAATGACCACACTTGTGAAATCATAGATGATTGAAGAATTGAGATATAAACATTAATGAGATTAAATTAAAATCAACATGGTGAAATAGCAAGGACCCTGACATACACAGGAGGGCCTGGTGTACAGGTTCTTAGATCTACTTTTCTGAAAGGAAAGCAACTTTTGAGGTGTCAACAGTGTACTTTAATCAAGCACACTTAGTTCAGGGGAAAAAGTCAGCAACCTGAACTTCAGAGAAAATACAGAGAAGTAGAAACCAATAGACAGAGCTTCCAGCTATCTGACCATAAGCAATATATATATCACAGATCAACAGACAGATTCAACTGTCTTACCATACATACATAGTTACCAGAGAGACAAGTACCAACATCTGGATTTTCAAAGCAAGGAAGCTCCTTAGCAGCTACTCAGAGACTCATCTGGTCAAGCCCCAAACAAAACCTCACCTTAGAGTATATACATAGTTTTCAGAGTCAGAGGGCATGACCCTCTGACCCAGTGCCTCAATAGAAATTAGCAAAAGGTGTGGACCATGCTAGAAAACCAATCTCCCCTAATCAAATTTCCTTTAATGGGTAGGCCCGTTGATGGATGGGGAAAATCTTTAACTCTCATAATGAACATTACACATGGGCAAAATGATATAAGGGAAGAAGAACTGAATGTTTGGAGTGAGAGATTTCAAAGCCCCATCTGTAGTTTTTCCTTCTTTTTTTGCATTACAAAAGATCATTTTCCTTCTTATTTTTGAAGAGCACCCTATGCAAAACATAATAAAACAACTGTCTTAGACTAGTAGTTTTATTTTGAACAGAAAACTTGTATGATGTTATCATTTACAACACATTTCTATGATTTATTAATTGATTGTATTTTTGCATGTCATTTCACCTCTTTCAAGTACAGAATCACAGAATTTTTAGTTGAACTGGGTCTCAGCAAATAGTCCAATTCATGCCTAAAAGTAATTCATAGTATAACATAACCAAAAAGCAGTCATCTCTAATAGTCCCTGCTTGAAGACCTTTAATGAGGCAATAACCTATCTCCTATTGAATCAACTCTTTAGAGTCTTGAACAACTCCAGTCGGTCTTTTTCTCTTTGTAATTTCTACTTGTTACTCTTAACTTTGCCTTTAGGTGTGAAACAGAACAAATCTGACTCATCTTCTACATGGAAACCCTTCAAATACTTGAACAGAGCTAACCTAATCCCACAGTCTTCTTTTTTCCAAATTAAACATTTCCTTGTATTTAAAAGTTAAGTTGGACTGAAATGACTTCTAAAACTAAAATTCTTTTCATTTTTCTCTATTCTATAAAAATAGAGATTAGTCAGGTTTTCATTTTATCCAGCACTGAAATCAAAACTTGACAGACCTATCAAGAGTTATGAGTGTGGCAGCTGGTGGTACCATGAATACAGCACCAGCCCTGGAGTCAGGAGTACCTGAGTTCAAATCCA